>BPLQ01013133.1:81875-98466 GCA_021605075.1 Caerostris darwini
CGTCTCATATTAATAGTTTTTATTTGAGGTTTTACACATGTCTACCAGCTGAATTACAAACATAAACAATGAATAAAATTCAATATAAAGCACTTGGATTTTAAAATTCAAATTTGAAACTGAAAGATTAGCTACTACTAGAATATAAATGAATCCATATTTTCCAAATATACATCTAAAAGTATGGGATTGACAATTTACATAAGTATAGATGACGAATAATTAACATTTATTAATTGATGCTTAAATGAATAAAAAAAATCAAGAACAAAAAAGTATAAATCACTTTTTACTTAGTTAAAAAATTCTAGTCCATAAACGCTAAATCATAATAGATTGTGAAGAAGTTGTTAAAATTAGTATTTTTTTTTTCCTTTTCTGAAAAAGTAAGTAAAACTTTTTTCTAAATAAATTTATTAATACATATTTTATATTAATTTACATGGTTTTATTTGATGAATAGGGCAAATGTTTAATAATTTCTAAACAATGTATTTATATTTAAAAATAAAAACAAGAATTGATGCATGAACAAAAAAACAACAACAACGAAATAATAAACTTTATTAAATGATAAATTCAAAACTGTGGCACGTACTCCTTACTATCGATATGCCTTATTATATTTCTGAATGAGATTGCTGAACTCCTTATTTTCTGCCGTGACCTTGAAATGATAACTGAGGCATGGCATTGGAAAAATTTGATTTGTTTATTTTCATAAAATAAATTAAGAACCATAATTACTTTTTGTACTTTAGTTGGCTAGAAATTAATGTAATAACTCAAAGAATTTATGAAAAACTGAAATATTCTATCATTTACACTTAAAGTGAATAAAGAAGTAAAAACTTAGATACCAAATAGAAATTTTCAAGTAAAACAATTCATTGACTTTATTTACAATAATAAGTAAATTTAATTTAATAATCATTTTTATTTTAAGAAAGTAATATAAATAATAAAATAGATTATTAAATTCTTCAGCTACCAAATCATAGTCAAGAATTTAAGAAATTCCTTAAATTTGCAAGAACTTTTAAATGATTGTTTATGTATGTATAACACATACAAAGCCAATTTAAAAATATCAAAATAGTTAATATGTATTTGTAAAAATTTGGTGCATTTCAAGGTTAAATAAAAATATGCACGTTTTATAAAAATGCATGTAAGGAAAAAAACACGTATTACAAAATATAAATTAATAAATGCTCAAACAATTTTACAAATAAATTGTTAAGAAAACGTACTTTTTAAAGCACTATTGCCAAATGTGTTTAGTTTTAGTGTCAACCAGAAATGTCTTAATACATTGTAATTCATCATAAATATTTATCCATTTGAAAAACAGATCGGTATAAATTTTTAAGCTAAAATTTGTGCCATGATAACACTTAAAACCTCATTATCCACAAAACTTTAAAAATTTAAAAATAAATGTCTCTTAACTAATATGCTACATAGCTTCAATCTACAGTAATTAAACCAAATGACCAATAATATCATCAAAATTAATCTTATTTCCTATTTCAAAAATACTTTAAAGATGCGAAAGTAAATAACATTTTTATTGATAAATATTACATAAGTTAGATAATAATAAAAGTTTTTCCAAATCAAGATAATAAAGTCAAAGTTAATTAAATTAAAGAAAAATATACACCATTAAATATCTAATATCAACTCATTCTAAGGTACTTTAAGATGAAGTAATGTAATAATGCTTTGGTGTTCCCTCTTTCTGCAAATTTATGTTTTCTTGTTGTTATTACATAAGTTATACTAATAAAAGGTTTTCAAGTCAAAATAATAAATAAGTCAAAGTTCATTAAATTGAAATATGCACCATTAAATAACTAATATCAACTCATTCTAAGGTATTTTAAGTTGAGGTAATGTAATAATGCTTCGATGTTACCCCTTTCGGCAAAATTAATGTTTTCTTTTTGGTACAACCAAACAGTAACGACCAAATTTAAGCAATCCATTTGACTTTAACTTCGCGTAATATTTTCTATAGTTATGATCTATGATTTTATATTTATCTTACTATCAACTTTTAAAAACAAAAAACAAAAAAGTTGATTTGTTTACAAAAATCAACGTTACGTTTCGTTTTGTCTTGCAAGTTAATATGCATCGAAAGAGTAATATTTTACTAAAAACAATCAGAAGTTATTTGAGGATGGTAAAGATCTTCAAAACAAAAAGAATAGGGGGACGCAAACTTGATTTCAATACAGATTTCTAAGTACTTTATTAGCTTACCATGATGAAACAATCATAGTTCTTTAAGTAAAACTTTATTACAGAGAAATAATGCGACTACGTATCATTTAAATAAAATACATAATAAATAAGTAAGGAAAATGGAAACTATTATTTATCAAATAAAATACACTAAAATGACCAAACTATATACATATAATTTACACAGAAAAAATCTATTTTATTTATTCCAATGGGTATATTACCTATATTCACTGCATTAAGATTATCTTTCAAAACGTTTATGAAAAAAATATTCAAATATTACATAATAATATATTAATAAACATACTATTATATTAAAAAGACAGCTATTAAGTATAAATACGGTATATATAATATAACGGTATAATACCTATATTTGCTGCATTAAGATTAATTTCCAAAAATTTTATGTAAATAGATATTAAAATATTGCAAAATAATATATTAATAAATACACTATTATATTAAAAAGTCAGTTATTAATCATAAATGCGCTGGGACTTCTATTCATACCAAGCACTATACACCAAGCTATAGTATAAAATTTGTACACTTAGTTGTAAAACACACCGTGCACGGCATTCAACGAATGCTATGAGGTTTCCTTACCATTCACTAGTGCAAAATAAAGCGACGTATTGTTTTGAGGGGAGCATGAGGTGAAGCTTGGCGGCACCGGATAGCACTAGGTCCGGCCTTAGTCGGACCCTTTCTCCCGGCAACTGCGAGCGTGGAGTCGCTATCGGCGACGGCATCTTTATGCGGGAGTCGCCGCTGCAACGGAAGGCCGGCGCTCTGTACATATTTGACAGTGAAATATTTACATATTTGTTGGAAGGTAAAAGTTCGATGTTTAAAGCTTCCACGGACGATTCAGAGCCGTTTGTGTGTGCTTACTGTCAGCTGATTGAAAGGGGGAAGGAAAGAGGAGTTATTTTGTGAGCAGATTTGGTGTCCTTTGGGCGATAAAACAAGCTCGCAGATAATGCAAAGAGAGTCAATATTGCCTTGTTGACAAATGGGAAAGCAGTCAGCATCAACAGCTCCATACAGAATAATGACTTTATTTGACATATTACGAAAAGCCGAAAGATCTACTCTGTTAGGAGGGGAGGCACACACAGATGGGGCAACGAGTGTTTACTTACGCGAATGACATAATACCAACAGAGAGCTCGGATCACTAACATACTACTATTAGGTGGTTTCTTTTAGTTCTTCAGGAAATGTCGGTGTGAAATAGAAGATTCGAGGGATGGACGCGCACAGAATGTCAAAAGAGTCTACTGCGAGGTCCTTGGGGTCTAGTTAGTGCAACTTGGTGTTTTCGTGGTTGCATTTTCAATGTCACCAGTCGAAGAGAGTCGATTTCGTTTCTTTGTTGCTCGCTGTAAATGAAGTTGCTTCTTTGTAGGAAGTTGCATTATTAATAATTCGCATAAAGCTGATACATAAATAAAGTTCTTTAGTAATTAAATTCATTCAAACTTAGTATTTAATTAAATTTTGTCTGAATCAGAAATTGTCTTTGGAAGTTCAAAAGGAAACATTGCTACGATTTGGTGCTCTTGAAGTTCAACATTTTTCATGTTCTTAGTCTTAAAGTCTATTGTTGTTGTTGGTAAAGGAAATTCTACTTATTTATTTGTATATATTAGTTTATATTGTATAAAAATGACTGTCAACAGCCTCTTTTGAATATTCTCAAGATAATATATCTTCCTAACATTCATATTAAGTTAATATTTAAGAAGATTTTGTGAAAAATTAATCATTTGGAAGTTCACAATGAAACAAACATTGATGAAATTTGGTGGTTCAACAATTTCGATGCTCCAAGTTGAAGAGTGTTACTTGTTGCAAAGGAAATTGTGTTTTTAGAGAATGTTTCATAAAAGTGTAGGTCAACAGTCCTTTTGAATGTTATTTATAAATTAATATATTTTCCTAAAATGCGCATTAAGTTAATTTTTAAGGATATTCTGTGAAAAAGCAACCCTTTGAAGTTCACAATGAAACAAATATTGAGGCAATTTGGTGGTCCAACAATTGAAAAATTTAAATAATGTTTTTAGGGAATGTTGCATAAAAGAGTCTGTCACCAGTTCTTTTAAATCTTATTTACAAATTAATATATTTTTCCAAAATTCACATTAAGTTAATTTTTAAGGATATTTTGTGTGAACTAATAATAATTCCTTTGAAAATTCACAAGAAAACATACAATGATGCAACTTGGTGTTTAAATGGTTCAACAATTTCGATGCTGCCAATTGAAGAGAGTTGAATTGTTTTTTTTATACAACTGCGGGTGTTTTTTTTTTTTTTTTTTGGTACAAATGAAATTGAGTTCATAAAGAATGCTGCATAAAAGGGAACTATCATCAGCCACTATAAAAGTTGTACAGTTGTTATATGTTTAATAATACACTTTGCTAATATATTTAATAATACACGTTGCTAATATATTTAATAATACACGTTGCTAATATATTTAATAATACACGTTGTTAATATGATAATAATATCTTTTCTCAAAATTCATTTTAAATTAATCTGTAAAAAGATTTTGTGTAAAGTACAAATTATTCTTTTCAAAGTTCACAAGGAAATATTGGAAACAAAACTTATTTTCGGTGTTCCCAATTGAAGACAGTCGATTGTGTTGTCGATAGTTGCATATGAAATTATTTCACTGCAGTTTGTTGTAAGAAATATTTTTTACCAATCTTTATAAAGCCTGTACACAAAGTAAATTTCTTTGATAATGCAGTTTCTTAAAATTCATGCTAAATTTATTCTAACGGAAATTTTTGTGAAGTGAAAATTACTCGTTGGACAGTTCATAAGAAAACTTTTAAATATTTTATCCGATAACTTAATACTTTTGCTCACTATCTTCCTGATTTTATTCAAATTCAATAAATAAATCTAGAAAATAATATAATTCACATTTACTGTTTACAGCATTTTTAGTGAACATTCAACATAAGATTTATATTTTATGAAATCAGTTAAGTGGTTATTTTTTATTTAAAACAATTAGTAAAAATTTCATTTTAAATATGTAACTTTTTCCAACAAGTTTATTTATCTTTTTTATTAAAGTAATTTTATTCTCTGACCTCCCAGGCAAACAGTGGAAAATATTTACCCTTTCAATTCTTGAATAATACGAATTTTTTAAAAACGTTAGGAAAATTGTTGCCCTAAAGTTTCTTCTAAAAAATATAATCATCACAATAAAAATTAAATACTATAAATTAGTTAAGTTGTAAAATATGTAAATATTAGTTAAGTTATAAAATATTTAAATATTTGTTAAGTTATAAATTATTTTAAAGGTTATAAAATGTTTAAATGCAATTCAAATGTAATTCTAATAATATTTACACTTTGATTTTTCTTTACACAAATACTTCAGATAGTATGTTAGATAATGATTTCAATTCAGATATAATTAACTTAACTATATATATATATAGAAATTTTAATATGATTATATTTTAATATATATATATATATATATATATATTAATATAAAATCATATAAGAATCTCTGAAAAATGTCTATTCACTTTTTTGTGAAAACGCTTGGAAATATTTGTCTTACATAAAAGATTATTAAATGTATATAATTTAAAAAATATTATAAAATAAAAAATATATTCACATAACTGTTACAAATCATTTTTGTATACTGTTGCATATAGGCACTATTCTTCTATACAGTTTAATGCTGAAATAAAGTTACTTACGTTCTATATTCATAGATTTTATTCTTTAGCATTATTTAATATCGATTTGGAATTAAATAACTGTTCTATTTGCATTAAAAAGAAGTTTTGTTATTATTTCGCAACATTTAATATAAACTTATAAAGCATTATAAACATTAAACTGTATTACAACAGATGAATAATAGAACCTAATTAAGCAATCTTTCCTGTTATACTTATGAAACTATACAACTATAACTATATACAACAATATACAACCAGAATTACACATTTTTGTGAGAAACTTCAATGATGTGATAAGAAAAAATCTCATTCACAAGTCCAAAATTTGAGTTTTATAATAGAAATTTTGCGAAAATGGGACAAAATGTATAATGCATTTTCAATATATATGTTAATGTGTGTTTTAAAATATCAAACCATTCAATTTAATAGTTCCTTGGCAATTTATTTTTCTTTCATAAGCTAAAAGTTATTAAAACGTCAACTTAAAGTTAGTTAAAAACTTTAGGATTAGTTTGTTTTAAGCGATTTAAAGAATTAATGAAAGAAAGCTTCATGGAAAATTATTGTAATATTAATATTGTGTGTACGTGTTTATATATACATCACTTGATAATGCGAATATTGCTACAAAAATCTGTTATGGCGAAATCTATAATAAGAACATTTCAGTATTCAACCACAGCCCCTAGAGAAGATATGAAAGAGACTCATGAAATTCAACTTTCGTAACCCCTGGCAACTGTAGAGTTTGATATTCATAAAGCACAGAACGTTACTTTATCTTTTTTACTGAAAATCCACTGGCTAAACCCAGTTTGATAAGAAAACTCCATTGATACTCGAAAAGTAACTTATCGATTCTTCGTTTTTTGCTATTAAAAGCTGTTGCAGAAAACGTGATGTAAGTCGTCAAACGAATTAATATGAATTGAAGTTCCACAAACTATAAGATGATTACCTCGTTATAAATATAATTTCTGATAAAAAATCAATAGTGAATAATTTTTCATCTGAAAAATATCTTTTATTCCCTTTTTATAATGCTGAGTTATTGAATTTTTTTCATGATGTCCTTCACAACCTGGACTATGTATGCTGTATTTATGTTGGCCCTTAAAAATTTCATTCTCAACTTATTTCGTTTATTGTTATTTCATTTGATTCTATGGATAAAAATAAATAAATTATTATATATTTTTTAACACTTGTACAACTCTTTTTTCATGTTCTTTCATTCAGACTCAATTCTTCTTCTTCATTGACTCAATAGCCCCATGATATACCAATGCCGTCTGCCTGCTGGCTTCGATTTATCGCTCTAAGGTCATTTTGGGCACACTTCAGGCTAATTAGACCAGGACCTACATCTTAACGTGGATTACGAACCACTAACAAACATTCATATTACCGACAGAATTTGAATCTGAAGCATGTGGTACCATAGTCAGATCACTAGACAATTGGCATCCACCTACCTGCTGGCAGATTTCTAGACAAGAGATGTTTCATTTTTATTCGGTATTTTATTGCCACTCTACGCCTAACAGTCATATGAGACCAGGACCTAGAGTTTAAATTAGATTTCGAACAGCTACAAACATCCATGGTACCGCCGGTACTCGAATCTTAAACCTGTGGCACCGAGTTCTAGTCACTCGGCCACCAGGACGCTTTAGACTCAAAACATTTTAAAAATTTCACCGTCACATGTTATTAATATTCCATTGATATATTAATATATTTTTTCTTTGTATTTAAATTTGTTTCTGATTTATAGTTCTTTATTTATATTTTTAACTTTAAAAAATTAAAAATTCATTAAAAATTCAAAAAAATTCAATTAAAAATTCATTCATCTTTTACGAGGACATTCATTTGTTTGCAAGTTAAAGCTGACATTAATTCTTATTGTTAAAATGGTCAATTTAATATAAAAAATATTAAAGCAATTTAAAAAGTCGATAATTTCTTAAAATTATTTTTTTATGTTCTTTCATTTAGATTAAATACATTTTCAAAATTTCACCATCACAGGTTATTCAAATTGCATGAATATTATGTTTCAAATTATGAGACGTGATTGCTTTTTTTAAATTGATATTTTCTGTGTTTGGTTCTTATACGAATATTAGGAGAGCGAAATAAATTTTAATGGTTTGTATTGATTACCAATGAGAATACTCATCATTTAAAAAGAATTCTTTCATAACATTTTTAAACAGCTTTCTTTGAATTTTTTTTCCATATATTTTAAAATCATTTAAAATTATTCACTATCCTTTCAACAGAGGGATTGGAGAATTAGAACCATTGTTTAATATCTCGAAAGGAAACATCTTTTCACATATTATTTGACATTTATCTTTTTGGAAACGGAATAAAAAGCAGTCTTCAGAAAATTTTTAAACATAATTCTTAGAAAGAATCATTAAAAGTAATTTCCTGAAAGCTATTAAAGATCAGGTCTAAAGCTTACATTCAGAAATTTAATCTTTAAACATTTCGACCCTTTTCAAATTTATTTATTTTTTCTTTGAAAAAAAAAATTAAATTTTTTTTTTACCCTCTTTCATTCATATGTGAAGTGTTTTTTTTTTCTAAATGGTAAACCGTTAAAAACTCAATCCACTTTTTTTTCTAACTCCAAGCGATCCCCGAAATTTATTTTTCTTCCCAAATTGAAATTGGGAGAACCTCAATTCAAAAGACAGAAAAAAAAAAAAAAAAAAAATTTTATTAAATAATTATAAAAAAAAAAAAAAAGAAAAAACAAACGAATGGGTTAAGGGAAAAAAAAAAAAAAAGATTAAAAAAAAAGAAAAAAAAGAAAGAAAAAAAGGCGTCCATTGCCGTTTGAAAGATACTGTCCTTCCAATGGCAATTGAATCTCTTTGAACGTTGTTATTTTTCTTCCGATTAGCTTGAGAGGAAAAATCTACAAACCGTGAGGAAAGAAAGGAGCGGCCGAGGGGAGAAAAAAGAAAAAAAGAAAAAGAAAAGAGAATAACGAAAGGAAATAATGGGAGAAAAGTAGCTAATGAATTTGGAAGTCGAGAATAGTGTAGTGTGGCCCAGAGGGATTTCACAATCGGCGATTAAAAATCTGACTCGGAAGAGATCAGCTATTGGTTTCCAGCCTAGGATGGTAGCTGGGCCTCATTACAGACCTAATCACGATTCGCCACGTCCCCTGTATTTATATGTACACATATATCTATCCATACACATCTCCTCCCATTCAGTTGACTACCTCCCCTTTTCACCTCCACCAAGGAAGAGAAGCATGCTATTCCTGGATGGCCCTACGAGTCCCTGTCTTTGTTTACACAGACGGCGAACTGGATTTAGGGAGCGATATTAACGGTGCCTTCATCCATTCTATTGTTGATGCCCCCTCGGGATGCTGCAGAAGAAGAAAATGGAAAAGAGAGGTAGTCTTCCAGGCGCAGGGAAAAAGATGGGTTCGGGTGACTTCGTCAGAACCTTGGTAATAGTAGCTGGAAACACAGTGGCAGCCCCTCCCTGCACAATACCAGATTTCGGAATCATTTGGAATGGTGGTCTCTGTTTGGGTTCGAACGGTTGACAAAAGAATCTTTGAAAAACGTTTCCAAGAAGTGATCTGCGAGATTAAAGTTTGATCAGATCTCTTCTTCGCGCAGTTATGCTTGTTTATGAAAGGGATCTCCGCCCGAGTCAATACATAAGGGAGATGACAGTAGCATCAACAAGGCACCTTCTTTCAGTTCAGGTAGGAAGAAGAAAAAAAAAGGGACTTCTTTTTAATAGAAGTCAGGATTGGAATAGCTGCTGTTTTGTCATGGGTTTTTGAGGATGCTGGCTCTTCCAATGCAGTATCGAAAGATCGAAATAAAGAAAAGGAATGTATTTATTGCGTCACTTATTTTAAAAATGTTTATTTTGACTCTGCTATAGAGTTTTGATTGCAACCTATCATTTATAAGTTTTTGCTCTTTAAGGAACAGGATAAATACTCACTTTAGATATATGTTCATTGAATTTGCAAATACCAGTCGCAGAATTTTTTTTATTCAATAGTAAGATTTATTTTGAGTATTTATTTGAAAAATATGTCATTTCATGCGAATCATCTTGAATAGAACATTGCTAAACATGTTTTTCAAATTCTTCAAAATTGCAAAAGGTTCAGCATTATATCAGACAAATAGACTCGAATTTATGAAAAAGTTTGAGTCTCTATATTGTTGAACAATAGGATAATATTGTTTATTCAAATAATATTTTAAATTTATTCTTTCATATTGTTATTTCATCAATTCCACTCAAAAATAATCAGTGACTGAGAGAAGACTTCTTTTTGGAAATTGATATATTAATTAAGATAATATGGAATTAGGTAAATTTACTTTATACATTATACCAAATCAAGTGGTTTTTTTTTTATAAAAATGTATTTAGACAAACAATTTTCATTTTTTAAGTTTATAAGATTCAAGGCATACATAATATGCAAGGCATTAAAATTAAATATACGTGGCATTTCGTATTTTTTACGAAATTGATATATTATTTTTTGGAAATTGATATATTAAGTAAGATAATTTTGCGAAATTAAAAATTATAGAACACTTAAAATTGAAATAGGCTAATTTATTTCATGCATTATGCAAAATCAAGTGTTTTCTTATAAAAATGTATTTAGACAGGAAAGAAGTTTTCATTGTTTAAATATGTAAAATTCAAGCCAAATATAATATGCAAGGCATTTCGTAAAAAAAGGAAAGACCTTGTATAGCTGACTTTCCTACTGAAATATTTAAAATACAACATTTTACTTTATATCTATGTGTTAATTTGCCATCAAAAATACTCAAGCCTTATCTTAACCATTAAATGATTTTAAAATTTATGCTATTTTACTCACTTCTTCTATTTAATCATAATAATATACAGAAATAACTATGGATGAAAATAACAACAATAATCACAAAATAACTTTTCGTCATATTTGTTTTTATTATTTTAGATAGTAGCTAGAGAAAGTATTCTTAAATTCAGAAGTTGAGCGACTGTGTGTGATTGCATTAATCATCATTTTTAATACGCTTTTATTAGTTTCCCCTGCATATTTGTTTGTTTGTAACTGACTCTTTGGGCTCGATTTTGCCCTACTTTAAGCGATCAGATTTAATTTAAACGTTGTAGACTTATCAAGGACCGACGACAATAAAATATTTTGATAAGTTTAATATCTCATCATGATTAGGATCGCCAGTATTAGTGATTTTATGTTAACTTATGAAGAGAAATTTAACCCATGTAGAATGAAAGTACCTAAGACATTCAAACCTACGTGGGACGGTGGCACAACGGACAACGCGCCAAACTACGGATCTTGAGATTCCCTGTTCGAATCCTGGCTGGCTCGACATACTCGCATTTAGCTTTTGCTTTACTCACCATTAAATTATTGTAAGAGCTATAGTTAAAGTTCTCCGTACCGGGAACTCATTTAAATATTATAGTTTAAAAACACGCTTTTAGGGTTAATTAAAGTAAAAAATAAATTATAGTTTAAAAACACGCTTTTAGAGTTAATCAAACTAAAAAGTAAAAAATAATTGTTAACATAAGAATAAAATTATTGACGAGAAAATTAATGTCACTGTTCTAAAAGCGTGGGGTGCTTTGTATGACATTTTTAAACTAACTCTACATTTCGGAATGAAAGTGAAAAATTATAACGATTGATGTCGAGCACCCCACGCTTTTAGAACAGTGTTTTTTTAGTTTTTTTAAACTATAATTTATTATTTTTTTTCTTTATTGGCTGTATTAACTGCCAGAATTTGAGACATGAAAAGACTTTTAAAAATTATTTTCTCTAAATTTTTAAATGCATATGTTATTAAAATTATTAGTCTAGAAATGTATTAAGACATTTTATTAACTACAAAGTATAAATAAACGAAATTGATAAAATAAAATTTATTCAGTACTTTTTAATAAAGAATTAAATTCTTTAAAGTGCATTCAAAAGTCTATACAGAATATAAAAGGCCATTCATAGCTTCAACCTTTCATACATAACACGTCATATATTGATAATATTAACACATAAACACATAAAATATAAATAATATTAACACTTCCCCATTGTTCAAGTGTATCATTCACATTTACGTTTATAGGAAAAAATAATACTCATTTGAAATCCTTTATTAACATTTCTATTTTATTGCTAATATGAGAAATAACATGGCGTTTCGTAAACATACTTAAAATATTGTTTTTTGTTAATATTTTTTAAGAATAATTTTTTAAATACTGAGCTCATATAGTTTAATATAAAATAAATATATTATTTAATGTATAAAATAAGAAACGTGAATGATATATCATGATATATAATATGTTATTAATTTTATTAAATAAAATATTTAATATTTTATATATCAAGATATATAATCCACCTTTTTTTGACGAAATGACGAAGCATCCAAAATCACCCAAAAAAAAAACTATTATTTTAAAGTTTAAAAAGGACTTTTTTTTTTTTACAAAATCAAACAAATTAAGTGTTTACTTCCGCTTACATAGCATTTATTAGAAAACTGATTGAATTTTGAATAAAAAAAAATTAATTAAATAATAAAAATAATAAAATAAAATTACATAAAAACTGATATCCAATATAAAATGCATTCTTCAATCTTATTTTTATCAGCAAAAAAAAATAAATAAATAAGCAAACTCAACCAAAATAAAATTAACATACAGTGTATGGTACTAGAAAATGTTTTTCTTCGAAATTAAATTGAATTTTAGCTTTTAAATATTATTCAAAGTTATTCAAAAAAATGCAATTCTTTTGAAAATAACTCTTATTCAATATAGCGTAAATTCTGATTTAAACTTCAAAAGATGACGGTACTTTTTCAAAAGAAACATTGAAATTTAATATTTACATATTATGCTTGAAAATGATTTTGAAATTATATTTAAACTCTTTTTCAATGTAAAAGTGAATCTTTTCACATTTTCCGTGCATAATTTTTTTTATTTCGGTTCATAGAAAACAGCAAACAAGAACTTTATATTTGACAGATCTGATATTTACATAATCAATACAAAAACATTTGTTTTCAATCTTTTTGCATAAAATATGGCAAATAAAATAATTGTATCTGGTTTTTTTCTTGATAATTTCTGACAATAATTTAAAATAATTTTCTTTCTACATTAGTTGCTAAAAGATGAAGATTATTTTAATTGATTTTATTTAATTTATAGTTTTTGATTATTATAAATTTTGATAAATTTAAAAAAAGATTCATTTTTTGATAGAATTTAATATTATTAAAAATAATTTCTTTTTAACATTCTATTTGTTTTTGTGATATTCTTCTATTCACAAAATTCTCCTCGTCATTTTAGATTATTACTTGCATGTTTTGACTTTCAAAAAATGAAAAAGAATTATCTGTATGATGGGATATTTTTTACTTAGTTTTAAAAATATTAAAAAGTTAAACTGAAATTTAATTCCTATAAAGCTTTTATTTATTTTTTATTAAATTGGAATTTAATTCTTTTCATGTACACTGAAATTTATGTATGTTTGCTTTCACTGCTCTTTCTATTGTTAGCAATGGAAACAATAGATAAAAATAAACGCTATTTATATTTCATGCGGTTATTATTGTTATTACATTCATGCTGTTATTTCATAATTCATAATGTTATTATTTCATGCCGTTATTGCATTTCATGCCGTTATATTATTATTACATTTCACACCGTTAATATTATTATTACATTTCATGTCGTTATTATTATTATAACATTCATGCCGTTATTTTGCATTTCATATCGTTATTGTTTCATTCTGTTAATTTTCAATTCATACCGTTATTTTTTCATGCTGTTATTTTACAATTTATATCGTTATTATTTCATGCCGTTATTTCTTCACATTTCTTTTGCTTTTTTTGTTTCCTGAGATATAGTTTATAACTGAAAGTTAACATTTAATTCACCTGATCTCATCAAAAAACATCTTGAATTTTAAAACATTATTTTAATAACTTAAAAATGATTTTGAACTTAAATTAAATATTTTTTTTACCCATTATCTGTAAATGCCCCAATTTATATACATGATATCCCAGTTTATATTATAGTCCACAATATACATATTGTGGACGTATACATATACATATTGTGGACTTATTCCACGACAAAATGGATTCTATGGGATGGATTCAGATTTTCGTTGAAACTCTAAGCAAAATTAAAGTAAGCTAAAAGTAATTTTTAAAAAAGAATTTTTCAATTCTTTGAAAAAAAATGTCGAAAGCTTCTTCCTGAACGGAAATAGCAAAATTACAAAATAATTTAAGTTAAGACAGCATGAAAACATAATAAGCATCTGATGGTTACACGGTATCAGAAATCTAAACATTTAATTTGCAATACGAAGCTTTATAATCTAGTTAAAAAATAGATTTAAAATAAAAAAAAACAGTAACTATTAAATTTTGTTAACATCTTTTTCTCTGAGCAACCTGTCATGAAACATATATCAATAGTGGAGGAGATTAATTCATACTCTTTTGTAAAACAACTGTTTCCAAAACTCGGCAACAAGCTGGCTGTCCTTGTTAATACATTGCGCCACTGTGATCACTCAATAATAGAAGCACCCACTGAGATTTCCCACATGTCCGTAGTACGTGCAGCAGCTAGTGGGCGCCGCTTCCAATCTGTTAATCTGAAACCCTCAAACCTGTTCTGGGACCCACTAGTCCCATAAGCACTTAACGGGGTTTTCACGCTTATTTCTAACAATCGATTATCGCCCTGAGGAATCGAAACTCACTGCCCACCAGAAGTTGCAGCGGAATATTGAGGTGGCTTATTATTAATCCAGTAAACAAGTTTATTTTTTTTCATATCCTCTCCTTCCATTTAATGCATGATTCGACGTCAATCATAATTTGGCGGATTTAAGCGCAAATGAATTCTATGCGATCAAGGCATCAGCATGAATATGTAATGAGAGCCAGTAGCTGAAAGCAGTGCACCCCATGCTTTTTTTTTCCCCTGTATTTTCCCCTGGCTGAGTTTTCTTCGTTTCTTTTTAAACGGTATTCGCCCCTTTTAAATGGATTATTCATAGGTGCAGTAACAGGATTAACTGCTTGCGGTAAAATGCGCTAAAAATCCCGAACCTAGCAATTGGCAGATTGGCTAGAATCGCGGAAGTTTTTATTTATTCCATAAAAAATGCGTCGAATTTATTCACGGTATAAGAACAGTGATAAAAAAAATCGGTATTGAATTTGATATCTGAGGTGTTGCAGAATTAACACTTAATTAAATATCTTTAACGCTTTCACTTAGAATCGTTAATTTTGTTTAAATGCTGTTTTGTAGGCCATACCTATCAAAAGAACCTGTATTCGTTCATAGTATTCGTCATCAAAA
Organism: Caerostris darwini; assembly: GCA_021605075.1. Taxonomy (NCBI): domain Eukaryota; kingdom Metazoa; phylum Arthropoda; class Arachnida; order Araneae; family Araneidae; genus Caerostris; species Caerostris darwini. Next base: position 97,349 of record BPLQ01013133.1, read on the forward strand.
GAACATGTACTCGTCATAGAGATTCGTTCATATTCGTCCTCAAAAAAACCTGTATTCGTTATAGAGATTCGTTCATATTCGTAATCAAAAGAACCTGTATTCGTCATAGAGATTCCTTCATAGTATTCGTCATAGAGATTCCTTCATAGTATTCGTCATCAAAAGAACCTGTATTCGTCATAGATATTCGTTTATAGTATTCGTGATCAAAAGAATCGATATTTGTCATAGAGATTCGTTCATAGTATTCGTCATCAAAAGAACCTTTATTTGCTTACATTTAAATCCTGACATAAATAGTTACCAGGCTGGTTAGAATTGTGGATATTTTTATTCACTTCATAAAAAACGTACTGAAATTATTCACAGTTATAGAATAGCAATACAATTTTTTCCTGGCATCAAATTTGATCGTTTAAGTTGTTAACTAAGACTTAATTAAATAGTTTAAATGCAATCACTTTTGATTTCTTAATTTTTTAAATATTGTTTTTAAGACTTTTTGTATCAAAGAAGACTTCATTTGTCACGTTAAAACCCTTAACACAATTGGTAGGTTGATTAAGTTTATAGTCAAAAAGCTGTCTGAAATTATATGCACTTATTGAAACGCAATAAAAAGTTTTGCAGTATCAAATTTGATCTTTTAAAAAGTTGTAGAAAAAGCTCTTAGTTAATTATCTTTAGCGATACCACTTTTGAATGTTAATTTTTAAAATGTTGTTTTGCTGGCCAGGAACATCAATGTATTCCTCAATTACATTAAAATATTTAGGCATCCAATTAGCAGGTTTGAACACACTAATAAAAATTAGTGTGCTCATCGAAAAGTGTGTTGAATTTTTTCACAATTTCAGAAAGGAAATAAAAATCTTTTCAGTCGAATTTGATCTTTTAAGATGATGCAGAAAATTAACATAGAATAAAGTTCTTTCCGACTCTTTTTTATTTGTTTGTTAATTTTTTTAATTTCTGTTTTACAAGAATAATTAACCTTACAATCAAGCACTGTTCTGCTCAGTAATATGAACAGTCCCATTGTTTATTATTTTCTAATTCATTTGATTATTTTTATTATTCATAATAATAATTCTTATCTCATTTCTTATCTTTCAATC
>BPLQ01013133.1:102116-127671 GCA_021605075.1 Caerostris darwini
AAAAAAAAAAGAATGATGAATTTAATCATACATGGATGTTTTCTTTTGAAATTTAAAATAACTCTGCCAATGATACACAATTTTTTCAGAAACTTTTTGATTTCATTAAAACATTTTATTTGATTCCAATGCAAACAGAATCTTCTTACATACTGGAAAAATTACTTTCAAATAAAACAGCTGATATCCTTAATTTTATTATGAACTAAGTCGGTGTTATTAATAATTTCGTTACATCACATAAGTTGAAAAGAAATAAATGGTTCATTTTACTCTTAACATATTATATTTTAAAATATTGAAATCTACAGTATTCTTTGAAATACAGATATATATATATATTTAATTATTTATATCGACAAGACATTTTTTGAAAACATTATAAAATTAAAAGAAATAATAGATCCTTAATTTAAACTTAATGTAATAACAGAACATAAAATCAAAATAATTTTTAAATGCTTAATTTTAGATTATTAGCAATATACAAAACCCTGCATACTTAAATGTAAGATAATAAAAGATTTATCTATCATTATTAAATGCATTTAAGTCAAACATAAGTGTTGACGTATACTATAACAATTAATTAAGATAAAAAGAACATAACCTTATTTTAATTTTAATTTTTTTATAATTTCGATCATTATTGTGTTAGTTACCGCTAAAAAGATTGCCTAGAAAGGCATGCCTCTTTCCCATATGAAGCAACATCGACATGACGAAGTTGTACCCAATAAAGCAGCATTCAAGCAAATTAAACATTTCCAAGGACTAAATGTTAGCTGTTACAGCATTAGCTACAGAAATATAATTTTTATCACTTTTGATAATAATTCTATCACTGCTTTGTAAACGTTGAATACAGAAATCCGGCTTCATATATATCCCATATCAAGTAATGTCAGCAAGTAATATACCATACGCAATAAAAAGAACGTTGTCACTGAAGTCCTGCTTCATCTGTATCCCATATGAAGCAACGTCGACACTCAATATTTTAGTAACTGAAGTAATTTGAATTAAAAAAAGGGAATTAATTAATTAAGAATCTTTTTCCACTCAATTTTAGTATGTTCTTCTAGCTTTCTAGCTTGGGAGTGGAGTTCCCGCTGGTTGCAATGCGTTACAGACGTTTTATTGAAAGATTTGTATGCTGGATTAAGATTGTAATGAAATTCCTCACATCGATTGATGGAATGTCTCTTAGTGAAGTTTTCCGGGGTTTCTCTTATATTACATACAAATACCTGACATAGAGCAATTAACACATTTTAATTTTTATACGAAATAACATTGACGCAACAAAATGGTGTTTTCAAATAAAATTTATCAACTGATTAGTGGATTCTTGGATCAAATGTGGATAAAGCAAGTCTCCCTCGCATTGAGGCTGTCTGATAGCCAACTGGCCATTGGTACCACAAGCCTCATGCTCGAATCCTGGCGATGACATGGATGTTTGTTAGTGCTTCGGAATCCACGCTAAACTGTAAGTTCCTGTCTAATTAGCCCAAAATGTGCAAAAAATTACCGTAGAGCGACATACTAAACCCTCGCATTGGATACAAATTAATTAGAAATAACTACTTTGATGGAAATGCAATAAGATTCTAAATGCAATCACTCAATTTAAAAAAAAAACGTAAATTATTTAAATTTTAGAAGGTTAAAGTGTAAATTTCACACGTTTACCGCAAAAAGTATCTAAATTGTTCTTTTACAAGAAGAATGAATATATCAGTCAATTCACCAGACGACAAATCCTTATACAAATATATTCATACTAGTAATTGACCGTCTGCAAATGCAAAACTAATAAAATGTGTTTATAAAACATATTAATCGTACACATAACTTTCCGTTTCGTCATTCAATAAATAATAGAAACATAACGCACTATCTTTAAAAGAGATAACTTTGCTTGGAAAATATTTGCTTATCAGGGAAAGAACCAATAAACTTCTCTTGCTCTTAGATGATCAAGTGATCAAATATTGATTATGAAACAAATCTCACGATGAGTACCATGTTTCACAAAGAAATGTATCCTTTTTGGTTAGCTTTCTTTCTTAAGGCTACAATTAGGAGTTTGGAACCTAAAAGATTAACTATTCATCGACATGTGCGTTTTTTTTTGCCGTTTGCTAATCTTTAAGATAAAAAATGCATAGAAAACATTTTGCGATTTAAAAAATAATAATAATAAATATGCTTTATGATATCAAATATTTATTTAAAATTTTTCCTATAAAAATTTAGAATAAAAACTGGCAGGTGCTTGAGGTTTTATATCTCTGTAAATTTATAATGAATCGTAGAAAGTATCGTTAACAGTTAATCGTTAGTATTTATAATGTATCGTCAATTATTTAGCCGTTGGCATAATTTGTATATTAAAAAATATTAAATTGATGTATGTTTTACTAGATAAATTTATAAGGCATAACCATGAAATCAAAGCAGTACTAAAAATTGTTGTGTTATAAAATCCAACTTATTTTATTCATATATCTTTAGATGTGTTCAAGATAAATATTGTATTGTAAATATTGTATAAAAATATGTTTAAAAGGATATAGCAACTTACTTACTTTTATTTAGTTTATTTAGCATGAATTAAATTAAACAGTGAATTAAGATAAAGAACTAAAAGCACCAAACACCTAACAGAGAGCGGTCTGATGGCCAATTGGTTAGCGCTCTGGCCCTTTGTACCGCGGGCTTCAGTTCGAATCTAGTTTGTTAGTGGTTAGGAATCCATATTAAATTGTAGGTCACTGTCCAATTAGCCTAAAGTGGGCAAAAAATGACCGTAGAGCGACAAACCAAATTTAACAGAGAAAAATATACATGAGATCATTCTATTGACTGATAAAGAATTTTAAATTTCATCAAAAGCACAGTAACAAGGCTTATCCAAAAAAAAATGATGAATTGTACTTTAAGTAACATGAATTTTAAATGACTTGCGATCATGAATTTAATTATTGATGAAACTCAATAAAGTTACACTTAAGTTTTTAGCTGCAAAAAATTTTTTGCTTAAATATTTTTAAATCATTTGGTTTCTACGTAAAAATAACAGTCATTTAGTGAACGTACTTACAAATGAGTTCAAACTTTACATGTTGTTTTGAAAAGGGCTTTATAATATTTTCATTTTTTAACGGAAAATCTTGTAGAATCACGCAACGATTCGATTTCTCTAATGAAGTCGAAAGGCAAACGAACGATTTGTCGTGTAAGAGAAAGTTTTGAACGCTGTATCACGCGAAACTTCAAAATTGATTTTTGTGTTGAACGATTGTGCATTAAAATCTTTATCTGACTTTTTAGCTGGTGTGTCAGCAACGTTGCTCTTACAATACTTTAAGAGGCAAGCGACGAGCTACATCAAATTATACGATTATCATAAATGGATATAACCTGCAATCAATAGAATCAAGTGTGAATTTGTGACTATAAATATTGATGAATATTGAATATCATCTCATTTATAAAAGTAGACAGTTGATTTCAAAGTAGGAGGGAATCATTGATATTGCTTTGCTACAATATACATGTGAAATCGATTTAGTTAGAATTGTAGATCAATTTAGAAACAATTCAGCTTTAAGTAGTTATTGAAATAAACTGCTTAATAACTATTTCATTAAAACATTAAACTTATGAATAAAAACCTATTTGAAATAACGTATGCTATTTGATTGTAAAATATCGAAATAAATAGCTTCTCGTTGTAATTAATATACAGAAAATCAATTTTCAACAGAAATATATCACTGCGTAATTCAAGCAAGCAAAATATCAAGTTATATCGAAGACTCTTCCGTTTGTTTCGGTTGAAATGCTGAAAATATACTTATTTAGTTATCGAAAAGTCACCATTCTTTTCAATGATATCTTTCTCTAAACGTTTTATGCCTTTTTTATAAAATTCATTTGGTTTTTACCTCGGAAAAAGAGGTTAATTTCAAACTCTTCAATCAAGCTTTGGCCAATTCCTTCAAAATTATTCTAAAATTATGGTAAACTGTTGGGAAAAGTTCAGAAAAATATGGTGGCCCAAACCTAATTTTCCAACCAAGTTCTTCTAAGACTCTTAATCACTGTTGCAGTGAAGAGTTTGATGTTGTCGTGCTGCAGGATCGTTATCAAAGAAAACTTCTTTTCCTGCAAAAATGATTTTAACCATCTTAGCTGCTGACAATAAATTTCAGCGGTTATTGTTTCATCGTCATCTAACAGCTCATAATGAACAATTTCTTTCATATCCAACTCTACACTGAAAAGAATCTTCTTTTAATGTAGATCACTTTGAGGTTGTTGGATAGACTTTAAATTACAGCTAAGCCACTGACTTTTGCACTTAAGATTGTTATATAACTTTCACTAATTAACACAGATTGGATTACAGAAGTAAAACTGTCTTAACATGTCTTATAAATACCTTTCAAAAAATGGACAGAACTTTCGTTCCAACCTGGTATAAGACAGGCTATTGATAATGCAAGTCATTCTTTGTGGTAAATTTCCGAAAAAGGTAAATAAGCAATAAAGGTTCCATACTTTGTGGTAAAGTTCCTTTTTTTTCGAAACATTAAATAGATGTCTTTGAAATAATGAAATATGGAATGATGAAATAGATACTTTTTCATCCAACATTGATGAATCCATAGAAATTCTTTTGATTTTAACAATAAATAATTTTTTTTCAAATGGTTACTGTGATTTTGAATATACTAAAGAATATGCTTAAAATTATTACCATTAAATTATACCCATATTTATTTAAAAAAAACGTATTATAATGAGGATCACTTACTGGACATTTATTGCTATGTATATGTCTAGTCGAACTAATCAAAATTATTGCGCATTTATTAAAACTATCAACGACTTAAATGTTATTAGTATTTATTCAATTTTTGTGGTAAAAAGGCTATCCAATTATAGTTTTTCAGTTCAATTAAAGTTTCGGTTATACTTTTGCCAAAACAATAATATTTTCATGAAAATACCTAAGTGGGATTCAACTTCGAAAGATTCACTATAAAAACTCGTTAAAAGTCAGATGATATTTGTATTTGGGAGCTTTATTAAATATTTTTTTCTACGTTAGACTGAATCAAAACTGGATTAGATAGATTTGAACGCTATATAACATACCAATTTTTAAAGGAATATATATCTACAATGAATTCTAACAGGTTAATTTCGAAAAAAGAATTCTTTTATTATAATCACGTAAAACTTTAAAGATTTATAATAATGATTATTTTTAAAGAAACAAATTGCTCTTTCATATGATTTACGTTTTGTTTTTGGAAAAGTTTTTCAATATTTTCCTCTGTTTTCAAATAACGTAAATATTTTTGTAATTTATTTTTTTTTTCATTTTAGTTTCCACCAAATTCTACAAAATACTTGGAAAAGCTAATATTTTATTCAAAACGACTATTTCCATACAAAATCAGAAAAAAAAAAATTTGTTTTGTAGTGAATATATTTAGCAAAAGTAAATAATCAATTTAGCAATTTAGTAATTAATAATCATAATCAATTTAGTAGTTAAATAAATAATAACCAGTTAGCAATTTAGTCAAATAGTTCTTAACAAATACAAATATTTTCATATTTAAGTCTTAATTATATTTCAAATGCATTTTTCAAACATTTATTTCAAAATCGGTACATTTAATTTAAAAATTTTTATATAATAAAAAAGTCAACGGTATTTTCGGTAAAAACTAATAGTAATCAAACAAAACTAAAGTACCTATTTTAGGAAAATCCAAAGCAATTTCAGAAATAGAATTTCTCTTATTTCAATGGGGTTTTTTCATTTGAAATGCAAAAATACATTTTTAAATATTTTTTTTAATGTTTTTCACTTTTTCAAATATTTGTCCATTGACTTTTAAAAATCGTGTGTAAATTGACTTTCTCAATTCTCAAACTAAGAGAAAATAAACGACAGCGAATTCGACTTCTGCTTTTTCTGATTCCCAACCAGTCAAATAAGAGGATAAAGAATTTCAATTTAAAAGTCGTTTAATATCGCTTATTTCAAAATCCAACAAATTTCAAACTTGCACAAAAAGTATGAAACACGAGTAAACAAATCAGGTTGGAGGCATCAAAACGTTAAAGATCCGTATCTCAATTTACTTTATTTTTAGAAAATCACATGACGGTAAAAGAATTTATTAGGGAAAAAAATACTAGGTAAATAAAGTCATAACATAAAAGTTTGCCTTAGAAATCGTTGATTTTGCAATAAATTTAGCAGCAAACTTACAAAAAAAAAATATATATATATATATATATATTTTTCTTTCAAGAAAATTCTAACTCTTACGAAAACACGTGTTTTTCTTTTATACCGAAAATTAATTTAAGATCTGTGTTTGAAAGCTTTGCAAAATATTCATTAAACATTTACATAAAAAAAGAGTTGGTGTTTAGTTCAAATTTAAAAATAGAAGGTGAATAAGAATTATTTTATCACACAATTATGCATATTTTCTTCTCTAGTTCTTAGTTTTTTTCAGTATGAAGCTGACAAAAGGGTAAAGAAAATGAAATTTCGCATTTTTTTTAAAGATATATACTATAATTTTCCTTAATAAATTACGTTGATGCTTTTTTTATCATTTTGCTTTTTTTATCATGGTTTGATGGATATCGTTGGTAAAAGTCAGCCGTTTTTGACATAGCACATCAAATTCAGTGGTATTCTTTACAAAGAAATATCTGTTGTTTAGTAACTCTAACTCTGTCTCTAAAAGAACGATAATACTTCGAAATTGATTATTCGTTTGAAAGAGTACTCTTTTATTAGGGAAACAAAGTTTGAAGGATATCGTTGGTAAAATTCAGTCGTTTTAGACATAGCATATTAAATTCGGTGGTATTCATTATAAAGAAATGTTTGTTGCTTAAGACCCTTCTCTGTCTCTAAGAAGTACGGTAATATTTCGAAATTCATTATTCCTTTGAAAGATAGAAGCATTTCGCGAAAGATAAAAATGATTATACGTTTTACTTTTATTTGGTGCAATTTTGAAACATTCGGCAATAAAAATACTTTACCGAAAAAAACCATCATACCACGTATGCGTTTTCATTTTTATATGTTATTAGGATTGGTGTAATTGCTCAGTTCTCAGAAATCATGCCATAGATATGCGGTAATTATTTTTTTACTTTGAAAAATAGTGTAATTCTGTGAAATTTGGAAAAGAAAACTTCTTATTAGCGGTTTTTAGATGAAAATTTTTGTAATAACTCTAAATTATACTGAATTTGTTTTGGGGAGAATTTCAGTGAGGCAAACTGAGTTGCTTTTTCACTTTTCATAAAATGTAGTTCAAAAGAAAGTTATCAGGTTGCTTATCAATAAATATAACAAAAGAAATAATAGCGAAAAGAAATAATTTTACTAATGTCGCAAACATAAACACTGTCATTAAATTTAGCTTTCTGGAAGACTGGACATTTTCCTTTCATTGATATGGATATTTCAGTGAATGAATTTAGTATTAGAGAAATACTAAATTCCAGAAAAATTTCAAAAAATTTCTGTAGGGAAAAATCTTTTTCTCTCTGAAAAAGATTTTTCCCTACAGAAATTTTTATGCAATTCTGTAATAAAAATATAATATATTAATTTTTTCAATTTCTCTAAATAAACTTCGCTGAACATTCTAATTATTTTTTTGTAAATATTTAATTAATTTCTCAAACAGAATTTTTCATGGTTACAGATATTTCGCTTTTATTTTCTTATTTTAATTCTTTTATAAAGAATTATACGACAATATAATTTAACTCTAAATTACAAAAATGAGTCGTAAAAAAAATTTCAACGTTTAAGAAATAATGTATATTAGAGTTTAAATATTTCTCTTTTATATTAATTAAATTAAAATATTCATCAATATAACTATAGACAAGTTTCTAATTTAGGATAAGTTTTAAATTACAACTTTGGTATAATATACATGAAAAAATTTAAATGGTTCTAATAGATTTAATTTAAACTTAACTAATTAATTTGAAAAATTATTTTTTATGAGTAGAAAACTTAATTTTGAGCACTCTTTTGATAAAAATAAGGTATATAATGTGTTATTATATTGATAAATATATCTATATAAGATTTTATTATACTTTCATCTTTAAGAACTGAATGAGAAGATACTTTAAGATACTTTCATCTTTAAGAACTGAATGAGAAGATACTTTAAGATACTTTCATCTTTAAGAACTGAATGAGAAGATACTTTAAGATACTTTCATCTTTATGAACTAAGTATAACATGAAACAATGCTTAAAAGTATTTCACAAGAAAATGAGGAATTTAAACAATTTAACGATAAATAATTGCAATGATGGGTTCTAATTATCTTATTTTTAAATTTTAAAAATATGTTTTAAAGGAAATATATTTTTTAAATTTAAAAATAAAATTGTAACTTAAACCCATTCTTTTTTTATTATAATATTATTTAAAAAATATTTCAGCTTAATTAAAATTTTTCGAGCAATATTTTTAACAGAAAAACTAGTTTGTTTCCAAACTTCATCAAAATTTTCATTATGTTTCCTTCATTTAAAAAGAAAATAACATATAAATGTGAGCGCAATAAATTGAGATACAATATAAAGCTAAAAAATAAATATAAAATATATTAAGTTAATTAAAATTTGTGAACTTAATTTATTAATTAACTTCAAATTAATGAAATTGTTAAGTAAGAAAGAGTCAAGTTAATAATATGTGGATTTAGGGTGAATGGTATTAATTGATACTTTATGAACATTAATTATTATTTTTTGACAATTTTTTTTTATTTAAAATGAAAACAAATGGTCATATTTCTGGACGAAAGTATGAAATGATACTATTAAAGTACTTTTTACTAAAAATTTGATTAACAATAGTAATTGCAAATTTTAACTTGGCATAATAAAATGAATCAATAATATTATTCATTAATTTAATAATTAACAAATTATTATTATTCATTAATTAACATCTGCGTAAACTTCTTCAAAATAAACTGTACACAAAGCAAATTATTTAGCACCCTGATTTCGGGAGTCATTATAAATAGTAGTTTTGTAGCAACATAAAAATTATTGATAATAATTTTGATAAAATTGTTTTGATTAAATTATTGATACTAATTTTGATACTGTTACAGTGTTAAACAAAAGGTAAATAAAAGCTATATTTGGTTATAAATAACACGAAATACAGGTTCAGAAATATTTTATACTTATTAAACATAAATGATTTTTTAATAAATATTTATCAATTATTAAATATTGTATTAATAAAATGTATTTCTAGTATTTACATACTAAAATTAAACGAGAGAACACGCACCTTAATACGTAATTTCAAGTTTTTAGGAAATATTGAATCACAATAAAAAATCATTAGTTAGCTTCAAAGTCGTCCGAACAAATAAGATATAATATTGTTGTTTTTGAATGATGATCTAAGTCATTTGCTATTAGAATGTCAGAGATGTAGCAGATTCAGCGTTACAAAGGAGGCACAATAGGGGCAGCTGCTATACTGCACTCACATACATTGTTCGATAGCATATTTGAATGATCATCCACAAGGAAGACAGCTGATGGGTTACGAACCAAGAACCCTTGGTTCCGAAGTCCAACTTGGTATCTTTAAGGCCACTTTTACCCATAGCATAAAATGTAATTAATTTGAAATTATATTTAAAAGAAGCGATAAGAATTCATTTTGTAAATATTAATGCTAATTCTGATTAGCAATTTAAATAAACATAGATAATTTGTGCTTAATTAATACTTCATTCATGAGCGAATATTGTGATTTTTAATACAAATCAATATTGGGACCTGATAATATTATTGATCTTCTTCACTTTTTATACGATTTTGATAATATTTAAAACTAAAATTTTTTTATTTCTCATTATTATTTTAATGTGATTTGATATGGCTTTTTTTTAAAAAATATTTTTGCATTTCTTACTATACTATTGATAAAAATATGTGAATTTTACAATGTAAAATAATAAATTAATGAACTAAGAAATTGTAATTAATTAATAGTTGAATTATGAGCGAATAATGTGATTAATATAAATCAATATTGTGTCCTCATAGTGATATGAATCTTCTTAACAATTTTGATATTATTTTGATACTATTTAAATTACAGATTTTTTTATTTCTCATTGCTTTTTAATGTGATCTCTATAATTATTTAGTTTTATTTTCAATATATTTGCATTTTTTAGTATACTATTGACAAAAATCTATAAATTTTACATTTTAAAATAATAAATCAAGGAACTAAGAATAAAACTAGCCATTAAATCTTAAAGTCGACAAAACAAAATTGTAATAAATATAAATATATATAGATATTTCATGGCCGTATCTTCAATATTTCAAACATACTAGTGCATGTTTATATTTAAAATTTACCCTTTTAAAGCTACAGTATTCAACAAAAATTTCAGTGTATTTCTTCCTCATTTCACTGCACTGGATAAAAATAAGAAACATATTACACGGGAGAATAATAACTTAGTAAGATGTAACCCCCTACCCCACACAATATATAAACTGCTTACTCATTTGAAAAGTTTGATAATAGAATTTATTACAAGTCGGGACCATGTAATTAAGGTTTTCTGACTACAGAAGAGGACAGGAATTTAAAAATAATAAGTATTAGCCAAACACTTTTACACCGCATTTTCTTTATTAAATAAACAGAACAGAGAATCCCCTACCTCGGGGTTGTAAAAATACTTTTATTTCCTTCAAAGCTCGGAACAAAAATTAGCTAGCCGGCTTATTATTTTTCCTCTTGTTTGCCGTAGGGCTTCGGATACAATTCAAAACTAACTTTCGATGGAAGATGTACAGAAAAAAGGAAATTCTACAAAAGGTTTTTCTTTAAAATAGAATTCCCGTCGTGTGAGAACTAATAATGAGTTAAAATGATGACAGAGATATGTTGGGTCTTACAAAGAACTCAGTTTCCATTGTATTTTTTTTTTAAAAAAGTACCAAAGAAAATTTGCGTCTAGTGCCTTAGAGCGAAAAAAATTTGTCCAATTTAAATTTATCCATTTAGTTTTAAAATTCTTCTTTTTAACAAGCATTGGTACAATTTTCGAATTGTTGTTTGTATAAATTTTCTATGCACTTTAAAAATAAATTTAATTCCACTTTAAAAAAACTTCGTTACTTATTTCGTTGAAAAAGATATACCAGTTTGTATACTTCTATAATTGTATACCAGTTTTTATACCTCTATATTTGTATACTAGTTTGCATACCTCTATAATTGTATACCAGTTTGTATACCTCATTAATTGCATACCAATTTGTATACCGCTATAATTGTTTATACCTTATAATTTGTATACCTCTAGTTTCTAACCTCTATAATTGTATACCAGTTTGTATACCTCTATTTTTTTTTATACTTCTTTACCTCTGGTAATTTCTTTTCTATATTCTTCTATACCTCTTTTGTATACATCTATATCTCTGTTTCTCTATAATAAAGTTTATACCTGATATTATTTAAATTAATCTTTAAAATAAATAATCTTCGTTGCAAATAATAATGTATAAGTAATTCATGCATCGATGCTCAAACATTAAAAAATTGTATATGAATGTTTTTGTAAATTTAACAATGCTATCTTAAATATTTTATTAAAAATATTAATAATTGACAATTAATTTTTAATTGACAATTTTTTTATCAACTAAAAATTTAATTATTAAGACATGATCTTAATTTATTCCTTTACTTTAGTCGTATAATTCAAAAATTAAAGTAAGAAAAAACTTTTCCCATAGTATAAAATCGATTTCATAAAATAAAAAAAATTACTCTACTTTTTGATACTTAATTTGATGAATTTTTATTTACTGATGTCTTAATTAATGTAAATTACTACTAGAAAAATTGATTAACAATTATAATATATTCATCAAATGGGGGACTTAAATAATAAACTTATTATACCTTAAAAATTTTCTGTAATAAATATGGTAATATTTTTTTTCTTTATCTATTATTCGAACAAAATTTATCAAATCCAAATACAAGACTAATAAAATTTAATTTTCTCATAAACCAGCTTATTTAACATCGAATAATTTCTCGATAATATTCCATCTAGAACAAAAAAGAAAGAAACCTACTAATTTATGCACTTTATTAATAATTTATAAGCGAGAGATATTTTTAATGAAAAGAACACCTTGCGATTTTAATATATCGATTAATTAAGAATTTTGCCAAGAAAAAAATAAAGCAATCTTCAAGTATCTTCAAGTAATACGCCCGCGGCCGAGTGCAAAACAAAAAAGGCAGCACTTATGATTTATCTCAAATACTTATCTCAAAAGAAATTCCCAAATTTTTTTTAAAAAAAAAAGAATCTTGCTGAAAAACAATTTGCAACGTTAAAGAGACCTGTTCTCAATACATTCATTACATACATACATTGATTTATTTTTTTAAGATGGTGCCTGCTTGCTCCATATTCTATTTCTTTCTTTTTTTTTATCCCGAAAGTTATCCATATTAATGATTCCACGGAAAATACCTCATTACAAACATAATGATTTCGTTTCCTTAGAGAAAAATAATTGCTCTCTAAGATTCAAGATCAAACAAAGCAAGCCGCCGAGTAAACAGTTGCCTTGCACATGACAAAAGCGAATCAAGTCCGTAAGCAATGCATAATGATTCATTTTGAAATTCATCTAGCACCGATTCTAATTCCCTTATTCGATTGCGAGGAAGTTAATCTACGCAGTAATAATCGAGTTTCTTGCGATTCCTTTTTTTTATTTTCAGATTCTTTTTTTTCATTTTGCGTCTTTGCGTCGCTGTCTTCTTTAGACAGAAATTTCAAAATTCCACATATGTTTTAAGGATTTCCTCTGAAAATGAATGTTTAAGCGGAAGCTAATATCTGATTTATTTTTTTAAGTAGAGCTTTATTTTTATCAAAATTATTATTGAATCGGATGTGTTTGTTTTTTTTTGGTTTTTTTTTTTTTAAAGAAACATTGTTTTTTTTTTTTTTTTTTTTTTTTTTTTTTTTTAATTTTCCTTTAAATTAGTTTAATATTTTTTTTGAATTCCCCCCCCCTTTTTTTTTTCCTTCCATTTTGCGCAGATGTCTTCTTTAGACAGAAAGTTGAAATTCCACATATGGTTACAAGAAACATGGTTTTTCTTTATAGTTTCTTGTGTGTGTCCTTTTTTTTTATTTGATTCCTTTTTTTTTTCCCCCTATTCCTTTTTTTCTCATTTTGCGTCGCTGTCTTCTTTAGACAGAAATTTGAAAGTTCGACTTATGTTTTAAGGATTTCCTCTGAAAATGAATCTTTAAACGGAATCTAATACCTGATTTATTTTTTTAAGAAGAACTTTATTTTTATCATTTTTTCTTTTTAGAAAAATATATATTTTTGAATCGAATGCTTTTTTTTTTTAAGAAATATGGTTTTTCCTTTCTTTTCTTTTTTCATTTTTTTAAAAATTTTCATCTCAATCAATTTAACAGTTTCTTGCGATTCCCTTTTTTTATTTATTTTCCTATTCCTTTTTATTTTCATTTTGCGTCACTACCTTCTTTAGACAAAAATTTGAAAATTCCATATATGTTTTAAGGATTTCCTCTTAAAATGAATCTTTAAACGGAAGCTATTATTTTACAAATTAATCATTAAATTTGTTTACTAATATGGATTTTATTGAAATTATTATCAAATATATCTCTCCATATTTATTTAAAACTGTAATGCAGAATGCATGATATTTTCTCAAATTATCTTCTAAATATTCCTACAAAACACTAACATGTACTTTAGACAATCTATAAAACCTATTCAATCATTTATTTGTTTGAGTAGAATCAAAGAAACTATTTTCCATTTCAGGAACGAAAACGAATCGTTGAACGAATAGCGAAGGGATTTATTTACAAATGCACAGCTCACTTTTAGACTAAACTGTCATAAAAATATAGTAAATATTATAGGTTGTTTCGCTCTTTACATTATTTAAAGCTTATTGAAAAGTCAATTCAAACATTCTCTGAATGCCACAATCTATTAAAAGAAAAAGAGGTTTGAAACAGACTATATTGTTTGAATAAAATACTTGCTTTACTTATTGAATTTTTTTCTCAGAAAAAAATGTTACTAATTTAATTTTAGTCACAGATTTAAATAAACACTTAGATATATTAAAGTAACATATATTTATTAGTAAAATTTTATAGAGATAATATCAAACATTTAAAATGAAATTATTTTATATTTATTTTTAATTTTTCAACATGTGAAACTGATTCGGTTTCTATAGTTTTTGGATTTATAATACCGAAATTTAATTTGAATAAGGTTAACAATATTTAAGCAAAATAAGGTTAACAATAATTAAGCAAAATAAGGTTAATAATAATTAAGCAAAATAAGGTTAATAATAATTAAGCAAAATAAGGTTAAAAATAATTAAGCAAATATTTATTCCAAAGTCTTTTAACTGTCAAGATATTGTATTGGAGAAATAATTTGACTTTTAACAACTTTGCATTTGTATGT
This sequence comes from Caerostris darwini, assembly GCA_021605075.1. Lineage (NCBI taxonomy): Eukaryota > Metazoa > Arthropoda > Arachnida > Araneae > Araneidae > Caerostris > Caerostris darwini. The sequence goes on from BPLQ01013133.1 coordinate 116,773, forward strand.
CAGTTTAGTTACAATAATTATTGAACACATTTAATTCTATATTTTAGATTTAAACTTAGAAACTAGCATAACATTTTGTGATTTATATTTTGAAAAAAAATGCGTTCTTAATTTTACTACTTTCTCGTAAAAAACTGTAAATATCGATGTTAAAAAGTTGAAATAAATTTTCGTGTTGAACGAAAAATATTTCTTTTTCAAGAAGTGAACTTTCTCGTGGATTTTAATTTTATTATGTATTTTTTCTTGAACATTTGAAATACCAAAACACCAAGCTATTTGTTTGATAATACATATGATGTTTTGTATAATAATAAAATGACTCACTTTTGAAAGAATCATTCACATTAACTGCTGAAAAATCTCACGGGGTTTTCATCCGTCTTCGTAATAACTGTATTCAAAATACAGATTTTGGAGTCATTAATGCACGGCTTTTTCAGAAATTAGAGTTCAATACGCTTCTTTCCCAGAAATTAGATTTTTTTAAATTTATTTCTATTTCGAATTGTCCACGAAGCATGGTCATATTTTGTTGTTTCTATTTACACAGAGCTATTGTGGGCAACAGTTTTTCACCTAAAACTCCTACAAATTATTTCTGTACGACTTTATTTCAATATTATAAAAATAGCGACTTTTTTTCCATTTGTTTTAGAATAAGTATTGCTAGTAAAATCATTTTCTTTTTTAAAAACTGTCAGTGTCTCAACATTATGTGGCAAGAATTTCGTTCATATAATTTTAATTTAAAAATCCTCTATATAATTACTATAAGCTTATTTAAATACTATGTAACCTTTTTGGACAAAAAAAATGAATTACTTTTATTTCTCCATCAATGAATTCTAGTCAATTCTCTATCAATGAGTCCAATGCCTTTCTTTCCCAGAAATAATATTTATTTAAATTTATTTCTATTTCGGATTGTCCATAAAACATTGTGAGGTTTTGTTGCTTCTACTTTCCCAGAGCTATTCTGGGAAACAGTTTTTCGCCTAAAGCTCCTAAAAATTGTTTCTGTACAACTTTGTTTCAAAATTAATCTAAGAATAAAGACCCCTTTTTTTTTAATTTTCTTTTAAACTATTTCTTTCAGAATAAATATTGTCAATGAAATCATTTTCTTTTTGGAAAACTATCAGTGTCAAAACAACATGTGGCAAGAATTTAGTACAAATAAATTTATTTTAAAATTCCTCTTTATAACTACTATAAACGTTTAAATACTATAAAACATTTTTGGACAAACAAAAAAGGAATTATTTTTGTTTCGCCATCAATGAATTCTAGTAAATTTAATCGAAATATTTACTGCTACAAAAATGTTTCAGCATTTACAGTCTAGAGTTTATTTATCCTATACGTTTTCATCATTTTAGCCTGCATTTTCTTATCTTTTTGTGTTTCATGATAACACAAGTTTGCTCGCGATAAAAGCGTTATCGTAATGAAATAGGAGAAAGACCAAAACGAAAGCTTTTCTCCTTTCTTTGCAAGCGGATACGGAGGCCGCTGGATTTTTTTTTTCACCTCCGCTTTTTGGAACAGAACTTCAACCCAGATAAAAATTTTATAATAATAATAATTTCAAAATATTGTTTTTATAATATACAAAAAATTTTAATAACAAGTTTTATCCATGAAATAAAATTAATTTCATAATTAGCATTCTTACCTAGAGCTCTAGATTTAAAAGTGATTTTTAAAAGTCTGTAAATAAGAAGTAGCTGATTTGAATGTTTAAAATAAAATAAAACTACTTAATTTTTCCATTTATCTAACTTTAATCAATCTAAATATATTGAAAAAGAAATCTTTATTGAAATTTAAAATAAACTTATGAATATGCTTATAAGTTTTGTGATTTTTTATTTAGTACCCTTCAATATTTCTAATTAAAACTTGCAAATAAGTTCATATTATATAAATCTAAAACTTCTTAACTATTACCTGTAATTATTTTAAAATTATTAAATCAGGAATACATTTGACAGAAGATATTCATATTTTAATAGTAATGCTTTTACATAATACTGAGAAAGAAAAAATAAGTTTTAGATAGCATATCGTCTTACAAATTATTCATAATATGCATTTCTAAAGAATTATTTTTCCAAGTACGCCATTTGCATTAATTACATATGCTATATTATGGAATTGAATCGTATATATTTGGCATTTAACATATTGAAGGTTAGAATTTAAATTTTGAACATATATATTGCGTAAATCCAGAATTCTTTAAGTATTCTTTTTTTTTTTCACGCATGAATAAAGGACGAATATTAATTTCCATATATTGCTTACGATAATATTTAAGAAAATTATAAAGGTTAATTTGCAATTAATTCGTTTATATTTTGAAGTAATTGACAGTTATTTCATTGAATTTTGACTATTTTCTATGTATCGGTACCAATGCCAATAATAATTAAATGACAATATAACGACCTCAAATTTTTAATTTGTGTGGTGATAAAAGGTAAATATTCAAAATAATGTATTGAACTAATTTATGAAACTAAAAAAATTTCTTTAAATCAAATTTAATTCTTTTGTTCATAGGAAGGTCATAAAATAATCGTAGAAAAAAGTTTTTGTTATTATAAGAAGGTCATAAAGCAATTGTGAAAAATAGAGTTTGATATTATAAGAAGGTCATAAAGTAATTGTGAAAAAAGAGTTTGATATTATAAGAAGGTCATAAAGTAATTGTAAAAAATAGAGTTTGATATTCATTAAAAAAATTTTAAATCACACACAAAAAAATCTTCAGCTGAATTAATTTGTTGAAAGATGCCATTGATTTATATAGAAAAAAGTTCATTTTCTAAGCAATTAAAAAATTGGACTTACATAAATCTAATACCATAATTTAAATTAGTAAAAATAGGGATAGCAATAGTTAAAGAACTCTAATATACACAAATAAAATTAATACAAATGCATTTCTGTAAGCAGAAAATTTCAACTCATGTGTGATTACTGACATATCACGAATCACTTAAAAGCTTATATATCTTTCTTCTTTAAAAGTTTTATATTAATTAATTAAATTTAAAAAATTATGCTTGTCGAAGTTTAATAGCGTTATAAAAATACAAAACAACATTTAGTTAATTAATGAAGATAATAAGTTTAATGGTATACATTTAAGTCTAACATATCAGATATTTTTATAATACATTTATAATAATTATACTAGTAGAAAATATTTGTATGCTAATAAAATGCTGTAATATATGCGCATTTTTAGAAATATTTTTCTCTTAATAAGCATATTTTTAAAAATTTCTTATTTAATAACGATTTCTGTTGTAAACAGGGAAACAATAGTATTAAAATGAAACAGTTTGTTTTCACCAAGTAATATCTGAATTTTAATGTTTGATTAAATATGTTTATCTTGAGACTAATTCAATTAAATAATTTCTATAGGTTATGGTTAATTGCAGAAAAACATAGTATTTATCAAAAATACTTAATGGATGCATCTAATAATTGTTAACGGGACAAAAAAATTAACTCAACTGCAATTTAATATTATTTTCATAAATGTGCTTCGTTTAATATATGTATACGAATCTCATGCTGTTTTTTTTTTTAATTTGAAGACAATTTTAATAGCTAATGCACACTAAATAATGTCAAAACTATTTGTATTTATTACAAGAAATTTCTTTCTAACATAATCTTTACCATACTAAATATCAAAACAGTTTCTCAACATAACATCCATTTGATTACATTTGAAAATACAAACAAAACAGGAAAATAAACACTCATTTATATCTCTTTTCAATATTGACGAAGTTATTAATTTACCGTCTAAATCTGGGCATAAATTTCAAACAGAGATATCCTGTTGAATTTTGATAAAATAAATACACAAAGTATTTACTTACGTAACATTTTTTCCTGCGCCATAAAAACAATGTAATTATTACTAAAATGTAACACAACTTACTCGCAAAAATAATTTTTCAAAAGAAAATCCAAAATGTGCAGTACCCACTTCCACCAAAAAAAAAATTCTCTTCTCTCTGAAATCGGCCTACAATACACAGAAAACAAAAGTCCTTTATGTTTTCGGCCTGAAATATGCCCATTCATTCACGAAATCCGGAAATACTACTTCAGTTAAAACTTCTGCTGCGCTGAAGTAGTTCGATATTATAATTGCGGTGTATTATTCTACGCATAAAGCGTTCTCTTTTTATACTAACGGAAAAGAAACAATACAATCTAAGATTAAAAAATAATAACTTATCAAAATTGATAAAAACGCTCCAGGCAATGAAGAATTGTGAAATGCTACTTTTAACCCGATTTTAAGTAATGCAGCATTTTTTTTATTTGCAAATAAATTTTGCTTGGTGGTTTTTTTTTTCTCCCAAAAAAATGTAATAAATAAATTTAATTTCTTTCAATTCAATTTAAATAAAAAATTTAAAAATTTAAATGCGGTTTACAAGTTTAATTATTTTAAACAGGTCAAATTACTAAAAATATATATCATATTAATATTGATACCTTAAAAACAATGGCATTGATTTTAACGTATCCAATTACATTTCAACAAACTCGAGGTGATTTTGTTTTAATATATTCTAAAATTACTGAAAAAAGTCCTTTTACGTTACTGTATAATAAATAATAAAGTAATGAATTTTTAAAGCAAAGTTAATAATTATGCTTATATAAATTAAATAGTTACGATTTAATAAAAAAAGGTTCAAACGTCAGTAACAATGTTGATTATTAATAAAAATTTAAGAAATAATCACTCCTTAAGAAAATAAATAATAATTAAGTTGTTGATTGATAATTGTGTAAAAGTTAATATCACATCTTATTAAGATTCATTAACTTAAATAATCTTAGGTTAACTGCGATTGCAACTTTTCTATCTATCTCATAAGTTGGGAAAATCTTTTAAAATAACCAATCGATATCGATAAGTGCGATCTAATAACTTATTAATCTTCTGCTCTGATATTGAAGTCGATAAATAAGAACAAAACTTCTTCCTTTTCTTCTAGATTCGAAAAGATGCCTTTAATTCTAATATTCCAAAAGAGTACACGATCTTTTAATTCATTTCCTCTCGCAATTGAGTTTCTTTTTCAGATGTTTAAATAATATAATTCGTATACATATTACAACTGATAATTTTTGCATAATCAATTATTCATTAATTTTTTCAATTTACGTTAAATATATAATACATTGAAAAATGAATTCAGAATTTAAAAACAGAAACAGCATGTTTCCATTATGGGTGATTTTACGAGTAATATTTCTTAATGCGGTTACAATACTCAAAAATGCTTATAACACTATAAATAAAATATGTATTGAGATCAGTAAGCAAAGTAACTTATTCGGGAGTAAATATTTTATAGGGAATTATATAAATAAAAAAGATTATCCTTTTTTCTTCTTTGTTGTTTGCCTTATCAAATAAATATCAATATAAAATTTTCGAGGTTAAAACAGTAAATGAAAACAAAGCAGTTTTAATTTTCAGTTATAAATTGTTATAATTAGCTATTCCTAAAATTATGTGAAAGACGCATTTTATGGTATTTTAGACCTTTTATTTTAACAAAATTTAGTATTAAACGTATCTAAGGTAGGTTTTTTTTTTTTTTTTTTTTTATCGAATAAAAGAATAAAAACAATAAAGCATCATTTTTTTTTATCAATGTTAACTACTATAATAATGATACTGCATATCTGTAATGTACTTTTTATGCATTTAAAAGATATCTTAAAGATATTTTTACAACAAAAAGTATTTTCCGCTACAGATTCATTGTTTCAAAAATATACTAAATATTAGAAAGTTATTGTCACTTAAACTCAGTTAACTACTATTATTAATTCAGTACTATTATCAGTAAGTCAGTTAAACCAACAACTAAATCTTTATATCTTGATCAATTTAAATCCATAGTTTAATGGTTCGACATTTAAAGCTGTGTGAATATTTCCTCTGAATCAATTTTAAGGAGTTTGCCAGTAATTAACAAATTATTAAATAACTTGGAATAATTAAAACTTATTATTTAACATTCATTAGAAGATAATGCTAAAAAAGCCACAAACTATCTTTAAACTAAGTTTTTTTCCAACAAAACGATTTAAAAAGGAAGAGGGAAAATTGATTTGTCAAAACCAAAAGTATTTAACTTATGAGTGAAGGGTTTAATAAATAAAATATTTAACATTTATTAAATATTTATTATCTAGGAATAATATTATTTAATAAAATTTCTAATATTTTTATGAAATTCATTCTTTTTAATAACATTAGAATTATAAAAGTAAATACCGAACTATGTTAAATAGAATTTTATTATGTATAAGATTACTTAAAAAAATTACAGATTAAATAATTTTCTGGAATTCTGTGGACAAATATAATCTAGTTATCGATGGAAAAATTTGATAAGTTGAATGTGCTATAAAATTAATGTCTAAAATTTTTTTTCATTTAATAAATAAAAAACTTATAGGAAAATTTTCTCTGTTTAGTTCTTAATAATTTCGAATGAACTTAAAACAAGCTATTGTAATCAAGTTTTCCATTATGCATTTAGTTAATAATATTAATTAAAGCTATGCATTTGTTAATAATATTAATTAAAGCTATGCATGTGCTAATTATATTAATAAGAAATATTTTATTAAAATTTAATCAGATAACTCATAGACCTTACTGAGATGAATAATTGAAAAAATTGCTAGATTATTAACATACAGCTAGATTATAACCAGATTATAACCTGATAGTAACAGCTAGATTATAACCTAAAACAGCTAGATTATAACCTGAAAGAATATTAAAAACTGAAAGCTCAACGCCCGCAATTCTTTTATTTTACTTTGAACTCCTACATGGGATAAATTTATATAAACCATACGCATCTAAACTTTTGACTAGAATAGGAGAGTAGATATTTTTGTATTCATGTTTTGATATTTGTTCTTATGTATTCAAAAATCTTACATTTTCTTGAAAATAAAATATTTCGTAAAAAAAAATTTTTCTTAAAAAAAAGAAGAAAATATTTGAAAAAAAATATTTTTGTCAGAAGATATTTGAAAGAAAAAGAGAGTGTACGTGCGCTATAGTTTAAGTTAAATATTTAAGTGCCTATACATCATTTAAATAAAACTTCTACTTTAAGAGATGCTTTATAGTGCAAAATTATAATTTTATTTTTTTCAAAAATTAAAAAAATTACTTTGTTTCAGAAAGACACTGATTTGTTTGGTATTATTTTTTTGTTAAACAAAATCTAAAAATAAAAGTGAGTTAGTCTTTGAATGTAAATAAACTAATTTGTAAACTATTATTTATTTTTTTATTTGTATAGTTATTATTATTTTTACACTAATCATAAAAAAAACTTGACTTTACAAATATGCGTAGTACGGTTACATTTACAAATATGCGTAGTACAGTTTATTAAATACTTATCGATCTGAATTTATACCTAAATAACACCAACTTTTAAAAGTTAATTATTAAAACAAACATTTATTTTCTTTACCATTTTTGAAGTGATGTACATTACTTATATAATTAAATAGTCTAACTTTATTATAAAAAAATGCAATATTTAATATTTTGAAATTAAATTCTAAAAAGAAATATGTATGTAACGCTAAAAAATTATTATATCATATTTCAAAAACAAAAATTTTTAAAGAAACATTAATAAAACCATACTCGATAATAATTTAAAACTATGGACAAATCAAAACTTAACATTCATAAATACTTTATTTTTATACTTATTAATTTTAGGAAGACCAGAAAAACTAAATTATTTAAAATTTTTATGGAAACTATTTATTCATAGAATGGGAAATTAATCCCCAAGTTTTATACTCCATTTAATTTAATTACTTTAATTTACATACTTTTTATTACGATTGTTAAAATTCGAACGTCAAAACGAGAAATCATGTTTCTAATTACCTGAAAATTTGTACCGATATTTAATAACTCTCGGCCAAAAGCGTACTAGCATTAACAAACAGATATTTACAATAAAAATAATAAAACTTTACAATAATTATGCAATCCTTGATTGCACATTTTGCATCTTAAGTTAAAAACTGAAAACATGAACCTATATCATATCTCAAACATACGTATATGTGTATAGTAAAACCTATGCTAAAATGCATTAATGAGAAATATTCTCCAAAATACATTCAATCTTTTTTTATTTAAAATACATTTTAGTAATAAAAAAGTTTTTGAACTACTTCTCTCAAGTTTCTGATATTTTGTTTAATATTCTAATGAACTTCCATGAATAATTCTATGAACCAAAAATCAAAAAAAGTTTTTTCAAACTGAATCGAGAAATTAAAACATTATTTAACTACAAAAATCGATTGTTTTGTTGTATAAATAATAAATTCGTATCTAATCTAGTATATTTATATACTACAAAAAACATTTAGCATTTAGCATAAGTTCAATAAAAATATAATCACAAAATAATTAAATTTTACACCATTTATCTATGTGCATGCGTCCCTTACACTACAAATCCACAACCATTAAGAAAGAATAACAAGGTATTTAATAAATTCTAACGAAAGTAAGTAGCATTCTCAAAATGATGAATATTTCATCACATTTAGCAAATCTCTCGTCACGCATCATTCCCATCACTTACCGGCGAATTTCTATTCACTTGCCGCGAGGGAAGCCCAAATGATGGGAAAAGGAAATTCAAAGCGCGGTGAAATTTTTTACCTCAATCATTAACAAGCGCTGAAAGGTTTAAAACTCGTTAACAAATAATAAGTTTTCAATAGCTTGTGTTTTTAATGTTTCTTTAATGTTCTGCTTGTTAAAAGATTGCTTGGAAGTTTTTGAAATGTTTTTACTATTTTAATCACTCTTCAATATGTATACAATAAAAATTACTAAGTACTTTTTATTACATTAAGTACAATAGAGAATATAATAACTTCATTTTAGAAAATTTAAAATTTACTATAATAATATTTTTCATTGTGTTAATGGAATTAAATTAAATAATAATTTTTAACTGACTTTACTATAGCTATTTTAATATCTTTTTGGCGTTATTAAAAATAAATTCCATTTTTTCCCCTTATAAAAAATTTAAAAAGATTTTTTATAAAAAGTTTTTGTTTGGACAAAGCGAAAAGTGTCATCGTAACTGTCAGGAGTTAAATATTAAACTCAGTATTGTACTCTGTAATCTCGCTTGATCAATACTACTGTTGACCTTGAAAACTGTCATGATATCCAGTATTTGCACTTTTAGCATGATTGAAATGCAAATTTAATTTAATCCCTATTTTTAGCATCTTAATGCAACACGTATCGAAATGCTTTAATTACATTAAGACATTTAGGCGAATAAACACTTAAATGAGGAAAACTGATACTTAATTGAACGAATTAAAAATTTAAGATTCGAAGAAGTTAAAATATAATTAAAATCTAAGAAATCTAATCTAAGTAATTAAAATAAGATTCATTTTAATTTGTTACGAGATTACATTCAGAATTTTTAATTAGTTACGTTTTAAATAATAACAGTCGCAATTAAAATGTATGTACTTTCATAATACTAATTAAGTCTAAAAACAATGCAAGCCATTACACAAATGTAATTATTTTTTTGAAACTTAGAATCTTAAATATTTCGCCATATTTTAAAATAAATGTAGTTATGATTTCAACAATAATTCTTTCAAAATTGAAATAGTTAGGATAAATACTTATTATTGAATACTCGTAGATGTATGTTAAAAAGTACACATATTTTGAGCGCATTTCATAGTTAATATTTTGCTTTAAATTTTAAGAAAGAAAATAATTTTATCAAATTTCTTAAGAATAAAGCTTTTATTGTAAAAACCAATAATTTGAAGAAATGCATTTTAACGGAAAAGTTCTATTCCAATACTCCTTTATTATTTTATTGTTATGAATGGCTCTAAAACTAAATTAAATCTAATTTTCTAATTCTAATTTAAAATTATATCCCATTCAAACCAAACTATCTTCGACTTGTATTGAAGTTATTTATTTTATATGCTATTTTATTATCTAATATTTAATTAAAGTCAAGAAAAAGTAATTCAATTTATAGAGTATTCAGGATTTATATTCAATAGATTATTTAGGATTCCCAAAAAAATACAGTTTGATACTCAACTTTTTAATGGTAAATATCTATTGCGTTTATGTGACAATTTAAATGCGTCTTGTATCTTGCGGCACATGAAATATTACTTTAAAAGTTGGCAGGACTTCGTAAATTCCTTTGTGTTTATGTTACAATTTATCTATTCATTTTTTTACTCAAGCTATACTTTACTATTTTATTTTAAATACTATGGGAATCGATAAAATATTTTAATTTCATAATAAGAGAAACAAAGAAAAAGAAAATGCGACTTTTCCTGGATATAGAATATTTGTTCCTCCTTATAAAATAGTGTTTGCAAAGGTTTTGAAGTTTAAAATGATATCAGCACCAAAGACAAATTTGAGGTGCGTCATAGCAACATGCAAATGCTATTCATTATGTTAGTATTATAACATGTACAAATAGATGCATGTACTTTTTTTTGTTGATGTTTACATATTTTGATGTTAGAAATGTTTGAAAATGAACTGCTGATTATATGCTTTTTGTATTTCTTAGTATATTAGTAATAATTATTATTTAAATAGCAAAAGAATAGTGATTTAAATAGCAATTTAAGCAGCAATGCACGGAGATTAAAGTAGTATAGTAGTTTACGAAGTTTTTGAAGTTTAAAATGATATCAGCATCAAACACAAATTTGATGTGCGTTATAGCGGGATGCAAAAGCAATTCA
>BPLQ01013133.1:142712-155827 GCA_021605075.1 Caerostris darwini
TCATTTGATAATACCACATGACCTCATGTTATTAAATAAAAGTGAAGGGGATATACTTCGTGTCACTGTTATATTTTTTTTGTTACATATTACTCGAATGCTGCTGATTAATTCCAATATCTAAGTCTACAAAAATACCCGCATTCATGATAAAGTCGAATGCTCCTAAAACAAAATATTAACAATGAAGAAGGATTAAACATAAATAAGGCTTCGGAACAAACTATAAAATGTGTCTACGTCTCCTCTGGCATCCAAATACTGGAATCGAAAAAGTCTTAGGTTATTGGATAAAAGTTGCCAATTGGATGACCACATGTCATGGTATAAAAGTGAAGTGGTTAACTAAATAACCTCCCCCCTTTTACTTAAACTGAAGGTAATACCATATACCAAACTCAAGATAATAGAGAGTTTTTGCATACCGTACGTTAGTTACCGTAGGACGTCCGTTAGCTTTTTCTCCCTAGCGCGCATGCTCAGTTTCCTATGAGCATGCGCACTAGGGAGAAAAAGCTAACGGACTTCCTACGGTAACTAACGTACGGTATGCAAAAACTCTCTAATACCATATGGCTTCATGTTATTAAATAAAAGCAAAGAGGACATACTTCGCGTCACTGTAATTGTTTTTGTTATACATTACAATAATGCTGCTGATTATTTAAGTCAACAAAAATGCGTTCATTCATAAGAAAATGTGAAGGTTATTTTTCATTTAACTAGAAATTTTTTTTTAAAATGCATGCATCATATTTGTTGTAGCGAAAAATACTTGGAAGAAATTTCACTCAAATTCTCCTAAAACAAAATAATAATAACGAATGAGGATTAGACATAAATAAGGCTTCGGAGCAAACTATAAAATGTGTCTACGTCTCTGCTGGTATCCAAATACTGGAATCGAAAAAGCCTTAGGTAAATGGATAAAAATAGAAAATTTGGTGACCTCATGTCATCGCATAAAAGTGAAGTGGTTGACTGAGTAACCTCCTCACTTTTAAACTTAAGTCCTTTGATAATACCGCATGACCTCATGTTATAAAATAAAAACGAAGACTATGAAAAAAAATTTCAAAACATGCATCATATTTGTTGTAGCGAAAAATACTTGGACGAAATTTCACTCAAACTCTTTTAAAACAAAATAATAATAATGAATAAGGATTAAACATAAATAAGGCTTCGGAACAAACTATAGATCGTGTCTACGTCTATTCTAGTATCTAAATACTGGAATCGAAAAGGTATTAGGTCATTGGATAAAAGTTGCAAATTGGGTGACCTCATGTCATCGCATAAAAGTGAAGTGGTTAACTAAATAACCTCCTCATTTTTAAACTCAAGACATTTGATAATACCATATGACCTCATGTTATTAAATAAAAGTCAAGAGGACATACTTCGTGTCACTGTAATTTTTTTTACATATTACTCCAATACTGTTGATTATTTCCAATATTTAAGTCTACAAAAATATTCGCATTTATAAGAAAATGTGAAGTTTCATTCAACTTGGAAAAAATATTTTAAATACATGCATCATATTTGTTGTAGCGAAAAATACTTGGAAGAAATTTCACTCAAATTCTCCTAAAACAAAATAATAATAACGAATAAGGATTAAACATAAATAAGGCTTCGGAGTAAACTATAAAATGTATCTCCTCTGGTATCCAAATAGTGGAATCGATGCAGACACAAGAATCCAAACGAGCCTGGGAGGTTCATTGTGCTGATAGCCTGCAAGATGTTTGCTTTCTTGAGACCTAACCACCTCTGAGCATCTTCTTTCTATCCTCAAGAAAGGAAAAATTAGGCTCTTCAGCAGGCAACTGTTTACCGATTGGTTAAAGTGGCGCCCAAGGTTAAAGTATATTGGATTTCCCGTTACTCAAGGAAAGAAATTCGGGAAAAGTTGGGCTAAAAGAGGAGGAAGTAAGTAAACTGTGATACAGATTTAAGTTTGGGTGTCTCCAGAGAGTTTCATATGTTTCAGAACTCTGGGAGATGGAATTTCGAATCACTGCAGGTTATTATGGCCAGCTATCCTGATGCAAATTCTAACCACGGACCTATAAAAGTTCACTTAGCTATCATAAATTACGTTAGTTTCATTTCTCAGTTAGATTTCATTTGGGAATTGTAAGCAAAATATGTATATATTTCTATTTTGTATCTATTTTTAAAAATTATGCGTTTTTGCATTTAGTTTAGCCATATATCTAAAAATCTGAAATGAAAAAATATTTTATTGCGAGTTTCCGTAAATTAGTAGAAGATGGTGTAATTATTATTTTTCATTTATTGACGTGCTATTTTTATGGCATATTAGCAAATATAAATTGCCATTGTCAGATTTCAATAATTAGCATAATATATTTTATTTTAGCAAGCCCCATTGAGAAAAAAGAAAGTTTTTGTAAATAATAGATACTGCCACATTCGATAGTTTCATATATCTACTCAATATTTTATTTATTTATTTTATACATCAGAAATAATATTATTTTATTTTAATATTTATAAAATATTTAAATTAATTTATGCATACCCCAAATATTCCACTAACGTGCAACAATGGCTACCGGCAGGTTTTTCATAGGTAACTGTTTTAAAGATGTCCGGTGCTCTGGTGCTCGGTGCCACAGGTTTCGGGTTCGTGTCCCGGCGGTGCCATGGATGTTTGTAGTGGTTCAGAATACAATTTAAACTGTAAGTTCCAGTCTGTTTTGACCTCATGTGCATAAGATAACCGCAGAACGATAAACAAAGGGGTCATTTTTAATGTTCTTCATAATTTTTATTTTCGTATTATCTTCTAGCTTCATTTACGCTATTTTCGCTTGTGTGTAATGAAAATATTACTGTAGCTGATTTATAAATAATAAATTTTATAAATTCAAGTTTCAATGTGTCTGATTTGCATTTTTATTTACTACGCTTAATGACGTAGGTAGATATATACTAGATACATATAAGAATATAATTTTTTTACTGTATTTTCTGTTCGTTCACTTATAGAACGTAAATTTCTAGGGCGTGGGAAGGACTCTTGAATAATTTTTTTTTTTGAAAAGAAGTCTGTAGATTGGGAACCATTGGTTCACATGCAGCCAGAATGTGTAAGCATTGTTACAGAAACATTTTAGATTAGTCTTTTTAGGTGGGCAACTATGGCAAAGGTAGGCGTAGTCATTGTAACGTTTTGACAACTGTTTCAGGATGGGGAGCGAGAGATTACGGGCTTTGTGCGGCAGAAAACGTTTTCCTGTGATAAACTGAGATAAAATTTATCAGCTTTTCATCCGGTGTTGGGTCCACAGCTCTAGAAGATCCGCCAACGACGATAAGCGATAACCGACTTCAAACTCGAATTTGGGGGTGTTATCGGAAATCGTTAACTTTCTTGCATTTTGCCGTTTTGGAAGCATTCAAACAAAAACATTTTTCTTCAGGAATACTTTAATTGTGTGGGCCTGAATGGCAGAGTGGCTAGCGCTCTGGCGCTCGGTACCACAGGTTTCGGGTTCGAGTCCCGCCGGTGCCATGGATGTTTGTAGTGGTTCGGAATACACTTTAAACAGACAAGGCCCTAGAGTTTAAAGTGGATTCCCAACCACTACTAACATCCATGGCACCACTGGGACACGAACCCGAAAGGGGATAGGAGATGCTTGGCCTGCTAGTGTCCGCTTGGTTGAAGTTTCTATGATGTGAAATTTCAATATATGACATAAACCAATCTTTATTCTTATTACAAAACCAATGATTTATTTTGTAACTTCAATATTTGCTTTTAATATAAGTTTACTTGTAGAATTGTACAACACTAAAATATCTTTTCTGCAATTTATAAATAAGTAAGTGAACATATATTTATTAATTTACGTACGGTTTGTACCATTACTTCATAATTAAGATAAGAGGATCATAAATTTGTTTTAACCAAATTTATATATACATTTCTTATCGATCTTGTCTATATCTTGTTTTTTTTTTTTTTTTTTTTTTTTATTCCGCTTGGTAGACAATAATATCTAGACCAAGTCCATGAATCCATGTTCTCATGGAAAAAGGGAAGAGGGGGGGGGATACGCGTTTTTGTTACGATGGAGCATCCGCAGGTATAAGTTTGACTTTTGGCTCCGAGTCGCTGATGAAGAATGGAGTGCCTTCCGGAAGGACTTTTTTAGGGGGAATTACTCCGCATTTGCGTGTGGTATTGGAAAAAACACGGAAAATTTCTACCAGGTAGTCCGACTCACTAGGCAAAATGCTGAACATCACAAACTTCATCGAGTCTCCTGGGTTTTTTGAAACGGTACGTGAGATAAGATGAAACATATACGAACAGTTCTTTTAAATTTTTATATCTTCTATTCCTCTTTCATGCTTTCTCAGTTCCCTTGTTTTTCGAAACAGTGTCTACAGCAAAGCCGCTAGTGGATTAAACCTCCGCCCTAATGCTCACCAGCGGCGCGCGATGCCACTAGGCCACGAGTCGTGCTTTTTTATCTTATAGGTGCAATTAACGAATGCTGTTTGTAAAATCTGCAAAAGCAGATCTTTACAGTTTATTCTGGATTATGGACTTTAAAAAACTTTTTATTGTATTTCATTCATCATATTTAATGGGATGCTGCTTTAGTGAGATCCTAAATTTAGATAGAAGATTCGATATTACAATTCACTTTAGACTAAATCCAGTTATTCAGTAACTCAGCAGACAATCTAGTTAAATGTCTTTTAGTCCACCCCCGCCTTTATTATATTTAACTCCTATCAGCTATTATTGCATTAAATTTATCTTTTGCTACCAAATCTTTTAATGGTGTATAAATAATCTATACAATGTACTATTGTATAATGATGTATTTTAAAGCACAATAACATAAACTATTTTGATATTATTCAATGTTGCTTTGAATCTCATTTATTAGAAATATTTCTATTTCAAAGTCTTATATAGCTTATTTTTCCATTTTCAAAGAAAATATAAAGAAGAACGATAAATCAATAGTAACCAAATGAATCTTTTATATCTTTTTCAAAAGAAAATTTTTGAAATATCTTATTTTAAAGTTTTCTATTGCGTATTTCTCTTTAATATTACTTTTGGCATTCTAAAAATTAATTATCCTGCAATGTTGGACTTCATAATCAAAATCTTTCCTTAGTTAGAGAAAATCAAAAATTTTTTAACTAAAAAATTCGACAAATCTTCAATTATTTTTTTCTTTAGCTCTAAATTATCTATGTATAGTTTAGATCAATCAATAAAAGAAAAACCAATAATTAAAAAAGATCATACCCACACTTTGCTTGAATTCCTTTTACATCTATCTTAAAACTGCAAGCAGCAAAAGTTTAACATTTGACAAGTTTTGTAAGCTACAATAGTGATTTTATTAAATATTTAATTTACAGGATCTCGTAGAATTTATGTAATTCTATTAACTAACTGTAGGTACTCAAACTACCAAAGATTCAGTACTATTTTTTCTAACTATTTAAGCTTCTGGTTTTTTCTTTTAGTTCTAAATTATACATCCATAGTTTAGATCAATCAATATATGAAAAATCAATAATTAAAAAAAAAAATCATACCCACACCTTTCTTGAATTCTCTGTTTCATCTACTTAATAACGGCAATCAGCAAAAATTGAACATTTTTAAGCTTCAATATAGATTTTATTAAGTATTCATTTTAGATATCTCATTAGATTTATATAATTCAATTAACTAACTATAGGTACTGAAACTATCAAAGATTCTATACTATTTTTTTCTAACTATATGAGCTTCTGGTTTTTTTCTTTTAGTTTTAAATTATACATATCTAGTTTAGATCAATCAATATAAGAAAAATCAATAATTTAAAAAAAAATTCAAACCCCCACCTTTCTTGAATTCTCTTTCTTATCTACCTAATAACTGCAATCAACAAAAATTGAACATTTTTAAGCTTCAATATTAATTTTATTAAGTATTTATTTTAGAAATCTCGTTAGATTTATGTAATTCTATTAACTAACTATAGGTACTGAAACTATCAAAGATTCAGTACTATTTTTTCTATTTGAGCTTCTGGGTTTTTTTCTTTTAGTTATAAATTATACATACATAGTTTAGATCAATACATAAAAAAAAATCAATAATTAAAAAAAAATTCATACCCACACCTTTCTTGAATTCTCTTTTTCATTTATCTAAAAACTGCAAACAGTAAAAATTGAACATTTTTAACTTTCAATATTGATTTTATTAAGTATTCATTTTAGATATCTCGTTAGATTTATGTAATTCTATTAACTAACTATAGGTACTGAAACTACCAAAGATTCCGTACTATTTTTTTGTAACTATTTGAGATTCTGGTTTATTCTTTCGTGTTTTTTTTAATCACAGTTCCTACAAGCCGAAAAAGGAAATAATGGTCATTATGTCATGCTGGCGTCATATCCGGTCGACCACATGTACCAGGTGTACAATATTGGTCTTGTACGCAATGCATCCTTATAAAAAAGATGAACTAGTACGTCAGCGGACAGCTGAAAGTAGAACGCATGTAATTTTTTCTCCCATATACGCTTATAAAAAGGACATATTTGCCAAGTTTCATTTTCATTCAATCAAAACCCCCCCCCCCCCCTACTAACGTCCGAGTGTATTTTACGCTTTAGAGAAGCTGAATGAACGGAAAATAGTCCGAACAAAACGATGTGATATGGAACCGGGTTTTAAAATATCAACTTTTGTTTCGAAGCGTGAAAGGATTTGACATGCAACTTACGCGAACTGAATGGGTAGGTAGTAAATGGTAATAAATATGTGTTGTAGTACGGATGGTTGATTGCTTCTGTTTTTTCTTCTCTTTCAGATGTTCGTTTAGCTAGATTTACGAAATCTAGTTGAACGAGCTATTGAATCGTAAATAAATTATTATGGAAATGTAGCGAATAAGTTAAAGTGTAGTCATTGTAATTAAAGTATATCTTCCTTCAAATTTTTATTTCAATAGTTTACATACTTGTAGTAAGGAAGAAAAGATAACAAAATTACAATGAGTTTAATTAATGAATTAACAAAAATTTGAAACTTTTTTTTTCGGAATTTATGCATTAAATATTTACACATATCTTATATTTATATTATTTTACAATATTTACATTATTAATATTTACATTATTTACATTATTACGTAATTAAATATTTACACATATCTTATATTCACATTATTACACATATATTATAATTACACATCCGTTTCTTAATTTACATGTAAAATATTTTCTTATTTTAGAAGATTAAATAATTACTTCGTTTACTAATTTATACTGCAAGCATAATGTCGTCTATTCCAAATTTAGGTTACAAAATTACAATGAGTTTAATTAATGAATTGACAAAAATTTTCATCTTTTTTTTTTCGGAATTCACCATTAAATATTTACACATATCTTATATTTACATTATTACACAAATATTATACTTACACTTTATTTACACATCGGTTTCTTAATTTACATATAAAATACTTTCTTATTTTAGCTGGTTTAATAATTACTTCTTTTCATAATTTATAATTTAATTCTTAATAATAATTTTAATTAAATTTTAGTACTTTTTAATAATCTTTTATTACTGAATTATTGATCCCCTATAACATAATTTTAGTATCATACTTAGTTCTATTTTTAAAAATATATAAAGATGTGCTTATTTTTCGTAAAGGAATATATCCATGTAAATACTCTAAGCAAAAATCTCAATTAAAAATAATTAAAAAAAATCCAAATTTTAATCAAAATAATTTTAAATTGTTATTTAGGTATGTTAAAAGAAAAATGTTTGCTTCTGAAATTGCTATTTAAATTACAATGCATTTATGCATTCGTGTGCATAGTATTGTGTATGCACTTGAAAATAGTAATTTTAAATTAAGCACTTATTTTTCAATAATCATTTATACGTAACATATACATTATATAAAGCAATGTATTTCAATATTTAAAAAAGAAACTGTTTTTTCAGTATATATTTTATAATAAAAAAAGTTGTAAAAGTGTTGAAAATTATTAAAAAAATATGTTTATAGTTTAACAAATAAAATATTTTCTTTTCAAAGTTTTGCTAGTAAAAAGCGAGAGTAGAATATATTCTACGAAAAACAAATTTTTGCTTGACTTTTAACAAAATCCTTTCATAAAACAGGTAACTTTAAAATCTTCTTATAAAAATAAGCTCTCTGATACACATCGCGTACCTACAGAGATGTTAAAAGAAAACCCCAACAATAACAACCATTTAAGAAAACCCTTTGAACCCCCTAAAGCTTGAACAGCACGCGCTGTATGTCAGAGGACTGACCATCACTGGCTTAAGTACTTGCCACCTTTGACCTCTTTTCTACTCCTTTGTGAACTCCACAGTTCCAGCCTAGGTACACGGAGTTGACAGACATCGTGGGGGGCCCACCAACCAGAAGAATGGCCACCTACTGTTCGCCAGGGAACACCTGCGACTGTCTGATGACAAAACCTCAATGGATCACGCCTTTCTGCTTGTGACCACCTCACCTGTGACTGAAAACAAACATTGACCGCAAGACTTGTTTAGCAGCACCCCCTGACTTGTGTTACTCGTGGACGCTCACAGTATGATGTCACTGAAGGGCAGAAGAACATTTTTATCAAAGTACTCGTAGCTCACCCTCAGTATTTGGAGGAATTCCTGATCGGTCCAGGCTCAACAGTGTTTGTCAACTCGCAATTTGTCAGGATTTTGGAGAATGTTTCTGGCCTCCAAGAATTTTTCTGGGATGATCGAAGTTTGCTCTGCAGATCATCTTAGGTTCAAAAACAGGTGCACCCTATAAGGTGTTTACAGAAACCCCAATGAAGCAAATACCTTTTGCCCATCATCTCCTTAACTCGACTTTGCACCCTTTTTTAAGAGATTAAAACGTCGACGCTATGATGAGCTTTGCAGATTTCTGGAAGAATTTATAAGGATTTAAAAGGGAAAAGGAATCAAGTATTTTATATGACGATAATCTTTGCAGAAATTTCGAGAATTTTTATTTTGTTTTTTTTTATTTTTCAGTGTGATTCCGATCACATTTCTGGTTTAAGCATTGCCTGAAATTCAAGGTTCCTCTAGATAAATGCTATGAGATTTTTTTTGTTTTCTGGATTATTAAATAAATTTAGTTTTATTTTCTTCCCAAATAATTTATTATTATTGTTAATTGGGAATTATTTTTAAATAACAAATTGTTTCATCTTCAACTTATTCATCCCCTTTTTTCTTTCAGTTTTCTGCAAATCTCCCTCTTGGAGGCATGATTATGTGCTTGTTTAAAGTTATATTTTTACACTTTGTATTTATTGTCTTCTTTACCCCATAAAAACAACAAATGTTTCATCATTTTATAAATAAATAGTACGAAAAATCATAATTTTAAAGTTATGAATGATTACAAGAATGTAGAAAATCTTTTTAAGAAAAATCTAGTACACCTGTTACATCGGTTTAATAATTAAATACATTAAAAAAAATAAAAATACAGACTAAAAGTACATATTTATTATTTCATCATTATTCCGCAGTAAAAGCTATTTTTATTCTGTTAAAAGTTTGGATATTTGTTAGCTACAAGAACGAAAAATTACTACTGAACGTGAAATTCATATACCTTTTATAGAACCAAACCAGCGATATTTATTTGTTCTTTTCTTTTTTTTTTATTTCGTATATTGTGGGATTGTCAAATTGGGTATTTGGCTTTATATTGTAAGGATTTAAATACATATATTTAAAATCATTGCTGTACGTTTTAAAGCACTTATCTCAAAAAAAATTTTAATAAAATTTCATTGAAATGCGGATTTAAAAAAAATATGAAATGTTTCATTATTTTATAAATAAATAGTATTAAAAACCCTAATTTTAATACTATGGCTGATTACAATAATGTAGAAAATCTTAAAAAAATCTATTTGTTAGCTACATCAACGAAAAATTACTATTGAACTTGAAATTCATATACCTTTTATAGAACTAAACCAGCAATATTTATTTGTTCTTCGATTTTTATTATTTTTTTTTATTTCGTATGTTGTGTGATTGTCAAATCTTATATTTGGTTTTCTGTTGTAAGAATTTAAATGCATATATTTTAAATCTTTGTTGTATGTTTTAAAGCACTTATCCCCAAAACCTTTTAATAAAATTTCATTGATTGTTGGTTGAAATTAAAACAATAAATGTTTCATTATTTTATAAATAAATAGTACAAAAAATCATAATCTTACGTGTAATCATAATAATTTACTTATGAAGATAATTTTAATGCTATGACTGATTACAATAATGTAGAAAATCTTAAAAAAAATCCAGTACACCTGTTACATCGATTCAGTAATTAAATACATTAAAAAAAAAAATAAAAATCCTGACTAAAAGTACATATTTATTATTTCACTTTTATTCCGCAATAAAACCTATTTTTATTCCGAGATTCCAAAATGTGGCACACAAAATACGATTTGTAAAACTTTTGATCGTGACAAAAAGATCGTTTTTCGATGGAAAAAAATGGACGCTGACCAAGTAATCATGGGATATAAGAAACGAACAATCAAAAGGAATCTCTTGTGAGGAGGTGCATAATCCTTTCCACCCCATCCGTAACCGTCGCCTCTCTCCTGTTACAGCACTGAATAATCCTCGTACAAGAGACAAGGCAACAAAACTAAAAAGCGAGGAAAATCGTAACCAGAAACGCATATTAATGCCAAGGCACGTATTTCTGCTTGAACACAGCTGCATTCGGAACTGTATGTCTGACTGGCCGACGAGGTTCAACCTCCCTCCCTTCAGAGATTTATTTTTACTACTTAAGTTAACAATCTAATCTCAGTTACGCCCAAAGTTAAAACGAACGCTTCTGTTTTAGTTCGTGCCGAACAGAACCAGAGTGCTTTTTCCCGGAAAAAAGACGGCTTTTCCGAGAGTAAACAGTCTGGCTTAGACGTCGTAAGGTTAGAACGAGGTCTGGCAACTGTGAGTTCACAACTCGCGTGATATAAGGTTATACGAGTGTTTACGTCTTTTTGGTTAAAATGGTTAAAACGCGGGAAATAATGAAGATATCTCTTTTTCTTACCATAAAAAAATTTTTTTTTTCAGAGTACTGGTAATTTCAGAATAATTCCTTTCATTTTATTTATACAATTTCATTTGTAAATGAACAGATTTATTTTTTAATCCTACTTGGATTGTAAATCTGAAAAAAATTAAATTGATATTGAAAAGTTTGTTTCTTTTTCTCACTACGCTGTAAATGAATTTTTATGAAATATTTTATAAATAAATGTTTTACTGGATTTCTTTTTTTAAAAATGAAACAAATACTTAGGATAAATGTATAATTATAACGAAACCCTAACCTGGAAAACGTAACCTAGAGTAAACAGTCTGGTTAGGCGAGGTCTGAGGTTAGGTTAGAATGAGGTCTGAGGTTAGGTTAGAACGAGGTCTGAGAACTGTGAATTCACAACTCGCGTGATATAAGGTTATACGAGTGTTTACGTATTTTTGGTTAATATTTGGATATCTCTTTTTCTCACCATGAAAAAAATATTTTTTCAGAGTACTGTTAATTTCAGAATCATTCATATCATTTCATTTATAAGTGTACAAATATGAAAATGAACAGATTTATTTTTTTAATCCCACTTGGTACACAAGATTTTCTTGCCAAAAATTTTGTAAATCTGAGGAAAATTAATTTGTTATTGAAAAATTTTGTTTCTTTTTACCACTATGCTGTAATTGAACTTTTTTGAAATATTTATAAATAAATGTTATACTGGATTTACTTTATACGTATATATAAAATGTACTGTATATACTTTTTTAAAAAAAATCAAACAAATACTTAGGATAACTGTACAATTAAAACAAAACCTTAACCTATAAAAGCAAAATTAATAAATGAAGCAACTAAATCAATTACTTAATAGTTAGTAATAATAATTGTTACGTATTTATTAAACTATTATTATTAATTAAGCTAAGTTATTATCAATTGCTTAATAATTATTGATATTAAGTAATTTTATAGAATAAAAGGATTATAGCAGCAATTAATTAATCAATTTTTCAAATATGCAGAGATGCTTTAATAAGGTACAATTTCTTAGACCCACAACATTTTAAGGCCCAATTTCATAAATAAATCTGTAATATTTTTTGTGAGCACAGTGGAAAACATTGGTTTTTTTTTCTTTAAAAATTAATGAATCATCATTAATTTTTTCATTAACCATCGTAATTCATTTTAAATATCATTAATAACATAACTAGTAAATTATATTATTATCTTTATTACATATTAAGTATATTATTAAATTTTGTTAAGTGTTACACATTTTGAATACATATTTAAAAATTAAATATTCATTAAAATACAAATTATGTACCCCCTCATCCTTTACAAACTACTGATAAAGCGGAAAGAATTTTGTATGCCTTAAACGAACTTCCTTTCGATTTTTCGTATTTTATATCAGATGATTACTTTTTAAAATATATTTTTTCCATATAGGTTTAGTCTTTTGATCGCAAACAAAAGACTTCTAAATTTGTGTTTCATGTGAAATTATTTAATGATTAAATGATTTTTAATTTTACAATTTCCTTTAATTTTTTTCCTTGAGTTTCTTTATTGAATTTTTTCCAATATTTAATTGATTGTTAATAATCTTTTTAACTTAAATGGACAGATTGTAATAGGTCACTGACATGTGTCCAGTGTGCTAACGAAAACAAATGTCAAACATTTAGTAGTATGTGAATAGTTGAAAAATAGACTTCTGCGTATCTTAACAATTTATTCTTTTGGTCACGAACAAAGGACTTCTAAATTTGTATTGTACTGTGAAATTATTTAATGATTAAATGATTTCTAATTTTTACAATTTTCTTTAATTTTTTTATTGCAATTTTCCCAATTTTTAGTTGATTATTAATAATCCTTGTAACTTAAATGGACAGACTGTAATAGGTCACTGACATGTGTCCAGCGTGCTAATGAAAACAAATG
>BPLQ01013133.1:157425-434907 GCA_021605075.1 Caerostris darwini
ATAAAGTAAGGTTAAGAAATAAATAGTTAAATAAAAAATAATAAAAAAAACTAAAATAAGGTTAATATTTCAATCGTATCGTAAAACTATTTTAAATTAAGATTGAATCTGAAACTACTAATGGCAGGTGTTTGCCTATATAGACATTGTTAAAAGTAGAACACGCTATAGGGAACGTTTTGTTCTTCAAAGTATTCAGCAAGCATTTTCTACTCGTTTCTTATTTCTTTTGTTACTGAAATATCTTCAGAGGGATATTTTTAAGACGCTTCACTCTAAACAGACACTGAATATGTTTGCAGATACGTTTAAATATCAATAATTTAATCCTTTAAGTAAATAACTAAAATAAGGTTAATATTTCCAATCGTATCATTTGACTATTTTAAACTAACATTTTATGCTAAGCGATTATTAGGCAAAAAAGAAAATTGTAGGTGCTTCTACTTGAATTAGAACGAAATGTAAAATATTGTAATTAAATAAAAAAGATAAT
Organism: Caerostris darwini; assembly: GCA_021605075.1. NCBI lineage: Eukaryota > Metazoa > Arthropoda > Arachnida > Araneae > Araneidae > Caerostris > Caerostris darwini. The sequence continues at coordinate 157,922 of BPLQ01013133.1, forward strand.
TACTTCATTTTTTAAAATTAAGTATTGTATAGACTTAGTATGCTAATATTTTTAGTATACTATTTTTTAAAGCTAAGTGTATTCCAAGTATTTTCTTTTTAACACTGGTGTAACAAAACATACTACAACATCACATAAATTTATTACTTAGACTTATTTTCTCACATTTAAGCTTTTGTATTTTTAAGATCACTGTTTTTAAAAGCATTGGCCATTTGCAAACAACAACAACAACAAAATTTTCAGCATTAGAAGATTATTTATTTTCTGTATATCAAAAGTATCAAAGTCGTTTAAAAAAACATAAATTAATTTAAAACAGATTCTATACTTTATTTTAAATTTAAACATTCTCTACAAATTCGAATTTGTTCAAATTGTATGTAGAATAAAAACTAGGCTATTTAAGCTATAAATACAAATAAAATCCTTAAATGAAACCACTACTTTTACAGAGAAGTATTTATAAGCTATTATCACCTTCAAATATCATAATAAGTCTTCATGAAAATTTATAATGATAAATTAATATTGGAAAAGTTACTTACTGAAAAAAATTTCTAAGCCACTTCTCTTACATCTAGCGTGTTGTAGCGAGCAACAAAACTGATCATAAATGTAAGCTAAACACCAAATGTGTAAGAAGTTAAACCCCTATACACATGTTTCTTCCACTTTTCTTCTTTTCTTCTTTGTAAGTTGTATGTTTTGAAATTGCGAAATGTGCTGTTTTCGTGCTGTTGTTTATGTTCGAAACTTGTATTTTTTTGTTTGCCTCCTACATGGGTTTGCCCAAGGTGATGACCTGTGAGTTCTTTGCAGGCATTCACTTTTTTCTGAGAATTATTACAGGCTTTTGGACTGTTGCTTTCAGCATGTATTGCTTACAAAAGAAAGAAAAAAAGTCTTTAAAACATGGTAAAATATTAATTGCTGCAGTTAATAAAGAAGTTCTAATTTCTCAATGATAATTACGTGCAAATTCACTTATGATTTGTTTTATTTTATAACTAAAGTGTCTTTTTCTCAACGAGGCATCGATCTGTGAAGACCATGGGATACAGATGCATGATACAGATACTCAGTAACTTCGCCGCAGGCAGCATAAAAAAGCCCCGAAAATTATCAAACTTATATATTTACATATTTTTAATACATAATAACCAATAAATAATGTAACATAAAAAATCATATGAAGAAATTAATGTGCAACATTCAACTCTACCCCGCAGAAAGAAAGCATCTTCTGACTCGAAATCTGCCAGTAGGCAGGCAGCCTTGGCCCACCATGGGGTCTGCTGTGGCAATGAAGAAGCAGAAGAAGAGTGTGCAACAACATGATTGCAGTAATTTTTTATAACATTACAAAAATTTAATAATTTCATTTCATTTAAAACTGTAATATTAGACTGATTTTTAAAATAATTATTAATCGTTTAATATGCCATTAGTTCATCTTAGAAATAATTATGGTAGTTTTAGCATTTGAAAAAAGTAGATCGCATAAAATTCTTTCAATACCTCAAAATGTTTTTACAAGAAGCTATGTTATAACAAAATTAGAAATGAATAAATATTGTAATTTTTATATCAAATTAATAAAATCATATTGACTTTTTCATAAAAAATGAATGAATATTTTTCTTGATGATTTAAATTTGTGCCTTAAAACTAAAGTCGAACTTGAAAGAAATATACAGACATCAAAGTATATAAACATATACAGACATTTAAACTGTAACATTAGACTGATTTTTCAAACAATTATTAATCGTTTAATACATCATTTGCTCATCTTAGAAATAATTATAGCAGTTTAACTAATTGAAAAAAAAAGTGCGCATAAAATTCTTTTAATACCTCAAAATGTTTCTACTCGAAACTTTGCAAACAAAACAAACAAAATATATACATATAAATATAAATATATTTTTAACAAAAAATATGTATATATAAATATATTTATAACAAAAAATATGTATATATAAATATACTTATAACAAAATTCGAAATGGATAATTATTATAATTTTTATATCGAATAAATAAAATCGACAATTAACACTTTCATAACACTTTCATAAAAAATGAATATTTTTGTTGACAATGTAATTTTGTGCCTTAAAATTAAAATCGAACCTGAAATACATATGCAGACATTCAAGTGTTTAAGCATATACAGACATTTAAACATATAACCGTATACAAACATTTAAACTGTAACATTAGACTGATTTTCCAAATAAAAGGTCTGAGAATCCTCGAACACATAGATGCAAATATATCATAATTATCGCCAATCCACTTTACATCCTCTCAATTTTTCACCAGATGAAAACGTAACATTTTGACAAACAATTGCACGTACAAACACCGCCTTTTGATCGAAACCAGTGGTAAAAGTGATTTATTACAATGAAGACAAACGGAATCACCATTCATCGGAAATAACTGTGGCATTTTAATTGGCGCAGAGAAGCCAACAAGGAGAAGTCGCTTGGCCTCCACGCATTAACAATAGAGAAGGTTAATATTTATTCAACATTGATATCGTGTCAGGCCTTAATTATTAGAGCCATCCGTTCGGCCAATATTTGCAGTGCAAAGGAAGTAAAGGGAACTTATCAGAGGCGCTGCATTCCAAACAAGCCCGTTATAACAATGCAAACACATATTTCATTGTTTGATATGTTGGCTCGACACATTGCAGACGATCCCTTCTCTTTGAGGAGTGGGGCAAATATTTTCCAAGCTCTAGTGCGCCCCGCACTCTGTATAAATGGGGCGACGCCTTAAGGCCAGCTCCACATTTAAACGTCCCTCGCAGTGAGAACTTAGGCATTTATCTACACCACCAGTAAAGCCTTTTTACCATTCGGATTCACTCAAAGATGGGTAGGTGACGTTTCTTTTTTCCATACCCCTTTTCGAATAAAAATTCCAACTTCGTATATCCTTTCCAACTTCTGGAAATTGGATACATTTACGGTAACGCTAACTGTTCATTGTAAATCTGCTACTTTAGCATTCACAATTGTATAAACATAAGCACATTGAAAGGTAATATTTTGAATTTAGAGCTGAATAACTGTAACTGTATGCGAAATTATCTGTTAGAAATTAGTTTTATATTCGTTATTAGTACTAAGGAATTTCCATGTTCAAATTGTAAGCATCACATTGCATAAAAGTTAATTTATCAATAATTATAAATAATTATTCGTTTATGTCAGCGACTTGATGGCCAATTGGCTAGCTCTTTGGCTTTTGGTACGAATTCTAGTGGTGGCAGAGATGATTATTAGTGGTTCAGAAACCAAGTTAAACTGTAGATACTGATCTAACTAGCCCAAAGTGTGCACAAAATGATCGTTGAGCGACTAACTAAACCAATCATTTATGTGATTGAGATATTTGAGGATCACAAGATGCCTGTTTATGAAGAATCCAGGAAAAACTGAACATCTCAACTGTTTAAAAAGTTTTATCTTTTGATTTAATCTTTATTAACATTTTTCAGAATATTTAATTAATATTTTTATTTAGCTTAAATGTTGGAATTTTTTTTCTATTTAAAACAATATAAAACGCACAGGATCGTAATTCTGATCTAACCTATAATGATCAAATTTTAATTTGAGAACAAAGTTGTTTGCTGAGAAAACTTATTTATTTATCTTATCTCATTTATTATTAGATCTATAGACATTGACCCGTAAAGGTATGTAAACTTGCGAAAATGTGATGACCTCATTTCTCCTTGTTTATTCCTTTTTATGAAAATGGGATAAACTTCATTTCTCCTTGTTTATTCCTTTTTGAGAATATAATTAAATAATTTTATTAAATTAAAGGGGCACCTATGCTTAAAGGATTTTATCCATAATTCTGGGATGGAACACCAGTAGAAAAGCAAAAACATTGCTAGGTTTAATAAGTTTGGTTTGATTTGGTTTGTCACTCTACGATCATTTTTTGCATACTTTAGACAAATTAGACCGGCACCTACAATTTAAAGTGGATTCCGAACCACTAACAATCATTCATGCCACCACCAGGATTCGAACCTGAAGTTTATGGTACCACAGACCAGAGTGCTAGCTTATTGGTCGTCAGGTCGCCGGCATAACGTGGAGTACAAAATACGACTTGAATTGAGATTTTAGAAAGCTGAATTATAATATACACATTTATATATATAATGATAGATAGATATTAGAAGGAATTATTTAATATGTTCTTTATTTTGTCTAGGACATATGTAATAAATCACAGCTATGAATTAACTATAAATATATATGTTAATGTCCTAGTGGAATATTTGTAGAATAGAGATCATAAAATAAAGGATTAAGATACTTGAAATTTCTTTTATTTTAACTCTCATTTCCAGTCAAAATCTATCTGAATCTTTTTGTAACGCTTACTCCTTGAACCGCATAGAATATGTTGGTTATCATTCAATATAGTAACTAAAAGTGCTAATTTAGTTTTTTGAATGTCTCTAATAAATTCACTCAGCTTTGTTTCGGTAAAGTTCTTTCATTTATACCTGTCTTGAATTACATTCTCTCTATATATATTGAATTTATTTCTCATGTAAATTTCCTGTTGGTGTCGATAGAAATTGATAATAATCATAACTGTCAATAAAGTGTACTATTAAATACAAGTAACTATACAAAACAAAACGTGTTAATTGTTAAATAATAACTCAGATAATGTATCAGTTCAATATTTATGTATTTATTTGGTTAACTATTATTTCCTAGATTTTATGTTCTATCATAGATTTATGTTATATGATTTTGTAATTTATGTCTTTTTTCTGTAAATTCGAGATCGCTTCCCTTTTTTAAATTTAAATTGACCGCTAGGTGGCGTCGAAAAAATAAATTGTTGGAACTGTTTCCACTTGTAACCTCTTTAAAGCAAACTTTCTAGAAAACTGAGCATTTAAGAATTCTCACTAAGATATGGCTAAGAATTTTTTTTTTTTTTTTTTGAGGAGTTTTTTTTTTTTTTTTTTTTTTAAACATACTTAATATTTATTATTTTACCAAATTTAATTCTAGTGATGTAAACATACAAAAATTCAAAAATTTTAAATATTTTTATCTAGAACCAAGGAAGCATAATTGAATTTAGCTGTACTATAATAACAATATTTGAATTATTTATGAATTTTTTTATTCCTATAGCACTTCATTCATTTCAAAAAATGTAATAGTTTTACAGTATTTTCGTTTCTAAATGTTATTTAATTTGTTCAATAAGTTTGTGATTGACTTTCCTTTTGCATAACTTGTTTTTTGTAATTGACACCAAAATACAAACGTACCACACAATATATCTATCAACATTGGCTATATTAAAAAATATTTTAAATTGCAATCAATATCATTTTAATTATGTAATTAAAATTAGTTGAAACAGCTTTCAAAAAATTAATCATCACTTTTTAATTAGACAAATTAACAGAAAAAGGTTTAAATTGTGTAGCAATTAAAATAAAAAAAAATCCTTTTTATAAAATGACTTCTATTTAATGAATTTTTATTGTTTCGATGCAAACTGCATAATAATAAAAGTAACCCTAAACATTCAAAGCTTCTAAAAATGTTCTAATAAATACTTTTTTTTCCTTATCCCACTTGGTAGACAGCAACATCTAGATCAATTTCAAGAACCCGTGTGGTCCCATGGAAGGAGGGAAAGGGGGGGGGGAACTTCTGTTGTTATGGAGTACCAGTAGTTAGAAGTCTGAATTGGGTCCTTGACGCTGAAGAAGGAGGGCAATGCCTTCCGAAAGAACTTTTAGGGGGAATTACCCCGCATATTTGCGTATCGTATGAGACAAAACCCAGAAAACTCCCACCAGATAGTCCGACTATTGAGACAAGATGCTGAACATCTCAAACGCCATCGTTTTTTGAAACAGTGTCTACAACAAAGACGCCAGCGTATTGAAGCTCCACTCTAATAGTCACCAGCGGAGAGCATTGCCACTGAGGCACGAGTCAGGCAATAGACACTTAAAGAAAGAAATCAATTATCCTAATAAAATTTCAAATTTCGAAGTAAAATCTTGGTATTATTTTTCTGTCTAGTAACACAGTTTGAAGTGATCAAACCCGTTAAACAACATAATAAAGAAAATGCCTTTTAATATTTCTAATTTTAAAAGTCACCTCAAAAACAGCTGATGAAATGAAAACTTTTTGTTTAACTGTCAGAATATATTGAGTAGAATATCAGAATCGATAAATAAAAGGAATGGCATATTTCAAATCATTGCTCATTCAATATATCTTAATCATATGATCATAAGTACTAAAAAGACATCAATAAAGTCTTAAAAAGGTGGGTTTACACCGGATACTAAATCTCACGTCATAAATGATAACTAATCGAAAGCCTGAAATGACAAGAGATCTTTCCGACAGGCTGGATGGCATTTTACGCTGGGAATTTTTAGCTTCCAGTGGAAACATACCTTAACGGTAGTTGCCATTTTCTTTTTATTGGATTCTAAATCCATCATCCTGTCATATTTCAAGAAAATTAAAAAAATTTTAATTTTTTAAATAAATTACACAGATAGCCTATGGTATATGCATTTTCGAGAATTTAAATGTGTAACAAGAAATTTTTAGAAAATTAGTTGATGTAGTTGGTAAATATAATTATATATAAAACAAAATTTTGACAAGAACCACTGAATAATGAATATTTTGTCACAATCGAGTTGAATTCGTGTTTTCGTTGTTTATTAGAACATTTCTTGGAGGTTAAAATAAAGATCTTAAAACTTATTTCAAGTTAACAAAAATTTTCCTTTAATTAAATTGCTGAAAACTATGATAAAATGTTGTCTAACAAAAACCTAAAGAAATGTTGTATAATTAAAAATGAAAATGCAGTATTAACCGTCTTTAACTACTATGTGCCTTAACAATATTAAAACTAACAACTAAAATCGACTTGTTCGCATTGCTGTGCTATCATTTTTCTATTTATAATTCATATATTAACCTATAAAAAGGACAATAAGAAATTTAATATATAATAATTTTTGATGGTCTGCTTTCATGACTAAACTTAAACAGTTGCCACAAATGAAGTTATATTTAATTTAATATTTTATTATAACAATTGTATAAAGTATGCATATGTATATGTATTTTATGTAGTCTATAATTGAATCAGATTGGCAGGACAAAGATAATTAATTGAATTTCTATATTGCATTTTTTTCATAGATCATGCAAAAATAAAGCTGCATTGCCAGGAACACTTTTGATGGTGTGTCTTTTATGATTAAACTTTGAAAAGTTGTCACAAATGCACTTATATTAAATTTAATATATTATTATAGCAATGGTATAGAAGGACAAATAGCTTATTGGCCAATAGACTGAAAACATCTGTATATTGAAGATTATTATAAGGTAAGGAGAAAGTACATATTCATAGACACTGAACGAGTCGAAACATAGGCCCATGTATTGCCTCTTTTGAATACCAGACGCCAACTCTCCTTTAAAAAACGAGACGTTTCCAATATTTTTTGATGAAAAATAATCATTTGTACCATTTCAATAGCAAAGCAATGAATAAATAAAACTTATTTTAGAATAATGTAAGCAAATCACTATATGAAGACTATAAAAAATCAGTATATTAAAGACTAAAATAAGGAAAGGCGGAAGTACATATTCATACAGACTGAACGAGTCGAAACCTGTCTATGTTTCTATGCCAGACGCCAACTCTCCCTTAAAAACGAGACGTTTCGAGGGAGAAAAAAAAATTAAAGTTATTTTTAGATGAAAAATAATCCTTTGAACTATTTCAAAGCAGAGTCATGAATAAATGAGAACTTACTTTAGAATAATGTAAGCATCATCTAAGTGTTTCAGCGGTTAAGAGGAAAAAGGCAAGTATAAAAAAGTGGACAAATAGCATTACTGCGAACAAATAAAGCGATGTGTAAATTGACAGGACGACTCTTTCCCGTCAACATGAAAACTGGATCAATAAAACGAGATATTCATCTGTTTCTATAGACTGAGAGCAGGTCAAACATTTACCATGAAAGGAACAAACAGTTTGAGCAGGAGGCGTCCTTTAAATACAAGATTTTTCGCTTTGCCCTCAGATACTCTGGATTGAAAACTGGGAGAGGAACCCTGATCCTGGTCCCTGCATTTCTGGAGGACGGTAACAGAGGAGGTCTTGTCCGTGAGTTAGTTTCAATTTAGTTTTTCTTATTTCATAAAGCGCTATTTTATAATTCGTTTTTACCCTCATAGTTTTATTAGGCTTATATATCCAAGCCTTTCTTCTCATATATATATAGTTCATCTTTCTTCGTTTTAATGTAGTTTCATTGAAAGACAAATGGTCTTGCAAATCCTAATCCGATTTCTTTTTAAATGTGCATTATGTTGTTAAGAATACTTAGATTATCAGTGATTAATTGACGTTGAATTTAGTTTACTAAATTTAAAATGATTTCTGTAAATATTTAGATAATCAGTGATTAATTAACGTTAAGTTTAGTTTACTAATTTTCTGGAAGGTGGTAATAGAGGAGGTCTTGCCCGTGAGTTAGTTTCAATTTAGTTTTTCTTATTTCATAAAGCGGTATTTTATAATTCGTTTTTACCCTCATAGTTTTATTAGGCTTATATATCCAAGCCTTTCTTCTCATATATATATAGTTCATCTTTCTTCGTTTTAATGTAGTTTCATTGAAAGACAAATGGTCTTGCAAATCCTAATCCGTTTTCTTTTTAAATGTGCATTATGTTGTTAAGAATACTTAGATTATCAGTGATTAATTGACGTTGAATTTAGTTTACTAAATTTAAAATCATTTCCGTAAATATTTAGATAATCAGTGATTAATTAACGTTAAGTTTAGTTTACTAATTTTCTGGAAGGTGGTAATAGAGGAGGTCTTGTCCGTGAGTTAGTTTCAATTTAGTTTTTCTTATTTCATAAAGCGCTATTTTATAATTCGTTTTTACCCTCATAGTTTTATTAGGCTTATATATCCAAGCCTTTCTTCTCAGATATATATATAATTCATCTTTCTTCATTTCAATATAGTTTCATTGAAAGACATATGACCTTACAGAACAACTTTGTTATAATCCGTTTTCTTTTTAGATTCGCATTATGTTGTTAAGAATATTCAGATAATCAGTGATTAATTGATGTTAAGTTTAATTTTCTAAATTTAAAATTATTTCCGTAAATATTTAGATAACCAGTGATTAATTAACGTTAAGTTTAGTTTACTAATTTTCTGGAGGACGGTAACAGAGGAGGTCTTGCCCGTGAGTTAGTTTGAATTTAGTTTTTCTGATTTCATAAAGCGTTATTTTGTAATCCGTTTTTACCCTCAGAGATTTATTAGGTTTATATATCCAAGCCTTTCTTCACAGATATATATAATTTCTCTTTTTTCATTTTAATGTAGTTTCAGTCAAAGACAAATGGTCTAACAAGAAAATTTTGTTATAATCCATTTTCTTTTTAAATGTGCCTTATGTTGTTAAAAATATTTTGATAATTAGTGATTAATTGATGTTAAGTTTAATTTACTAAATTTAAAATTATTTCTGTAAATATTTAGATAATCAGTGGTTAATTAACGTTAAATTCAGTTTACTAAATTTAAAATTATTTCCGTAAATATTTAGATAATCAGTGGTTAATTAACGTTAAATTCAGTTTACTAAATTTAAAATTATTTCCGTAAATATTTAGATAACCAGTGATTAATTAACGTTAAGTTTAGTTTATTAATTTTCTGGTTTGTGGTAACAGAGAAGGTCTTGTCTGCGAGTTAGTTTGAATTTAGTTTTTCTTATTTCATAAAGCGTTATTGTATAATTCGTTTTAACCCTCAGAGATTTATTAGGCCTATATATTCAAGCCTTTCTTCCCAGATATGTATCTTTTCGCTAATATTCATCTTTCATTGTTTTAATGTAGCTTCATTGAAAGAAAAATGGTCCTTGCAAATCCTAATCCGTTTTCTTTTTAAATGTGCATTATGTTGTTAAGAATATTTAGATCATCAGTTATTAATTGACGTTAAGTTCAGTTTAATAAATTTAAAATTATTTCCTCAAATATTTAGATAATCAGTGATTAATTAAAGTTAAGTACAGTTTATTAAATTTAAAATTATTACCGTAAATATTTAGATAATCAGTGATTAATTAATGCTAAATTCAGTTTACTGAATTTAAAATTATTTCCGCAAATATTTAGATAATCAGTGATTAACGTTAAGTTTAGTTTACTAAACTTAAAATTTTTCCGAAAATATTTTGAATTCTAGTTATTAATTGAGAATTTTACGTTCAATAGTAATTCAAAAAATTGTTATTGGTTTTAATTTATTATTTTTCCCGAAGACTGTTTTTATATATTGCTTTTATTTCAAAATTCTTTGCACGACGACCTTAATGCAAAAAAATCCCACAAAAATATTTTTATTCAAGGACTTTGCCGTGATAGTAATAATAATAATAATAATAATAATAAATTTCAAATAGGATTTATCTTGTTCTGCCTCCCCTTCTCTATTTGAAATATAATATCAAAAATCCAATGCTATAAATGGAATTTACTTTTTTTTTTTTCAAAAAGACGATTTTCTGAAAAATATTTTCTTTTCTATAAATGATTTGCTAAAAATACAATTCTGAAAAATTTCTGTTTTTAAGACAAGATCAGACGAAACATCAAATTTATTTAGGAAGTTGATTGCCGATCATGATTTTTTATTGGAACTTCGGAAAATCCTATAAATGTTTTTAAAGAAAATATAAATATATTAAACTGGAGCGAATTTAATCAGATTTACTATTTCCTACTCCTTTTAAATTTTCTTTATTTAGATGCCAAATAAAGATAAGAACTATACTATTTAAATGATTTGCTTTTTATGTCAATGAAAAATTTCATAATGAATGCTACTTAAGTTTCTTAGAAAGCAAATCTTGCGACTTTTAAAGATTTATTTCCATTTTTCTAAGGAAATTATTTGCATTATAAGACAGTAAAACTGTTCTTATTTATTTACATATTTTTAAATTAGCTTTTATTGTTGAGATTTTTTTCACTGTTGTAAATTTAATCAGTTTAACTTTTATTTCCTCTTTTTCATCTATTGTTTATTTAGATAATATATTCATACGATTTAAATGGCTTGGATATATTAACATATATTAGAAAATTTGTTTACTATTAACTGTTAGAAATAGTAATATTTTAGAAAATACAAGTTTAATTCATCATCATTCTGTTACTTAAAAACCTGGCTTTAAGTCATCTATAAAGTATGGGTCTTTTTAGTAAATATAATTTTTTTCAATTCAATTATTTTAAAAGACAATTTTAAATCGCTCTATTAATTTAGAAAATCCTAGTAATATCTCTTATTAAAAAATTAGATATTTTTCGCATTTTAGAGACACGGATACACTAATGACATAATAAATATTTAAACTAACAGTGACTTCAAATAAATTTTTATTTCATTTATTAATTATTATTGAGAAAGCTAAATGTGTATTTGTTCCATATTTAAAGATTCTAATAGCAAATTATTTTTTTAAAAATTTAAGGCACATTTCTATAAAAAAATTAAAACATTTCTAGAGAAAATAAATTTTATTTCTTATTTGATAGATAATTTTTTTATATATATTTGGCTACTTAAGTTCTTTTTGAAAAAAAAAGGTTAATCATAAAATAATAAATCTTCAACCAACTGTTAAAAAACAGCACAAAATACATTGTTTAAAAATTCTCCTTAAAATTAACAAGTTGTTTGAAATCAATAAAAAAACATTGCTTTCAAGTTTAATGAAACCTAAACCTTTTCAAAAGAAGTTTCATAATGACGCAATAAGTAACATTCATGAATTTTCACATTCAATCTAAAAATACAAAAGCCCTGATTTAAATGAAACTTGGGTTTTTTTGTTAATTAATAATATATTGTTTTGCAAGTTTTCCTGTAATCAATTATTTTACAAGTTATTTGTTTCCTATGGTCAATTGTTAAGCATGTTCTTGTAATTACCAGATCATTGTCAACAAAGCAAATATGATTTTTAATTATTGGGATGATATCAATTTTTCATTAAAAAGAGTGTTGCATTAATTAATAACTTCTAAAATGCCTTCACAGCTAAAAATCGATATACGTCATTATTATTTTAAATCTTTTCATCGTTATTAATTTCTCTGCCTCATTAAGTAAGACTCAGTGTAATAATCAGACATGTCCTTGTTTAAATTTCTTTAATGTATAATTAATAAAACTTTGGCTTACCCACCATAAAGATTTATCTTTAAAAGATGTAAGGTGTACATCTTGATAAATATTCATAAACTAGCTTTATTAAAAAAAAATTTCTTGATTCACTATAGATGTAATATAAACTACAGTAACAAAACAAATAAGCTGTTAATATCAGGCTTATATCATATATATGTAACTATATATATATATATAACTACTAAGGCTTATAATTATATACGGCATATAATATAATATTTATAATTATACACGGCATCAATTTATGCTTCAGTTGCAAATGCATTTAGTAATAATTTAATAATTTCTTAGAGCTTAGAAATTGATTACCTTTAAAATGTTATGATATTTTTTAAATAAATTTCATTGAAATCGTGACATTTCAGCGTAAATATTTTATCAAATGATATTTTCATATGTATAACATTTTTATTCCCATTTTCCGATTCTCATGTATGTTTATTGATTCACAAACATGTTTGCTAAATAATGCTGAAACTAATTTTTAAATTTACTTTTATCCAACATATATTGACGAATATTTTCAGTTTCTCAACAATAAACCGAACATATCTTCTATCCCATTGGACGTCCTAAACAGTCTTGCTGACGTGTCACGTGACTTGAACTATTTTATAAAATCTAGTTGCACTTCTTCCAGTTGCGTAACATTTTCATTCATATTTTCCGATTCTCAGCTATGTTTATCAATTCATAAACATATTCTCTAAATAATGCTTAAACTAGTTTTTTAAATATACTTTTATCCAGCATAAATTGACGAATATTTCAGTTTCCTAGCAATAAATCGAACATATCTTCAATCCCATTGAATATCATAAACAGTCACGTGGTCGTGTCTTGTGAATTGTCGTATTTTATATTAGGTTGGGGAAAAAGAAATCCATTATTTTTTCGATAGATGGCTGTAGTGATCGATATCACGTAAAGTATCAATTAAACAATTTCAGATTTATGCTCGTTAGAAAGGTGGCACTTTGTACTAAAATAATTCTTTTTCTGTTTTTTGTTTGGTCCATTCAGTTGGGAGTTACAGGGTGTTAAAAATAGAAGTGAACAAAGAGAAAATTCGGTACATTTTACAGTTTTTCTTTGACAAAGGCAAAAATGCAAGCCAGGCGGCTAAAATTGTGAATGGTGTTTATGGTTCCGATACTGTAACAGCCAATTATGTGCAATTTTGGTTTCGTAGATTCCGTTCAGGAATTTTTGATGTTAAAGATACACCTCGCACAGGTAGGCCGGTCGTCGAAAATGTCGATAAAATCGGAGAAATGATCGAAGTTGACCGGCATGTTAGCAGCCGTAACATCGCCCAGGAGCTAAAAATCGACCATAAAACAGTTTTAAACCATTTACACAAAGCTGCATTCAAAAAGAAGCTCGATGTTTGGGTGCCACACCAATTAACAGAAAAAAACATGATGGGTCGAATTTCCATCTGCGAAGCCTTGGCCAAACGGAATGAGATAGACCCATTTCTTAAACGGATGGTGACTGGAGATGAGAAATGGATCACATACGATAACCCTGTGCGAAAACGATCGTGGTCAAAGAGCGGTGAAGCACCTCAAACGGTGTCCAAACCAGGACTAACGGCCAGGAAGGTTCTGTTATGCATTTGGTGGGACTGGAAGGGGATTATTTATTATGAGTTGCTTCCATATGGCCAAACGCTAAATTCTGATCTCTACTGTCAACAACTGGACCGTTTGAAGATAGCGATTGACCAGAAACGGCCAGAATTGGCCAACAGGAGAGGTGTCGTGTTCCACCAGGACAACGCTAGGCCACACACATCTACAGTGACTCGCCAGAAACTTCGGGAGCTTGGTTGGGAAGTTTTAATGCATCCGCCATACAGTCCGGACATGGCACCAAGCGATTATCATCTTTTTCTTGCATTGCAAAATTTCTTTAATGATAAAAAATTGGCATCTAGGGAGGATTGTGAAAATCGACTACTAGAGTTTTTTGCAAATAGAGCCAGGACTTCTATGAGAGAGGCATTATGAAGTTACCTTTAAAATGGCAACAAATCATACAACAAAACGGTGCATATTTGACCCAAATCGGACAATCCGAAGCATGTTAAATAAAGTCCTGAAGTTCATATAAAAATAATGGATTTCTTTTTCCCCAACCTAATATAATTAAGTTGCACTTCTGAATTGCCATTTATTTGTTTTATTTCTTACTGCTTCAAAGCGATAGAAATTTCGGTTTCCCCATACTGTTGGATGACTTGCATACGGTCATTCACTGAGCAGAAATAACATGGTTTATAATATACTGAGGATCGATATTCTTGACAGTTATATTCAAGATATCATAATTCATTTCCTATAGTTTTATGTTGATTTCCTGGATAGTCCTAGTGTGGTTTATATATATTTTGGATCTTGAATAAATTCATTTTCAATTTTTTGATCCTCTGTTTCTGGTTTTTTTTTTTTTTTTTTTTTTGTTAGAAACAGGTGACAATTTATATATAGCGAATACTTTTTCATTGCTTAGTTCTAATTCATACTCCATTCTCTTTTTCATTTTTCTGGAATATTATCTGTAGTTTTGTCCGATATATACGTATAGAGGAAAAAAGGTAAAAATCCATAACATTTATTTGTCATGTTTTTGCATTTTTTTTTTTTTTTTTTTTTATGTGAGTAGCTTCAACAGTTAAGTTGAATGAGTGCGACGAAAGTGTGCTCCAATCTTCATTGAGTTTTTGTACATTAAGATAACATTTCTTCAACAATATCATCATTTGACTAAACGGAAAAAATCTAAAAATACTTAAAAAGAAAAGTATGTATAAAAGGTTCAACTTTTCTTTGTCACAGAAAACCGCTAAAAATCCATAAATATTGTTTGCTATTAACAATCTCTTTTCGGCTTTTTTTTTTTGTCCCACTTGGTAGACAGCAACATCTAGACCAAGTCTAAGAATCCGTGTGGTTCCATGCAAGGAGGGAAAGGGGGGAGGGCAGCTTTTGTTGTTATGGAGCACCCGTAGATAGAAGTCTCACTTAGCTCATGCTAAAGATTGAGGGCAGTGTCTTCCGAAACGACTTTTAAGGGTAACTACTCCGTATTTGCCTATTTTATGTTAGAAATCTGGAAAACTCCCACCAGGTAATTCGAGTAACGAGGCAAGATGCTGAACATCCCAAACGTCATCGACACTCTTCGTTTTTTGAAACTGTGTCTGCAACAAAGCCGCCAGCAGATTGAACCTCCACCCTAATGCATACCAGTGGTGCACGTTGCGACTGAGCCACGTGTAGGTCTCAATAATACCTTCAACAGTTGAAATGAATGCAATTGAATTTTTCTGATTTCTTCATGTGTAATGCAAGTTTGCAAAGGAAAATAGTTCTTACTAAAATATCCTACAGGATCATAATTTTTCTTTATTGTACCACTACTATTTATCCATCCTTATAAGGAATATAATTAACCGGATAATGTCCTCATAAGAATGCAATTCCACTTTTAAAGTAGAGGACAAAGTCAATTTAATGGTTATAATGTAAATCAATATATTATATCATTCATTTCTACTTAGAATTTTTGACTTCTCATTTAAATATTGATCAAATTCCGTTTCAAAATAGATCTTTAATTAAGAATCTATTCCACCCATTTGAAAGACATTATAACATATCTGGTGCTTAGTTCTTCTTGTTATAGAAAATCAACTTCTAGAACTATAGACTTCTTCCAAAAAAAATCGAAAATTACATAAAATAATATTTATTTCAACAATGATTTTCAAGTGGTAATGGGGGTAATGTTACTCGCGTCCGTGGTATATCTTCAAGCTACGTGACAGTACTGTATTGCCAGCTGCATTAGACAAAAAAAAATAGTATTCATTGCTTTTCGAAAAAAAAAAGAGATGTAAATTCTAAACTTTTAATTGAATTGAATTAGTTTTCTATTTTAAGTGAGAAATAAACATTCTGTATTTACACACAGGCAGAAAGAGAAAACCATACAACGTGCAAAAAGAAGACGAGAAGAAATCTCAAGAAAAGTCCTTGGTACAAATGGGAGAGTCTTAGTTTTTTGCCACCCATTACATAAAAGAGGCGTAAATTTTAAAATAATGATGACATATATGACTTGAAGGAGGTATATGTAAGAGACTAAATTGTTAGAAACAAATAAAAAGTCTTTTGTCATTTTCATTTTTTTTTTTTTTTGTCTGCGACTTTATGCAACGCTTCACAAATATGATTACGGTCATTTTAACTGTCTCAAGTCAGAATTTGTATGAGAAAGCCTCATTGAAAAACACGCCGATAAATAAGATGCTTTGGCGCTCCTAAGTGTCATAACACATAACGCTCAGTGATTAACAGCAGCTTTCAGCATTTTGAAAACAAGTCGAGGAAAATAAAAGGCAAAACCTTGTAATTTTGTTGGCTTTTGAAAGAAGCCAGAGAGATCTTGCCTATTAATGATATTGTTTTATTCTTTATCAAGCATTAAGTAACTATTTTTTATTTTTCCTATTTAATTTGTATACCAATAAGGAGAATTAAGTGAATTCAGAGCTTATTCAAAAATCATATTTACATTATGCATAAATGAAGCCTGAAAAACATAAATTTAATATTCCTATTTGCTATTCAAATTCATAAGAAATTTTATGAAATATACTATAGATTGGGTCTTAAATTATTACTTTTTATTAAACTGAAACTGGAATATGTTTCTTTCTTTCTATAAAATTAAACTTTCATCAAAATCTGAAAATATTTTAAAAATACCAATTACATTTTTCAAATAAAATGGACATACAATCATGGTGTGTCCCTTATCTAAAGCAATATAATGTTCAGCGAATGTTAGTTGATATAAATAAAAATTTAATTAATTAGATAAGTGCATGTTAATCTTATCTTCTGATTAGGAAAGAAATGTCCGTCGAGGAAAATAAATCTATGGCAGTCATATCGATGGGAAAGTATTATTTTTGCCGATGCTTACAAGAAGTGTTTGCAAAGATTTAATATTGATTATAATAATAAAAGGTAATTGTTTTTAAGCATAATTATAATAGTTAATATATATTTTATTAAAATATATAAGGCACCCTGATGGACAATTGGTTAAAGCTCTGGCCTTTGGAACCACAGTCAGGTTCGAATTCTGGCCTTTGAAATCACAGTCAGGTTCGAATTCTGACTTTCGGAACCACAGACAGGTTCGAATTTTGGCTTTGGCATGGATGCTCATTAATGGTTAATAATCCACTTTAAAATATAGGTTCCGGTCCAATTAGCCCAAAGTGTGCAAACAAAATGACCTTAGAGCGACAAGCCAAACCAAACCTAAAATATATAGTACTATAAAGTTTAAATAAATTATAAAATTTGCACTTATTCTTTAAAGATCCAACAATCTTACAACAAAATGAAATTTATGGAAGTTTTTGTCAGATTCCAAGACATAATTTCACTTGAACATAGAAAACGAAACACATTCCTTTCAATTGTTTTAATTTAAAGGATAAAACTTGCTTTAAGGTTATTTGGAACAATCTTTGGAGAATACAAATGATTTAAGGCTCTTCTATTTGACTATTAATGAAAAAAAGACAGAAAGACAGTGAATCAAAAGCATTTTTCTGGTGTAAAGTAACGCTTACGAATTTATTGAGACTCCGTCGTTCGTTATATGTGCTTTAAAACAATTGAAGCGTTTAAAGACTTCATTTTTCTAAAGTGGATATTTTTTTAAACTTTATTTTGCTTAAGTTTCTGTATCACAAAATGCATTTACAGATATGTTAAGAATGTAGATTATCCATCAAGCGTAACCAAATACTCCGTTACTCCTATTTTAAAATTTTCAAAGTAAAATTGACAAAATTTGACATTGGCCGCCTTATATAAAGTTATATAAGGTGGCCTGATGACCAACTGTCCAGTCCTCTTGACCCTTTTTACTCAGTACCACAATCTTCAGGCTCGAATCCTGGCGGACATGGATGGTACTTAATCCAGGTTAATCCATCCAAACTGTAATACTTAACTGTATGTACTTAATCCATCCAAACTGTAGGTCACGGTCAAATTAGCTTAAAGTGTGCAGACAAAATGTCCTTAGAGCGACAAGCCAAATCAAATCTAAAATATATAGTACTATAATGCTTAAATAAATTATGAAATTTGCACTGAGTCCTTAAAAATCTAACAGTTTTATAACAAAATGAAATTTAGCGTAGTTTTTGTCAGATTCTAAGACTAATTTCACTTGAACGCATAGAAAACGAAACACATTCCTTTCAATTGTTTTAATTTAAAAGATAAAACTTGCTTTAAGGTTATTTGGAACAATCTTTGGAGAATACAAATGATTTAAAGCTCTTCCATCTGACTGTTAATGAAACAAAAGACAGAAAGACAATGAATCAAAAGCATTTTTCTGGTGTAAAGTAACGCTCACGAATTTATTGAGACTCGTGTCGTTCGTTATATGTGCTTTAAAACAATTGAAGCGTTTAAAGATTTCATTTTTCTAAAGTGGATGTTTTTTTTACTTTATTTTGCTTAAGTTTCTGTATCACAAAATGCATTTACAGATATGTTAAGAGTGTAGATTATCCATCAAGCGTAACCAAACACACCGTTACTCCTATTTTAAAATTTGCGAAGTAAAATTGACAAAATTTCTATAGTCAGTTGAGGCGATGAATAGACTGATTAGTTATTCTTTGTTTACAGCTAATATTTGAAGCTCGATTTCAGGAAACAGTCATTTAGGTAAAAGGAAGAAATTCGAAAGCATTGTCAGAGTGTTTACTTTTGACAAATTTTTCATTTAAAGCATGCAATTATAAGACTTTCTAATGAAAAGAGTCACTTTTCTGTTTTGTTAAGGCATCATGTGTTGAAGCAACAGTATTTTTGATTTTCATTAAGATGAATTGATTATTATTATTATTCATCTTATCTAAAAATTAAAAAAGGCATGCATACTTCAAGTTGTGATTGTGATCTAAATTCGGTCGTTCGCCGAAAGTGATCGTTTATAAGTGAAATGAATTTCTGGAAACAAATGCTTTTTGGAATTGTTTCATGAGCGATTCATTATTGTTTAAAGTATATTTCAAATTATTTTCTCGCTATATTTCTTTTTGGAAAAGTTTTCATTTCATTTTAAATTCGATGATTTCAAAGTGAAATAGTTGTAACAAATAGCTAACTGCAATGAAAAGGAAATATAAATAAAATAAGAGCTATAAAAGGCCAGAATTCATATCTCATGTAAACAAATATTATTTAAATGACTAAATTATAGTGTAGTAAGTTATATTTCTCGGACTACAAAATTACTAACACTGCTTTAAAATGTTTTCATGTCAGCTAAACAACTGATACATTGTTCAGCTGTTGTATGCTTACATGAGATATGAATTTTTAATTTTGTAAGCTTTTACAAAAGTATATAGGAGAAAGAACATTTCATAACTTTGATTTACTTAATATTATAAAATGACAAAAAATAAATAATTTACGTTTTGAAAGCGAATTAAAAGCATCTGCTGACAAAAGGACGTTATTACATACATATATAATAAAACCTTAAACAACTTTTTTCAGTTACTATTACTTGAGATCGTTATAACTTTACGCTACAAGAAACCTTTTCTTTTCAGGTCATAGGGGTTACTTGGTTGTCATATAATTTTAATAATATTTTTTCAAGTCTCTGGGTGGTACTTGTCTTGCGCGTAATTTTTTTCAGGCAGAAAAACTAAATAGCAGTCGTGGAATATGAGAACTTCTAGTAGCAATCATTGTATTACCTAGTTTGTTTTCATTTCATGTTACGTTGTGCTACATCTATGTACAAAGTTTTTGAATTCCTTAGTGTTGCACATTTTTTAGAGTTTCATCATTTTTCCTTTTTTAATATATACATCTTCTTCTTCATTCGCGTAACAGCCCCATGGTGGGCCAAGGCTGTCTGCTTACTGACAAATTTCGAGACAGGAGATGTTGTCTTTAAAATATTACTCCAGGTGTATGATGATGATACTCCATATTAATTTCTATTTTCATGTATATAGAATACATGTATTACCTTATTGAATAAACTTTAAAAATACTAATAGTTAGATTAGTATATTTAATAAAAGGATTCTTCTTCAATGGCGTAGGAGCCCCATAGTGAGCCAAGGCAGTCTGTCTATTGGCAGATTCCGAAATATGAAATGTTTTCTTTTTACTGGATATAGTTGTCAGCTCTACGTCCAACAATCATATTTGACCAGGATCTACGGTTTAAAGTGGAATTCGAACAACTACAAACATCCATGACACCGGCGGACTCGAACCGAAGCCTGTGGCACTGACACCCAGAATATACTGTTGTTACAGGGACTAAATATTTTCTGATATGTATAATTGAACATTTTAAAAAATAAATTTATTTTTTGTAAATTCATTTCTAACTCTGAACAAGGTCTACCGATTTAAAGAAATAACTCTTAAAAGAATTTATTTAGAGCAAAAAAATTTTGGATATTTTAAAATCCAAAAACCTTTAAATCAATAACTTCTGTGTCAACATTAGCATTGGGATCAATAACGTTAGCGAAGAAAATCCTTTATTAACATGTAATACTTCGAATCCATTTTTGTTCTATTAAACATGCGTCTCTTAGTTCGAAAAGACATAATACTTACACTTTATAATTTTTATAAACTAATCTTGCTTTTTATGCTATTTCTTTGTTTTGTATAACGTGAAATGTCTAAGGAACCTAACGGCAGTGTTACATTGGGTTAATCGCGTCAATATTCTAATCCTGAACATGGTCTGTCGATAGTTAAAGAAATAACTCTTAAAAGAATTTAGCTAGAGTAAAAAATAAAGTTTTTGGATTTCTTAAAATCAGAAAAAATTTAAATCAATAAACGCTAAAGTTAGCGAAGAAAACCCTTTATTATTAACATGTAACACTTTTAATCGATTATTGTTCTATTAAACATGTTTCTCTTAGTTCGAAAAGACATAATACTTGCATTTTATAATTTTTGGAACCTAATTTTGCTTTTTATACTATTCCTTTGTGTCGTATAACGTGAAATTTCTAAGGAACCTAACGACCATGTTAGATTGGGTTAATTGCGTCAATATTCAAATGCTGACATCAGAATGTCCATTTCCTCTGGTGGAAGGAAATCAACTCCGCCATGCGAAGAGATAGCTTGGGTAGCAAAAGAGAGGAATGGACCTTGTTTATGCATGTGTGGAGATAGTCTTGCACGAGATGTTTTCCTTCTAACTTTTCCACAGTTCCTATTTTGGAGTCCATGGAAGAAGCCATCCCCTGTGTTTACCTGGCATTGAGGAGGTTTCAAACGATGTCTGAGGTCCTAAGGATGAAAGAGGAGTCCGTTGTTCTGTGATCTCCAGGGCAAACATTCCCAAGATCCGTTGAAGGGAGCTTCGCAGCACACCTAGGCGTAATCAAACATTGGCTTGCCTTCAATAAAAGGAATACTTTAGGCGTTAGAACTAGCTCGCAGAATTTAATTTGGCGTGGAAGCGCTGTTTGGCGAAATTATCAAGAACATCTTGTTGATATAGCTTCCAGCGCATAATTAATTCCTTGTCAGGTACATACTTATTATAGGGACACTTTTGTTTAATATAAATTATTTCGAAGTTAATGGCTAGTCAGGGTTGTCTTTCTTTTTCGAAAAGGTACGATGCCGTGATACAACGCAATTCCGGTTTTAATGGTAAAAAAGAACACTATGTATAAATTGTAGGCTTTATAGGATTTGTAGGATGGAGTTATTCAGCAAATTAAAGATAATTTAGCGAAGTGTTTTTGAGAAAAAGTTTGTACTATTAAATACAACAATTTACTGAATAAATTATGATTATCTTTTAAATATTTAATTCATTAAAATAAGTATGCTTAAAGAAGTAAGTAAATAAGTAAGTATTCAATGTGTTTGTAAAAATAGCGCATAAATATATTTTAGTTTTTTCATATTTGGGACCTTTATTATACTTAATGTGAGATGTTATATGTAATTAAAATGTATTGAAAATTTTTAGTTCTTCATTGGCATGTTGTAAATTCGTAATAAAAAGTCATTTAAAAGGCAAAGAATAAAAAAAAATGCAAATAAAAGAACAAAATACCAAATAAAATTTTATCCACTTTCCTAAAAATAAATTGTATTTGTTAAAGATAAATATTAAAAAAGAACAACAAATAAATAAACTCTATTGTCCTTGCATTATTTCTGAAGTTGAATGTATGCAAATACATCATAATGGGAGCATTCTGTATAAATAAAGTCTGTATACCTATCTTTTCGCTTTGACTGAAGTTATATTTTATTTGTTAGTTATTTTTGGAAGGTATAAAATAAAGTCGAATAAATTACTTAATTGAACTTTTTATTATATTAGTATAGTTTTATTTTTAAAAACTTTTAATGTGTATTTTGTTGCAAATAAATTTATTTAATAATACAGTTTTGATTTAAGTGTTATAAATATTGAAAAACAGCACATATATCACCCAATATTAGACTTATGTACTCAAATATATTAAATTCAGTTTATTCAAATTTTAAAAATTTTATATACTTATACTTATTTTATTCTTATGCATAAATCATTTTGATATTGAAGATCTAAAGTATACAGGCTTGGAAAAATGAACCACATCCTTGAGTTTCGATGATTCTACTATCACGAAAAATTGCACTCAGACAGATTGTTCTTAAGATTAATAAAATGGCCTGAAAGATATGTCAATCGAACCTAAAAGATAAATACTTACAGCTTGAAACAAAAACTTAATAATAGGATAATTTATTAACGTTCTCTGTATTAATAGTAATTAAGTGAAATTCATGTAGAAAACCATACATTTGAAAAAAACACGAAATCGTTCTTAAATATTGTTTAATCAGTAAATATTTAGTAAAGTGGTTTATAAATTTTTATAAAAACAAACTTTCATAGAGAGATTGAATAATATAATAATATAAAGATAAAATAACATTTTAATAGAAAACTTACTAATAAGATAATTTATTAATGTTCTCTGTATTAATAGTAAGTAAATGGAATTCGTGTAGAAAACCATACATTTGAAAATAAAGCAAAATCGGTCTTAAATAATGTTTAATCAGTAAATATTTAGTAAAAGTTGTATACAAATTTTTATAAAAACAAACTTTCATAGAAATATTAAATAACATTTTCATAGAAAACATAATAGCATAATATATTAATGTGTGTTAATAGTAATTAAATGGAATTCATGTAGAAAACCATATATTTAGAAAGTAAACAAAGTCGTCCTTAGATATTGTTTAAACAGTAAATATTTAGTAAAAGTGGTTTATAAATTTTTATAAAAGCAAACTTTGGTAGAAAGATTTATTTTTTGAAGCTGGGCTGCAATAGACGGAATAGAGTTGTTTGGCACAAATTGGCGACAAGACCACTATTAAATTCTTTAAAAATATCCAAGAACTTTGGCTTCTTAACTTCGCCAGACGCTGAGATCCCGTTGGCAAATACATTAATCTTCCATAACGGTTTTAATTGTGACAAAGAATTTTTATTGAAGCTATAAGGACGTGGCTGGGGCTTCGAAAAAATATTTTTTAAGCTAAGATCCTTTGTTACGTGGGCTCGGGATCGGTCGGCCTCTTTTCAATTTCTCATGATCCCCCTCCCTCTTATTCAGTCCCTCCGATTTGTTTCAATATTGATCTTTCGATTTTCCCCCATTCACCAAGCTTCCGTGGACCTCAAAGAAAATATGGAAATCAGAAGGCACCGTTCGTCAACAAGGTCCTGTTTGCAGCTGTTGGTACCAGAATTACAAACGAGCCAGTAATTCTGGTGGGTTGATTTTTGGTGAGTTGAAAAGTCAAGCGTTACAGGCACGGGCGTTTGTTGTGGTGGCAAATATACCCCCATCGGCTGGTTAAACAGATTATGTACGAATATATAGGGTGGACTCGGTTTTAAATAAAATATCTGTTGACCATAAGCTCAGCAAGTGAGATTCGGGGAAGATGTTTTCAGAACTATTGCTTGCTGTCTTGCTAGATACTGTGCAGTATCTCCATAGTTTGTACTCATCAAACACTGCTGCTGTATGTATATTGGTTTAAACGATTATAAACTTTCGACTTGAGTGAAATGGACCTGTTGTTTACCCTTAACTATTTTGGTTTGTCGTGTCACTAAATAAAAGTGTTTTTAAATCAATAAAATTGTATTTGAATCTAGAAATAAGTATGTCATGCATTATTATTTTCAAATGAGTATATATGTATCTTCCTTTATTTGTGTTTAAACATTACACTAACATGATAAAAGATCCTCTGTTGGAGAGCTGTTTGATGGCCAATTGGATAGCGCTGTGGCATTTGGTACCACAGACTTTAGGTTATTCGAATCCTGTCTGTGGCAATGATCTTTGTTAGTGGTTCGTAATCAACGATAAACTGTAGGTCCAGGTCTAATTATTCCAAAATGTGCAAACAAAAAAATGACAGTAGAGCTGCAAACCAAACCTCTGTTTGGAATTAGAAATTTGATTTAGAATTTTCCATTTACTTTCAGACCATTTCACATTTACTCTTATAAGAAAGAAAATGTAGTTTGTTTTCCATTTTTTAATTTTGCAAAATGTTAATGGCGTAATTATTTCGTAAAAGTTAAATATTTAATCATTAGTAACGGTGACTCTATTGAAGGAATTTGTTCTTAATAGTCTTGCTTCATTTTTAGAATAATTAGAAACAAATAAATCCAGAGCCCATTATGTAAATTCAAGGAACTTGTTCAAAATTATTCAATTAAGTGAGCTTAATTGTTAATTTTCGTAAGTCAGACAATAATATCATTACTTGAGAATCAGAACTATGCAATAATTTTTTTTTTATCTTTCGATTATTTACTGAAGATTTACAAATTGATTATAAAAAGAAAATATTTTACCTCAGGAAATTAATACCACCAAATAATTAATAATTAAAAATAAAAAGGAGAATTTAGTGAATAATATTCTTGTATTTATAAAAAATTTTCTTTCTTCCATTTTTTGAATAAATAATGAACAAACTAATTAGTCTAATTTTTGAATTAAAAAATTAGAAATGTAAAATCTAACTGGTGAATTAGTGCGTTATATACATGTACATATTACATAAATAAGATGAAAACATCAAAATCAGAAGATAATAAATTGACAGTAAAGTTCAACACACTTTACGAAGCATGATAAATAGACTGGTGCAACCCTACCTATCAAACTGTCTCCCTCCCCCTTCCTTTTCAAAGTACCCAGCGGTCAGCTGGCTGACCATTTTACCACCTGGCCAGCTGATAAACGGTATAAATAACTTTAAATGCCTTCTGCTTCTTTAACATAAAAATGGTCAACATAACTAGAATATTGGTCAATACTATTAGTATTATTTACATTGGAAAAAGTGCAGCATTAACAACTAATTTTTGCTGTTAATTATAATCATCACTTTAATTACCGTATAAGACATTGGTGAACATTTTAAAATTATTTTGCCATTTTTGCGATTCGTCTTTTTTTAATTTTAAAGAGCGTTTAAAAAGTTATGTTATAAATTTAAATTAGTGTAAATACGACAGAAGATAGGTATTTAAGGACCATAAGGAAAACAAAAGAGAAATTTTCAGACTATTTGTAATCTTCATATTTTGCTAGGGAGATGAAAATCTTGATCAATATCGCAGGTAATTATTAATTTAGACTTCTGCAAAGGGGTGCGAAAGCATTTTTAGGTGGAGGTTTTATAAAATCGATTTTTATGAAACTTCCGGGAAAACATTCCACACCTAGTGGCCTATAATCTGCATCTTGAAATTTAAGGTTTTTAGCGCATAATCTGCTAATTATAGATAGAAAATACGGTTGAATCCTCTTATTAGGCTTATATTTATTACTGAATTATTTTATTTTCAATTATTTTATTTTATAGCAGCATCTATATTACCAATAAAATGTTTTTAAAAATCACAAAAAATAAGTTTAAAAGCGAGGTGATTAATTGATTAATATTTACGAAAGCAATATATATATATATACATAAACAAGAAGGGAAAATTACCTGAATATGTAGAGAATTTTTCCATTAAGAGTTAAAATCGAAATAAAACCAAAACTTTTTCGAAATTCAATTGCGAACTAATTTGTATTGAAAGAATAACTTTGTAATTTTTAGGTAAAATTTAATGTTAAAAATAAGTCTAAAAATCTGTATTAAATAAAATTATGAGAAATATTTTTAATGTTTAATAGCGGTAATAGATGGGAATAGGATATAGTGCTTCGAAAAGTTCAATACCTGTAACGAAACTGTTTTTGAAATTTATTGATACAATATTATAAGAACATCGAGTTATGTAATTAATGTAAAATGGTCTAAATTACTATCAGAATAAATAAATATGAAGGTTGATTTGTGTGTTCATGGTTTCTAATTAAATTTTATTTGAAAAATATTTGTTAAGCGATAATATTAAAAACAAACGTTCATAATAGCATTCTATCGAGAAATTCATCACTTTAAACTCACATGTTATTAGTAATGCAGAAATAATTATGTTTAAACTTGTAATTGTGTACTTTATAAAAACACTTTAAAAGTTTCAAAATTTTTCAAATGAAACACTGATTTAAATTATCTGAGATTACTGTGTATTGTTTAACAATTGTTTACTGTTTTACTGTGTACTGTGTAAATTATCGGATATTACTGTGTACTATTAACTGTTTAACTTCTGTGTAGTTTGAAGCAGAAATTGGATTCTTAAAACATCATGAATATTTATTGGAAAAACAATATATTAATTCATTATTTTTATATTAAATCCCTTTTATTTTCAAAGAAACTCAAGAGATGTTGCATTAGTAACTGGTATGAATAGATGATCCTATTATAAGCTACATGTCATTACCAGCGAATAAAATATTGTTCATTATGGATGCCAGTACAGTATATGGGATCAAGGAAAAAAGCTATATAATTCGAGAATGTGTGCCTTTGCAGAAAATGTGTAGCCTTTATATCTAAAATAGTTAAAACCCTTACAAATAAAGCTGGCATTTCAAAATAAGTATTCACAGCCATCATTAAAATTAGTCCATTTATATCCCCTCAGTTCCGAAATGCCATCAAAAGATTTCATGCTCGAAGATTTAGAAAGAAAGGTAATCTAAATAAATAAACACAATCCTATTGTTAATAAAGTCTCGCGTTTCGTACAAACAATCGGAATGACCCGGGGGAGAAAAAGCACGCTTTAAAATCAATCCCCTCTATCCTCCTGACTTCTGAAACTCTTCTTTAAAAGCTCCATCAACAGCAAAGAATATGGAAAATCGTCCCCTTTTCCCAAGTAAAAAGAAATCGATTTTAAATGAAGTCTGTTATTCTTTGTATAATAATGTGACTTTTCAGGTGCGAAACAACGAATCAAACTCCTGGAAATTTTTGCCACTGGTAACGGGGATATTTCTTGCACGAGAAACGATTGCAATTGCTGCACCAGAGAGGTGCAAAACTGTCATCCGTCAGACATCAGAGGCAATAATGAAACTTGGATCGGGTGTCTAGTCTCATTTCCAGCGACCGTTTTCTGTTTACCTGTCTCCTGATGCAATCACCCGTCAATCAAGAGTCTTGCCCTGGGCTCCAGCAGACTGTGCGCTGTGCTCCCTTCCACCATATTAATAATCGACTTCAGCCACTGTCGATCATCGATTGCAACTCTCATCCGTTTCAACACATCGGCATTTTAGATTTTAATGAAAAGTGTCGACATTTAACAATGCTACCTAAATACTCGAGTATTGACATGTCCTAAACGAAATCATTTAGCTTAGAAATCAAGGCGTGGGCAATGCTAGTCGCAAAAGAAATAAGTAATAATGTGAATCTGATAATCTTTTGTTCGTGTCTTATTTTTCATATGAAGAAACTGGAAGCAGCTTATGTTTGAACTAGGTACAATGAAATTTTGATTCGTCTTTTACGAATGCAACGCCGGTTTTATTAGGTCGTAAAATGAATCAATCCGGTGACAATTTACTGAATGAGACGTTCTTACGAATTTTATTTCTATTTCGAGTAACTGATTTGAAACTCATTTCAAAATGATTACTATAGGCTCTAATAAAATTCAAAGAAACATGACATTAATCAACCTGAAGATGTTATATTATAATTAGTTGCTCTTCATAATAATGGACCACATTAAACAAACAGAATTTATATTATTACAGAAATAGTTATTTCTTGAATCAATTAGCATATGCAAGTAAGTTATATTTAGAATATTTAATTAACTTCTAATATATTCTTTAATAAAACATGATATTAATCAACCTGAAGATACTATAATATAGTTAGTTGCTATTCATAATAATGAACCACATAAAAACAAACAGAGTTTATATTATTACAGAATTAGTTATTACTTGAATCAACTAGTATATATATATATATATATATATATATATATATATATATATATATATATATATATATATATATATATAAGTAAGTTATATTTAAAATATTTAATTAACTTATAATATATTCTTTGATAAAACATGATATTAATCAGCCTAAAGATGCTATAATATAATTAGTAGCTAATCATAATAATGAACCACATTAAACAAATAGAATTTATAAAATTATTAGACAGAATATTTCCCATTTCATCAAATTAGTTAATTAGTTTATTATTGAATAAACTAATTTAATCAATCAGTTATATTTAAAATAACTTCTAATATATTCTTTAATAAAAGAGAAACATAAATAGGATATGTCTAAAATTTGCTTTTGATAAATGCATTATTAAAAAAATCTTACATTTACAGAATGAGGCATTGGCATTTTTAAAGTTATATAATTACTAATAATGGTATATGAATTCAAAATTATTATTTTAAGCCTTTGTTAATTATACAGCAATTTAATGCAAATAAAATCAATTTTGTGCTTTTTTTTTTATTTAGTGCAAAAACTTTTTTTCTCACACCTTTTCTAAATTTTATTTGTTATCCTTCTATATTGTATTTCATGAAAATTGTATTACAAATATTATTTTTTAACGATTAAAAAAAGTCTGAAATTTATAAATTGCTAAAGAAAATTCGTTTTACGTAAATTGATCGATATACAATAGAAAATCTGAGTTTATTTTACATAAACGTTATTTAAATTTAAATAAATAAAATCTTTGATAAATCACAATAATTCTCACATAGTTTAACGAGTAATAAGAAACCTTCATTTTATTATTTCATTTAACTGATATAATTATTTTAGTATTCATAATTAATGTTTTTTGACTAATTACTTTAGGTTCTAATAAAATTCAAAGTAACAGGAATCTAAGCATGATATTAATCAACCCGAAGATACTACATTATAATTAGTTGTTAATCATAATAATGAGCCACATTAAACAAACAGAATTTATAAAATTCTTTTATTCACATTTTATGAGTTATTACTTGAATCAATTAGTATAAATAAGTTATATTTAAAATAACTTCTAATATATTGTTTATTAAAACAAAAACACAAATAAGATAAGTCTAAAATTTGTTTTTGATAAATTCATTATTAAAAAAATCTTAAACTTAATTTTTTCAAGAGTAAAAAAAAAGCTAAAATTATTATTCAAAATATCCAAACATTATATTTACCTTCGTTTGTAGGATATTATTAGCTGGAGTCCTTAATTAATCCAATAACTGTTTTAAAAAATTAGTTTATAATATTAGCGATATCCTATGAGGGTCAATAGGGTATCAGTAATATTATAAGCTAATATTGGCGTTGTTATTAGTTAATATTAGCTATACGTTGCTGATATTCATTATCCATTATTAAAAAAATTAATAATTATAAAAATCTTAATAAAAACTAATAAATTCATTATTAAGAAAAAATCTTAAACCTATTGCTTCAAAAATAAAATTGTTATTCAAAATATCCAAACATTATATTTACCTTCGTTTGTATGGTAATATTATTAGCTGAAGACCTTGATTAATCCAATAGCTGTTTTAAAAATTTAGCTTATAATATTAGCATTACCCTATGAGGGCAACGCTACAACTGCGAGTTTTTATAAGTATCCTATGGAAATAAACTTAGTCTATTTAACAATATATGAGTAGAACTTTCTATTAGTATTGTGATAAAAGTCTCTAAAGAGTCTGCCAAATATGCTTACAATACCTAATATTTACTTACAATGATTAATCAATCTGAAGAAACTATATTATGATTAGTTGCTAATCATAATCATGAACCACATTAAACTAACAGAATTTATAAAATTCTTAGATATAATACTTCTAATTTCATAAATTATTACTTTAATCAATTAGTATAAATAATTAAGTTGCATTTAAAATAACTTCTAATATATCCTTTAATAAAACATAAACATAAATAAGATATGTCTAAAATTCATTTTTGATAAATTCATTATTAAAAAATAATTTAAACCTATTGATTCAAGAGTAAAAAAAAACTAAAATTATTATTGAAAATATCAAAATATTATATTTACCCTTGTTTGCATGGTAATATTATTAGCTGAAATCCTTAATTAATCCAATAGCTGTTTTAAAAAATTAGCCTATAATATTAGCTTAAACCTATTAGGGTGACACTATCGTTCGGAGTTTTTATAAGTATCCTATGGGAATAAACTTAGTCTATTTAACAATATATGAGTAGAACTCTCTATTAGTATTGTGATAAAAGTCTCTAAAGAATCTGCCAAATATACTTACAATGCCTAATATTTACCTACAATGATTACTTTAACTTTTTTTATCATTTTTATCTTGACAAAGTAGTATTAAATACATATTGGTTCAATAGATACTTATATTTATTTAGCCTTTGTGCATTTAACTTGCATGCAACGAAATTCCGATTAATCTTTCGTGAATGGAAAGTATATTTTACTTTTTCTATCGGTTTTTTTTTTCTAATTTAAGTCCCAATTCGGTTGAACAGTTTCAAATTTAGCATTAATTTTGAACTCTACATGTTTGTATCAGTTCAATACATTTAGTAAAACGGTGATTTCTAATTACTCGCAAAAAATATGTCATCTATACGAATTTATAGAATTTATTCAAAGAATTCTTATAGATTTGTATTCCAAAAATGTGCTTATTCAGCAATTTATATATAAAATGTAATTTAGTTTTTAAAATAATATATTACTTTATATATATATATATATATATTACGTATAAAACTGTAATATAAAAAATATAAAAAAAATTATATATAAGAACATAATATATAAAATATCTTTATAAAGTAATATATTTTTACTAATATAGGTGATATACTTCTAAATAAAGTATATTTTGCTTTTTACTATTTCTGATTTGGTTCTCAATTATATTCAACAAATAAACATTAATTCTGATTCTAAAATTCTTATATCAGTTGAATAAAATGATGATTAATGATAATATTTAAAATTAACAAATGATAACTTTATAAAATTTAATATAATGATGATTTCTCATTACTCGTAAAACCGTGTGATAATTGTTGCAATATATCACACATTTTATTTATTTAAATTTAAATGACGTTTATGTAAAATAAACTCAGATTTTTCTATTTTACATCAATTTATTTTTAAAATATGTTTTATTTAGCAATTTTTATACTTGAAATTTTTTTAATCTTTAAAAAATAATGTTTGAAATAAAATTTTCATGAAATACAATATTAAAAGACAACAAATAAAATTTAGAAAAGGTGTGAAAAAAAAATTTATACTAAATAAAAAAAAGTACGAAATCGTTTTTATTTACATTAAATTGTATAATTGAAAATATTCTTGCAATAATAATATTGAATTCATTAATATTATTAATAATTATATAATTTAAAAATTGCTACGTAACCCCCATTCTGTGAATCCCGATAATTCTTTTCTGATCATTCCTTGAAAAAGAATTATTTAAATACTTTTTGTGATCTAAATGATTATTTATTTAAAAATACATAATTGAAAATTGTTAATATAGAAAACAGAAATTACATACAATATAATTAAACATTTAAGTATGTGCTTTAAAATAATTTAGAAAATACTCTGAACATAATAACATGATTAGGAATATGTATTTACTAACCAAAATGCAGTTATAATTAATGTTTTAAAATATTTTCTCAATAGTATAATATTGTAAATAGAAAAAAAAACCAAGCGTATTACAGTCTGAAAAATTTCTAAAATAATAATGGATGTTATTTTCTTAAAATTAACAATAAGTAGAAAAAATTATAATTTAGATGTGAAAATTTCATGGACAAAAAATTTTACACAATTAAAATTTTTGTATTTCAGTCTAAAAATTTTCTAATGTAATGACGGATGTTATTTTCTTGAATGTAATGAGGGATGTTATTTTCTTGAAATTAATAATAAGTAGAAAAAATTGTAATCGCGATGTGAAGACTTCATGGACAAAACATTTTACACATATTTTTGCATTACAGCCTGAAAAATTTCTAATTTAATGATGGATGTTATTTTTTTGAAATTAACAATAAGTAAAAAAAAAAAATTATAATCGAGATGTAAAGATTTCATGGATAAAAAATTGTACACAATTAAAATTTTTGTAATACAGTCTGAAAAATTTCTGAAGTAATGATTAATCAAAATGTGAAAATTTCATGGACAAAAAAATTTTGCACAATTAAAGTTTTTATATTACAATATGGAAAATTTATAAAGTAATGATGGATGTTATTTTCTTGAAATTAACAATAATTAGAAAAAATTATAATCGAGATGTGAAGATTTCATGGGCAAAAAATTTTACACAATTAAAATTACGCTAATTTACATCTGTATTTGAAAGAATTTTTTCTGACTTTTTATTTATTACACCATAAACTTATCACGATTGTTCACTTCTATAAACGTCAAATAATCTTTTTTTTTATCCTTTATCCTTTAGTACTCACTTTTAAGATTTATTTTATTCTATAAGCTTTAAAGCTAACTTTTTTTTTGTGACGATTGGAGAAAAACATTGAGTGATATAATTTTTATTTCTTTTTTAATATTTAACCATAAAGACAATATAAAAGACAAGATAATTTCTTATTTTCTTTTGACACAAGCTTTAAAGTAAATACTTTTATTTGAACTTGGTCAAATTACTTTCTTGTTTCAAATCCTTTTAATGTTTTTTTAATGCTTGTTATTTTTTTTTAAAGAAAATTGTAACTTTTCTTTTCCCTTTTCCAGCTATGACAGTGATAAGTTTTACCAAGACGCAAGACATTGCAGGTTTTTCCAAGACAGATTATTATTATTACTATTATTATTCTGAATAATAATACAGTTTAATACAGTTACAATAATACTGTAGATAATAATAATACAATATACTAATAGTTAATAATAATACAGTTTTTTAAAATAAAATTTCATGAAAAGGAATTTCTAGGAGTTATTTCTATTTATTACCCTAATTTTAAGAGAAAAATTATCTCTTATGTTAGTATTGATTCTTGTCATTTGGTTTGAGTGGCATATCAATGCTTAAAGTTTAACTAAAATTAGTTAACTAAATTTAATTCAATTTAATATTTATACTGTTTTAGTTAATTTAAATAACTAAATTTAGCTTAGTTTAATATTTTTAAAGTTTTAATTAATTTAGTTAACTAAATTTAGTTATTTAAAGTTTAACTATTAGTTTTAACTAAAGTTTTAACTAAAATTAGTTGCAAGATTATAGCACTTTAACAATGAAATAGAATGGGAAGAAAATCCACCTTTATAAGGAACTTCATAAAATTTTATATTTCCCTCAGAATGTTTTGATTTTTAAAAAAATCTGTGAGAGCAGTATTTTCCCAATATTCATATTTATTATTTCGAACAAGTATTGGCTAAATGCAATATCCTATATTCCATTTATACTGTCTGATATTATTACTGTTATTTTATTTATGCTGTTTGTTTATTTATTTTATTTACTAGTACGTGATAAGTAATAAATGCTTTGAAAGCAGGCAAAATCACGCCAACGATCATTTTTTCTCTTCCAGTTTAATATATTAATTCTTGTCGTAAATTTTGAGTGAAAGGGAAGTACAGAAATTAAAGATAAAAAAAATTTAAACACCGATGTAATTTATTCAAAACTTTGTAAATGATATTTAGACAGATCATTTTTACACATATTTTACGTCTCCTACTCTTTACGCAGTTGGCTGGTACCATAAATATGCTTAACAGAAAGATGGTTAAACAATGAAGTGGAGAATCGTGAGAAAATAAAAGGTGCACAGCAAAATAGCATGTCTATAGGTGTCTAAGAAAAGAAACACTTTCTGATCCGAAAAGTATGAATAGAAGACAACTTCTCACTTTTCAAAACTGGTCATTTCACGGCTCTTTAATTACCGCACAAAAGAAATCACCAACCCCGATTCTTGTTGGAGAAAGTCTTCCCCGAAGTGGTCTTCACGCTCACAAGAAAGGAAGATCATGCCAACAAGATATAATCTATTCAAAACTTTGCAAATTTTATTTAGGCAGATCATTCTTACATACAGCTGTGTCAAAAAAGTAAGACCAATTTTCAATTTAAAATTCCCACGGCTTACGGAATTAAATTTTTGTTTCTTTTTTAGGTTGCTGACACTGTCCTTGATATCTGTGTGAAATTTGACGTCAAAATATTCATTAGTGTTTGAGTTACGCTTGGCTTTGTGAGACGCTAAAACTGATTCCGGCGACTTTTGAAATGTCTGAATTAATTGAGCAAAGAACTTGCATTAAATTTTGTTTGCGGAAACGTATAGAATGTTGCAGAAGGTATTCGGTGAGCATTCCTGTATCGGAAATAAATGTTTAGAAGTGGTATAAACAGTTCAAAGAAAGCAGAGAACGCGTTGAAGACAAAGAGGCTTCTGTCGACCATCAACCGACAAAACTCATGTCCAAAAAATTGAAGATTTGATCGTCGATTTACAATTAGAGACCTTGTTGATGATGTTGGAATTTCAAAAGGATCAATCGAGCCTCAAACGCGTCAAATCTCAATTGGTACCGAAAACACTGAATGCGCCAGCTCACACTGCATTTATTCTTCGTGACTTTTCCGCCAAAAATGAAACCCATATCGTTCCACAACCATCGTATTCACATCGTGCCACTTCTGGCTATTCTCTAATCTCAAAAGACCATTCCGGGATCCCTGCCGATGACTTTTTAGCATGCATTGAGGATTGCAAAAAAAGTTGGCATAAGTGAATTGTATCCGGAGGTGATGATGACTTTGAGGTGATGAAATAAATTTGGAAGAATAAATAAAGAGTTTTTGAAAAAAAAAAATAATTGGTCTTACTTTTTGGGCATAGTTGTCTAGTATTTTACGTCTCATAATCTTTACGCTGTTGGTTGGTACCATAAATATGCGTAACAGAAAGATGGTTAAACAGTGAAGTGGAGAATCGTGAGAAAATAAAAGAGAAACAGCAAAACAGCGTTTCCATAGGTGTCTAAGAAAAGAAACACTTTCTGATCCGAAAATATGAATAGAAGACAACTTCTCACTTTCAAAAACTGGTCATTTCACGGCTCTTTCATTACCGGACAAAAGAAACAAACCGAACAAAAGAAATCACCAACCCTGATTCTTACTGGAGAAAGTCTTCCCCAAAGTGGTCTTCACACACACAAGAAAGGAAGATCATGCCAACAAGATGTAATCCGATTTCATATCCATCGGTATCACTCGGTGAGAAGAAGGAAAAAAAAACACCTAAACAAAAACAGAACCCCATAACTTTTCACCTTTTATATTGATACCCATCGCGATCTTAAACATGAACAGAAACCAAAACGCAAAACGAATGCAAAGAGTCCTGCATCTGCGGCGAGAAGGGAAAATAAAAATAATAATAAAAGAAGCATAAAAAAAGTCGCGAGGCACCGCGGAAACCAATTTTCTCACGGTTCAACTGCCCCTATTAGTGTGTGTCCCTTTTAATCTGCCTTTTGTTGGAAGGAGCACGATTTGCCATTTGAAAAGGGGGGGTTGCGAACGAGGAATATGGTTGTCCTTTCGCTCGCTTGCTCAGATATGGTTAAACAGTTAGAATCACGGTCCTTGTTTACTTATAGTCATTAGTTTAGTAATTTTATCAATATTTTACAACGATCGATTTCAGGATTTATTGAAAAAGTTGTCCGTAGTTAAATAAATTCGTGTTAAGTAACCAGTTAAGAATTTTTCAAGGATCTTATTTAGGAATAATTGCTTGATTTTGTCTTTCGCAGATTTTATTGTAGTTCATATACGGAATAAATTAACTTTGTTTTATCTTTTTCATTATAATGACAATATTGTTATGGGAAATTCATATATTATTAAGTTTGTCTTTGCTTTAATTGATTTCTTCACTGACTTGGTATTTTCCTCTGCAGAATATAATTTATAACATTAATTATTGATGTACTATATGAACATAATTATGTTCATCAATGAACATAGCAAAATTCTTAAAGTAACGATGCTTTATTTTTTTCAACTATATTGTTATAAGAAATTCATATATTATTCAGTTTGTCTTCACTTTAATTAATTTATTTTCTGACTTGATATTTTTTTCTGCAGAATATAACTTATAACATTAATTATTAATGTATCATATGAACAAAACTATTCTTATCAATGAACATAGTAAAATTCTTAAAAATGAAAAGAAATAAAAATCCATTTATAAATATTAATTTATCATAGATGAAGATGTTTTAATAATCATTTATTCGATTGTACATAATAATAATTCAAGGAAAACCTTATTTAAAAAAAAAATAGTGGTACATCAAATTTCCAGTCTATAACACTCACCGTTTAATACGCAGAAGTAATTTTTGCCACGAAAAATAATAAATAAATAACTTAAAAGGTCACAATCCGCAACAGTGTATAAGCAGCGGGCAATTCTCGCATGTTCTTTGACGTACTGTATATCAATCAAGTTCTTTTTTTTATCCCATAGTGTAAAACTAACAAAGTATTTTTCTCGAAAAAAAGTTTTGATGCCAGAATTATATATCTATCTATCTATCCCTCTATATATATATATATATATATATATATATATATATATATATACATATACATATATATATATAAGCATATACATATATATATATATATATATATAATATATATATATACATGTGTGTGTGTGTGTGTATTATTATAATTTGAAGATAAGGGAAAATGGAAAAAATATATCCATTTAATAATTATGGGGTCAAACAAAAGAGATAATATTTTGCCGATAATTTCCAATTTTCGCATTTGCTAAAAAAATGAAAATATTGATCAGTATCATAGTTGATTATTAATTTGACCTTATATAAAGGGTTTATAATTCTTATCTATAACCTCATTCTAGGTCTTTTTTATCCGTAGCAAACAATGATGTAAGACGACTGTCCAGCTTTCGTTACTTTACTGAGAATTCTGCTCATTTCCATTGTCCATAATTATATACATAAAATATTGATAATAATCACAATTATAATAATTATATTAATAATAACAATAATATATATATATACATTAATTAGTAACAATTATATTAATAATCACAATTATTACATTTCTTTTTTAACATTTAGAAGATTGTTTTTCTATCATATAAAATTCAGATGTGTTTTTTTAGGGGAGAGACAGTACTTTGAAATGTCAGTGTTCTAATATTGTTATGAAGATTAAGAGAAAAATAAATCCCTAAATTGTATACAGTGGTCTATAATCAGTACCCCAAAATTTGATTCACCAATGATTTTTAATATATAATCCGGGGATTATAAGCAGGGCATTACAGTATTTAAACATTATATCAAAAATAAAAAATAATAATATAATTTTTTTCTCTGTTTTTACTTACTAATTTCATGAAATGATGTTTGCCTGGTTTATTGTATAAATCTTAAATTAATATATGTACAAATATAAAATAATTGTATACGATTGTAAATTAAAACGAATTTTCATTCAAGTATAAACTTAAACAAATTTTCAATCATAAATCATTAGAAATTCAAACAATTACAAATGATTGTTATTTATAATTGTATGAATAATTATTATTTCATACAATTATAGATAATTATTATTTATTATTGTATGAATTATTTACAATTGTTCAAATAATTATTATTAAATTAGAAATTTTTATATAATTAAAAAATGAAACAAAATTTCAAAAATTATTTAGAAATAAATTTATTTTATACATTTATTTTATTGTTAATCCTAGTTAAAAAATAAATAGATGTTTATAACTAAGATCATTTTCTTTATCGGCATAACATGATTTCACATAGGCAGATAATTTATAGAATTAATAAATAACAATCTCTTTGATTAGAATTATCAACTAAAAATATAATTATTTTTGTTAATGAGGTTAACAAACTTTCTTATTATTCAAAAATAAGCTGCTGACAAACAATATTTTCTTCAAGTAATATATATATATATATCGCGTAAAGTCGCTAAATATTAATAATACCAAATTGCTGCCTGAATTTCATAATAAAAGACTGTTTGCACCCCAGCCTCGATCATTTACAATCACATGGGAAATACAAGAAAGACCAGTATAAATAAATCCACCATCTTCATCAATGGGAACGTTTTGCAAATCTCGGAATCCTAGTTAAAAAAAAAAATAATAAGCAGATGTCTTATGACTAAGATCCTTTTCTGGATTGACATAACAAGAATTGACACAGGCTAATAATTTAAAGAACAAAAAACAATAATCTCTTTCATTAGAATTATTAACTAAAAATATAATTATTTTTGTTAATGAGGTTAATAAACTTTCTTATTCTGAAAAAATAAACTGCTGACAAACAAGATTTTCTTCAAGTAAAAAAAAAATATATATATATCGCGTAATGTCGCTAAACATTGATAATACCAAATTGCTGGGGTGAATTTCATAATAAAAGACTGTTTGCACCCCAGCCTCGATCATTTACAATCACATGGGAAATACAAGAAAGACCGGTATAAATAAATCCACCATCTTCATCAATGGGAACGTTTTGCAAATCTCGGAAGTCCCATTTCAACCTCCCACTGTGCCTAGTTGTATTATAACTAAGCCATTGCTAATCCTCAGCCCTCCCCTCGCGTTCATCTCTGACACACGCAGCTTATCCTGTGGTAATAGTAGAGAGGTAAAGTCAGCTCCCATAACTATCTGATGTATACAAAACAGGAAATCATTGGGAATCATAAATTCAACAACTTTCGCTTTTGTCGTCTACAAGTATTTCTTCCGGATCTTTGCGCTGTATACCAATAACTGCCGTCTCAAAAAGAAAAAAAAAAAAAATATGTAAACAGATTTTACGGCGTTATTTGAACTTATATTGGTATGCTGGCTACAGGTCCTTGCTAATTTTAGCATCAATTATGTCTGAGGTTGGTATAAGAGATTTTAAATTCAATGCGTTATTCCGGAAGTGTATGACGAATTACTTTGTCAGGTAAAATGGAAACTAATCGTTTACTTAGTACAGTTTGCATAAGCACAGTAAAATATATAATCAGTTAGGATTATTCAAAACAGTATGACTGCGTTTTTTTTATGAACATCTATACATAACAGTTTAGTCTCAAAATAGTCTAGGACCAGATATAAATATCTGGTAACCTTATCAACTAGTTATGGCTTGTAACCTGGTAATCAGATTATGGCTTATAACATGTTTATCTGCCAAGCATTTTAAAATACATTTTCTTTATAGAATTTAATTATTTTCTTTATTGTTTACTATTTTCTGTACAGTTTAGTCTCAACATAATATATGAGCAGATATAGATATCGGGTAACCTTATTATCAAGTTTTGGCTTATAATCAGGTTATGGTAATGGCTAGTAGCCTGATTATCCGGCTATGGCTTATAACCTATTTATTTGCTAAGCATTGTAAAATACATTTTCTGAATCAAATCGGGACAATAATCTTGATTTTCAATGTTTAATTGATAATATTACATTGCTAATCAATATGTCAATATTCACCATATATGAACTAAACTTTCATCGAAATATACTTTTATTACACCTCACCAGCAAAATATTTTCTCTGTTTCTTTCATTATTTTGCATCAATAGTTTTAAAAAAAGTTTTAAAAAACACACCAAAATTGTCAATTTCTAAAGTAAATGTTTAATAAGACTAAAGCAGGAAATATAAAATATATTTTCTTATTTTATTGAAAAATTTGTATTTACCGTTCGTTGTGTTTCAACTTTAGTATCCGAGGCCACATCACAATAAGTTGTTTTTATTAAGTGAAACTACAAAACACACTAAACAGCATCTTTAAACATAATTATGTGAATATTTGGAAATTTTGGTCGGATTAAATATTACTTCATTTTAATAGGTATTAAGTGGTTAATGATTACAAAGCTAGTTATTTTCCTTCGCCATGATTCATAACGTTTTATTATAATATCTAAAGATAAATACAATACATAAAGACAGTTAAAATAGTTCGTCGCAAACATTGTCTAGTGAAAATCTGATTTCATTATAATTTACTTATGAAGCTTAAATCTTTTTACAATAAATGTCTTAACTTTAAAAAGTAATTTAATTTTCTTTTATAAGAAATAATTTATGTAATTTAATTCAACAGAAACTATTATACAGCGAATAATGTCACTGTAATTTAAAAGCTGTTTTTATTTTTATTCTCCTTAGATCATACTTTCATTAGCAATTTATATACTCGCTGTAGCGAATTAACTTAACAATTCCATCTGGAGAACTCCAAACAAACAGAAAATAGTAATTTAAGAACTTAGAGTTCATCGAATACTGTGGACATAGATCGCAGAATCTTATTTTATTTGTGGATCCATGATGGCTATTGAAAATGAAGTGGCACCTCTACCAATAAAACTTATTTTAGACTTCATTTCGGGAATTCCCCGTCGAGGAACAGTCAACAGAAAGCCCCATCGACATTTGCTCTCTGGCGAAATATTTATCCTTGCTTCTTTATGCAGAGACACCAGCACGGGAGAGACTTCAAAAAGAAACGATCCGAGGCTCTTTAAATGAGCCCCGATTGAACTTTAAGCGATTGGAAATGAAATGAAATGAAAGAACATACAATTTGCAGTAACCTCTTATTCACCGATGGGAAAGGGCCGTTTGTTTTAACCGCTTTCGTATTTGATTTAGCTCTTCGGCATATTAAGGGAATGTTAGGAAGTGCGTAAGCAACGACTGAAAACAAGTCACTAATTCCGCCCTTGGTGAAGAATGTGGTTTTCAATTAAGGGAATCCGTCTATTTGCCGTCGAAACTGAATAAAGCTTAAACAGCTTTTACCGGGGTAAGATAAACAGCGATCCGAACGCAACACAAATAGCATCGTCTTTGCGCGAATCCTTGTCTTCCTTTAAACAAGAAAGCTGAAACGAATCCGGAGGATCTTTTCTAAATGTTGACAGAAACTTTATTTAAGAGGAGAAAGGACCGTGCCGGGAGTCCATTAGTAGATGTTGACTTATCGTAATGTTCGGGCCCAATCCTAGGGCAAACCCTCCCGAGACGCCTAGGTCTTCTTTCCTTGTGGCTGCGACAGATTTGGAATCTTCTAACAGTTCAAGAATGCCCAAGGGGCCTTGTGCCCGGGCCACGTTTATCCATATTTGGCAAAGATATTTTTTTCCCCTGGCGTCACCGAAAATGAAGGCAATGAAGCTTTGACGACCTCCACAGGAAATGCATTTCCTGTATTGAAGGCAGACCTCCGATCTAAGTCAATAAGGAAGATGGAGAGTTACTAGACGCTCCCTGCTACAATCAAACACAGCTAGTGAGGACCCGAAGAGAGTGGCAAAAATAATATTGGGATATTTGATAGTATTTCTGCCTCAGGGCTTCGAAGAATGTTGAAATTGGCTTCCAGAAACGCAATCACAGTAAAAAGAAACACTTTTTCCCCACTTCTTTTTCTTTTCTTTTCAGACTTAACTGAAAAAAAGGGCTTTTGGGGCGTTAGACTTTGAGTCTTTT
The DNA here is from genome assembly GCA_021605075.1 of Caerostris darwini. Lineage (NCBI taxonomy): Eukaryota > Metazoa > Arthropoda > Arachnida > Araneae > Araneidae > Caerostris > Caerostris darwini. The sequence goes on from BPLQ01013133.1 coordinate 200,513, forward strand.
CTGTATACGCAACAACATTTTTCGATTTTATAAGTTTGAAGAGATTCGCAGTGGAAGTGACACGGCAAAGAACTGTAAAATTAAAGGTACTACTTTGCTGCTCGAGACCATTCAGCCATGATATGATCAAAGGGGAATTCAATTTGGATTTCTTATTATACCTCAATTCAATTAGAACTACTTCGTGCTTGCACATTATTAAATTGGATCTTCTCTTTGGTATCAACTTGTATTTTCCCTCTTCTGAGTTTAAAATGATTTGTATGTTGGAATTCTGAAATCAATTGCTATTCTATTGCTGTAATTGTTCGTTAGAGCGTTGATAAATAAAGATCTCGGATTGAATTATTTATTTACAGATAATACTGTTAGAATTTATCACTCTAGACTTGAATTTATTTTAAAAAAGTAAAACTCTTCACCATTAAACAAGAAGAGAATTTTCGTATCTAACATTTTTAAGAAATCTTTGCATTGAACTCATTTGTATAAATTAATAATAAAGAAACTTAAAACTAATTAATTGATGTAATTTTATTACGAGTTTTAATTTCTTGCTTAGTTAAAATGTCAGTAACATAAAAAAAACTTTATCAGCCAACTAAGCAAACAAGATTTGTTATTCAATATATTTAAAAATTATATGAGTTTTAATTTCTTGTTTAGTTAAAATATCAATAACAAAAAATACTTTGTCAGTCAACTAAGCAAACAAGCTTTATTATTCAACATTTAAAGTAAATTAAAATATTAATGAATTTTATAATTAGCGAAATAGGATTAAAAAAATTAACACATACAAGAAAATGATCTTGTGTCTAACATAGAAACATTTTCTGTTATATTAACACATATGTGTAGGTTATTTTTAATTTAAAATTATTTCTACTAAAAAAATGAAAACCTGTTTACTACCTAATTTTTTTCAAACAAAAAAAGAAAAAAAAATTTATATGGCAAAATTGGTAATATTTAATTGTATTTTAAGAGGTCATATAATTTGTTCATGTTCCTTGCGATGTGAATTCTTATAACTGCTGGAAAAACATTCTTCTTATATTTTGTTAAGAAAATATCAAGCGTATCATTTATACTTAGTTGAATTAATTGTATTAATTCAAAAAGGATTTCAAAATTTAATTTTAATTTATAATACATTAACATATACTAGAGCGCTGTTTTTTTTACTTTCTCCATTATTTTTTGTTATTTTATTTTTGTCAATTAAAATGTATACGTAATAAAGTAAATGCAATGTTATTATTGTTTTTTCATTAAAAAAAGTCGTATTAGGAAAAATTGAAAAACATTATAAATTTTCAGAAAAATTTTAAACACAAAAATTTTAAGTATCCTTAAATGCTTAGCAATATATTCCTTAAAAAGTTACCAACATTCTACATTTAAAATGATATCCTTCTTTATTAGCATCATGAATTGGCTATGCCATAGCAGGCAAACGGAACTGTTATCATTGTTATTCCTTCCTTAATTAAATTAATTGTATTAATTCAAAAAGGATTTCCAACATTAATTATTATTTACAATAAATTAATATATGCTAGAACTCTGTTTTTTTATTTGTTCCCTTCTTTTTTGTTATTTTATTTTTGTTAATTAAAAATGTATACGCAATAAAATGAATGTAATTATATTATTATTTTTTCATTAAAAAAAGTCTTGTTACGAAAAATTAAAAAAAAAAAAACAGTATTTACAGTAACAGTATGTTTTCAAAAAAATTTATAAACACCAAAGTTTTAAAAAACCTTAAATACTTAGCATTATATTCATTAAAGGGTAACCAACATTCGACATTTAAAATGATATCCTTCTTTATTAACACCATGAATTGGCTATGCAATAGCAGTGAAACGGAACTGCTACCATTGTCATTTAAAAGCGAAATGTTCCAGTTTGTGAAAACTGCAAACTAATCGCTCTACATGAAAAAGGGGACAGTGACATAAAAGGTTTTATCGATTATGTCCAGTGCAAGGAACAGGTTGTAGCCAAGAGAAATTAATTGGAAGCCGAAAAGATGATATTTCCTGCAGGTGCCTCTTGGTCAAATACGCGTAGCATCCGCTCAGAAAGCCGTTGTGAGAAGCGGAGGATGCTTTACACGTGATGTTTGCGACAATGGTGAGCACCAATTCGTGACCAGCAGGTGACAGCTGTATCTATTCGACTGCTATGCGGACTGCAGGATTCAGTGTTCGATAATGCGCACTGGGAAATGTTCAGATCCATCTTGGAACTCATTTCCATACACTGGTGTAAAGGTGCTTGTACTATCACGGGTTCAAATTCTCTCCATTACAGACTTTTGTCCCTATCTGCTTTATCTTTATAATAATCTACCTTTTCTGTTTTGATTATGGTTCTTTATTGTTAATATAATTAATATGGAACAGGAATTTTATTGATAAAAAGAGATTGATTGATGATTTTTGGTAATATGATTGAGGTAAAAAAGCACTGGAATTTTTTTGAGATTTCTAATATTTGGCGTAATTTTTTTTTTTTTTTTTATTTATATTCAAAATAAAAATTATGTTAAATAATATAAATAATAAATGTAAAGAAGAAATAGTTTTAAAATAAAGGGATGGACTATTCATTTTGACTAATGAGACACTGACGACATTTTTAAGAAAATAAATATTACTAAAATATATAGAAAATGAGATGTATAAGTTTAATTATATAATTACATGTAGATGTACAATCATAGATAAATAAGTGTAAATAAATAATATTTAAGAAGGTAATTTAATTCTAATTTTGCTACCTTTTTATATAAAGTTCGCTTTTTTTTATTATCTCCTCAAAATTTAAAAAGCCGAAAAAATATTTGAGCAGGAATTTTCTTTTACATTAATTAAATTCAAATTTTCGTAATTAAAGTTCATTATAGCACAGTAACACAATAATAAAATACACTTACAGATAGCCCTCAATTTATTCCTGATTTTGCTGATCCCTTGTAAATTCGTGTATTTTCTTTAATACTTATTTCAATATTTGTTTTAAAATTATGTTTCTACTTAACGTTAAAAGACTTAAAAATATATCAACTTTTATTAATATAAACTAAATATCTAACTAATAAACTAACTTTTTTAAATTATTAAATAAACTTAAAAAACTAACTAAATACAAAAATACTAAAACAATAAAAAATTATAAAAGTTTAACTAAACAGATATTCAGCTAACACTCATTAATGGAATATGGTTTTTTTTTTATTATTCTTTCATTTCCTTGCGATTACTACTCAATTCTTTATCAGACTCTTTATCTTTCATCTCTGTTCATTTTAATTCATTAAATGAACAGAGAAGAAAGATAAAGAGTTTGTAGAGTCTGTCTAAAGAAGAAATTAGTTCTCTGTTAATTTTGCTTTTTCCATATTGTTAATCTCTAGATCGTTTTTTTTTTTTTTTTTATAGTATCAAGATTTATCAATATGTTCCCTCATAGAAATAGAGAAATTTTAATAATAATTTTTGGCTATCTTTTGCCAGAAATCAATGACTCGAATCATCGCAAAACGATAATTAGCTGTTTAATATTGAATACCCTGACCATCGAAAGTTAAGATTCAAACTGTTTTTTTAACCTAATTTGCAAACAAATGGACATATAAACATGGGATTTTGAAAATATGTACATCAAACAGATAGTTATTGAAAATTGTCATAATTTTAAAATCAAGTATGATTTATATCTAATTACAATTTGCCCAAAAGCTCATTGCGTGAGAAAACAATTTGATTCAAGATTTTCTTGAAAAAATTAAATAAACGATTTTTATAAGCAATATGTCCACCCCTAGCTGTAATGTAATGACAGTATTAATATTCCACACTGTCAATTAAGATGCCGAATACTTGAATTGGAAACAAAGGATATACATGGAGTAACTCTTGTTCCAGCTTATTCAGCGACGTCGGAGAACTTAAAGCAACCATCTGCCAAAGGTTACTTTATGGGATATTCACCGTTTCCACCAACTTCTATATAATTAGTGAATTCCTTATAAAAATAGTGATAGGTATAATTCGTTCGTAAGATTTTGTTACAATTATTTCTGATTATTCATATAAATCATATTTTTGTTATGTTCCTTTTCGTTCTTTTAATATTGAGTGTCGAAAAACTGGATAAACTTATGGAAGCCAGTGAACTTGCTTTTCATATACCCTGTTATCAGAATACACTGGTACAAATTTCTATCTTGAGGTTAACAATATGCTATGTGAAAGTTGGAGAATATTTAAAATCAAGTTCAATCAATGATTTTCAACCTTAAATTTCTATTCATTTTCGAAATAAGTCCTATCTTCATGATAGGATTATTTCGAAAATATATTATATATTTATATATTTTTCACAATTAACTTGTCTATGTGGGTACCCAATATTCTAAAAAATAAACTGCCAATTCTCAGTCCAGATCGTAACACATTATTGAAAGGTTCCTCACTTAATAAATATAATCGTAATTGTTTTCATTAGGATACTTAAAAACCAAATAAATAAGGAAACTAATAATTCGAAAATTGCTATGCGTAAATATTCGATCGTAAATAAAGTTTAAACTTTTAATCTTTAGGAGTATATGTGAGTAAAAAGATTTAACGGAACTTATTACACCATCCCCGTTGTTGATTTCGTTGAATTGAATGTTTTTTTTCTTTCTGCTTTCGTGTTATTTGATCGTGACCCCATCCTGTTGAGAAGACAGAAGTTGCGTTCGAACAGATATTTCATCATTGTAACTCAATGCGTCAGTACAAGCGTGTCAACCAGTTGTTGAATCACATTGCATTGCGGCCTAACATGTAACCATTTCTATTATATTTATAGTTTCTTTTAAGCAAAATAAAAGGCAATTTTTTTTTAATAAATATACACTCTAGGGACAAATAAATTTATGATATAAAATTAAAACAATGGATTGTAAACCATAAACTAAAATCTTATCAAAGATGTCATAGTTAATAGTTTTTGTTATTGGAAACAAATAAAATCACTTATAACTAAAAAGGTTATTGTGAAGGATTTCAAATCAAGTACTTCTTCAAGCTATAAATAAATGAAGAATTGAATAAAAAACCCTTCTTACTTCTTAAGAAAAAATTAAAAAATTACACTTTAAATATAATGATGAATAGAGATATTAATGATGAATAGATAGATAATAACAGATGAATAGAGATAGTTGACAGTTATATGCTTATGACTATCTAGCTAGCTAGGAAAACATAAGTTTGCATAAATTCTTCCACATAAGTTTCAAATACTAAAAAAAAAAAATTTCTTTTCCTAGATTCTTGCGGATTCAAATTGTTCATACAAAAAAAAAATCATATAAATATTTATTTTTCGTTTGTAATTAACATTAAAACATTGTTTATAAAAATACTGTTTGTAAGCATTGTTTTAAGCATTAAAACATTGTTTTAAACATAAAAACAATGTTTTAAACATCAAAACATTGTTTTAAACATTAAAGCATTGTTTATAAGAACATTATTTTAAACATTAAAACATTGTTTATAAAAAAATTATTTTTAAACATTGTTTCTCAAAACATTGTTTTTAAAGATTGTTTTAAACATTAAAACATTGATTTTAAAGATTGTTTTAAACATTAAAACATTGTTTTTAAAGATTGTTTTAAACATTAAAACATTGTTTTTAGAATAACTTTTGAAGTGTACCGGATGACTTTTTTTAGTAAATAATATGAGCTTTAATTTTTACAATGTAAAATAAACCTAATTGTAATAAATATAGTTACAAATTATAAATGTAAACATGCAAATATTTTTAAATAAAGGGATTTTTAATGTTTCTTTACGATTTCAAATATCCCGTTTATTTTATTAAATAAGTTGATTCACAAATTCCTCAAACAATTTCTACCATCAAAACTGAGCGGGGGTTAGAAAATATCCACCGTTTCACATTAATACAAGCATCGCTTAAACGCCGTGACCAAATAAATTGCATTATTTAACAAAAGCCTCTTCATTTATTCACTCTTCACAGCATACCGAATTCGGGGGTTGAGGTACTTATCCATTTACACCCTAAAAATTATGCTAATTTTCACTGACCCAGGTTCGCTCCCTCCTAAATTCCCTACGCAACCTTTTGTTTGACCCCCTGTTCCTTCGGGCGAATGCATTGAGGGGGGTAAAAAAAAAGGTTAAAAAAATTAATTTCAAAAAACGCGAGGTAGGTTAATCTTGTTTGCTCTTATTAGCCAACTATTTATCGGATGGACAGACAGCAGTTGTATCGGATAAAAGGTGGGAGGACTGGGAGGTCATTCTCTGCGGTTGGGGGGCAGGGGATCCCTGGAGTCCTTTATAGCTAGGGAATTCACGACCTCACGATACGCCCCTTAAATTCATCATGTTCCCCGGGTCTTTTATCCTATCGCATGTAACGCGTTCATGAGATTAGAGAAGGGTGTTTTGGGATATGGGTTTATAGGGGGCGATTTATCGGGGGTGGCAACCCACTTAAAACTGTCGATTACAGTATTTAACAGATTCGTTACTCGGCTGTTGGTGAATAAAAATAAATTCAATTGGGCTTAAGAATTTAGATTTAAGCATGAAAAAGTTATAAAGACCCTACAATTAGTCAAGCTTTATTAATGGGTTTCTTATTATAGGTAAATAGAATCGATAGCAGAAATAATGAAAAAAAAAAACAATAGAATAGCAGAAATCATGAAAATAAATAATAGAACAGCAGAAATAATGAAAAAATTATGAAAAGAAACTTTTGAAACGATAATGATGTATTTTTTATACATATATTTAGGCCCTGAAGTTTTCTAAAACGTGTGAGATTTCCTGAATCTTGCTGAATGGCAAAAAAATATTTCTTACCATTTTATACCCAAATATAAAAAAAATTACAAATGTAATAATATAATATAAAGTAGTTTAAAAACTAAAATGTCTTTTTGCTGGAGGGATTTCAAAAATAAAATTGTTTTTGAACATTTGGTAATTGAGTACTTTTCTTTGTTATACTATAAGAGTATTTCTATTTTTATTAATTATGCTTTCTAATAATATCAATTCTGGCACTTGATATAGCAGGTTTCGAGTTCGAGTACCGGCGATGGCATAGATGCTGTAGTGACTCGGGATCTATTTTAAACAGTAAGTCCCTAGTAGATTAATATGACTGGGGTTGACAACCCTACCCCGTAAAAAGTAAACATCTCCTGTTTCGGAATAGGCCAATAGGCAGACGGCTTTTGCCACCAAGGGGCTGTTGCGCCGTTGAAGATATCAATACAATTCTTTTCCTTCCACGCTACAACCAGGTTCATGCTTTGGCCGTCTCTAAAATTTTACATCACTGACTACTATTTCGGCCTGAATTACTTAAGTTATCTTTAGCATCATTTATGGGATTGTTTGTTTTCCTTTAATATTATATCTTAAGCGTTAGTAATAATTATCATTAAATTGCATTCGTAGAAATAATCTAATCACTATTAATTTATTTAGGATTGAATTATATGGTTTAAATCAATTGGGAGATGAAAATTAATGTGTTTAATAGTTTATTCAATAAGTAGTTATATATGTACATATATACACCATATGATTTATATATATTATATATTATATGGTGTATATTATATATATTAATGGGATAAGAAGCTTTCTAATAAAGCAGCCATTTTAAACTCTTATATCCAACATATACTTTGTTTTGTGTACTTTTAATGCATAAAAATTGAAAAACTAGGTGAAGTAAATTACTAGGTTAGTAAGGACCTTTAAACTTGTTATAATGTTTAACTTAACTTCTTCCAATTAACTCCTTAGAGTTAATTGGAAGTCTTATGCTGACTGAAACGGGTATTATTATTATTATTATTATTAATAATAATATTAATTTAATATTTATTTATTTTGGAAAATACAACAATTTTTAAATGGAGAAAATATTTGTTGTGAAAAAATAAGTTAAATGTTTCTGAAAGATTATAAAATCACTACTTTATATTTCCTAGAAATAGTACACTTTCACAATTTAATTCCCTCTAAAAAAATATAGAAACTCAAGTGGTATATTTATAACAATTTTACTACAAGCTATCTTGTATAATGCAAAAAAAAAAAAAAAAAAAATCATAGTGATGGTTTACTTAAAACTGCATATTTCATCTGAATTATAAACTGCTAGTATTTAAACGTAACACACACATCAATAATAAAATGATTGCATATTTCAGCATAACAAAGATATTGCATAAGTGTGGGTGCATTAAATCTGTAGCCCTGAAATTCTTTGTACTGGGTGCAAACTTTCCAGATATTATCATGGGAGTTTTCATTCAAAATAATAAAAGAAAATAATTTGTCGGAACATACATTTTTTTTTAATTTTTTATTTCTTTCCGTATAAATATTTAAAATATTTTCTACATATCATTTTAATGAAAAACAATCATAACAATATAAAAAATACTTCATTAAAAAACAGTGTAAATGTTGGAATTTTTATAGCAAGCTGGCATAAGAATTTAAACTCAATTAAAAAGGGAAAAGACAGCGATGAATAGCAAACAAAACGGTCCCATTGTTAAGGGATTTTTGTGTGACGACCTTCTGTTAAATTTTCGCATTCAACACAAGCGATAAAACGATCCCCCCTTTCATTGTAAGCCTACCTACCCTGAGCCCAAACAGATGGTGACAACTGATTAGAGCAATCCCTATGACGTCAGGGGTGTAGGTAGACACAGACACTTGGCCACTTGGCCGAGCGATGATCGTCCCTTTGATCTGACGACATGCCCCTTTGTTCATCCCCCACTCGCCCACAATAGGATGAACCCCTTGGATGACAGAGGCACAGATGGGGGCGTTTGGGCCCCTTTGCATCGGCCTGATAACAGCAATCTGCTAATTTGCCTCTTCCCTCTACAAATCCATGATTTATTCTACCATGAAGGGAACCCTTTCGAATTGGCGACATATCGCTCGTAGAAAGATGGCAGATCACCTGAAAACCTTCTGCGATAAATATCATGTCTTGGAAATAATTTGCAGCTGATTAGAGTATAAGTGATTCCCTTGAATTAATTGTAGAAATGCCATCCATGTCAGTTGTAACTCCATCCGTTCTAGACTCAATCTGGTTGAATCAATCAACTACTACAATTGAATCGGTATCGTGACACATCCGTTCAAATGTGTGTCTTCTAGTGAATGATGGAGCTGATTAAATATCTATCAGCAAATAGTTAATTTAATTGAAGCACTTTCTCTTGATTAATTTTTGATTAAGATAGAGTAAATTGCGCTTTGAATTGTAGGAAAATGTTTCATTCAAATTCAATTTGTTTGTTGGCTAATTAACCATAAATTATGCATTCCAGTTGTAACACTAATTTATACAAGCTCTTTGCATTGTTAGTGATATCAATACTTAGTGTTTAATGAATTAACTACAAGAACTCACCTAATATAGATACAATTTAATTTAAATTAATCTATTATTTAATTAATTAGCTTACAGCAATTTTGTGCAAATATGAATTCAATTTCATTTAGATGTATTGAAAAACGCATTTTATGTAAATCTGGAGGTTTTTATATCCTAATTCTGGAGGTTTTTATATAATAAATCTAGAGGTTTTTATATAATAAATCTGGAGGTTTTTATATCCTAATTCTGGAGGTTTTTATAGCCTTTTAAATCTTAGTATTTTAAAATTCTTTTTTTGCATTGCCCCTTTTATTTCCTTTCTTTTGTCCACTTTATTAGATTAATGCACGAACAAATTTTAATTGAAAAATATTGAGAACAGAAAAATTTGTCAGCAAAATGTAGCTAATATTGATATCATCAATAGAGCAAATCCTTGTTCAACAGTATCAATCCAAATTGGCGAATTCTCGTTTTAAAATCTGGTAAACCTTGCATGGGAGTTAAACCCCTGCAGATGGAAGCATTGACTTTCAATGGCGTACGTTGAATCCTCTATCTCTGGAACCAAAGCAAATTGATTTCACCCATGGGGTTCAAGTTACTGGGAGGGCGGGAGCTATTCGCTTTTCAGTTAATAGATTCTTTAGCGAAGGCCATGCTTCAGTTATTATTTATTGAAATTTACAAGTGGCTGATTATGACACATACGTTGACAATCCATTCGGGTCAATTGTAAAGGTTGAAAGGGATCTCTTTAAATGACAGCAAACTTGCCACTGTGTTACAAAGTTGAAAACCGGCTCTGTCATTGTTGGAAAGGTAACTCTTTTAGAAAATGGAAAAGTTTCTTTATGGTAAAATCTTAAACTGGAAGAGTTTTTGAAAAATTAATTTGGAAAGCCTGTCTTTTAAAACTGAAAATCTTTTACAATAAGGGATGTGAAATTGAGCCACTCGCGAACTGATTTTTTAAGAATTGAGTCACATTTTATACACATGAAAATTAAAAATCAAGATAAACAAATCTTTTCGCTTGATGGTTGCTTTAACTTATTAGAAATATCAAAATTACTAATAAAATACTTTTACTAAAAATTACTAGTAAAATACTCTCTAATAAATAAAATACTTTTACTAAAAATTACTAGTAAAATATTCTATATCTAAATTACTAATAAAATATAAAATTGCTAATATAATACAAAATTACTAATAAAATACAAAAAATAGAATACTACTAATAAAATATAAAACACTTACTAAAAATATAAAATACTCTAAATAAATTACTAATAAAATACAAAATTGCTAATAAAATACAAAATTACTAATAAAATACTCTCCAATAAATAAAATACTTTTACTAAAAATTACTAGTAAAATACTCTATATCTAAATTACTAATAAAATACAAAACTGCTGATAAAATACAAAATTGCTAATAAAATACAAAATTACTAATAAAATACAAAATTACTAATAAAATACTCTCTAATAAATAAAATACTTTTACTAATATATCTATATCTAAATTACTAATAAAATACTCTCTAATAAATAAAATACTTTTACTAATATATCTATATCTAAATTACTAATAAAATACTCGCTAAAATACTCTTTTTGTTGTTAGCTATAAAAAAAGGCACCGTAGACAGCTCTGTTCACTCATCGGTGTCATCAGAAAGTATTGTAAAAGTGCAAATAAAAACACTTTTTTTAAGAGAGAAAACAATTTATTGATCTAATTTTTGACATTTTTAAAATTAAATATAAACTGAAATAATTATTTTTGTAAATTTATTGTCGAATACATGTTGACGAGGAATTCAAAGCTCAAATGATGATGATACTTTTTTCATAATCATGGTTTAATAGTCAATTAGCTAGCGCTCTGGCCTTCGGTACCACAGGCTTCATGTTATAATTCTGATGGTGGCATGGATGTTTGATAGTGGTTCAGAATCGACGTTAAACTGTAGGTCCCAGTCTGATTAGCCTAAAGTGTGCATAAAGTGACAGTAGAGCGACAATCCAAGCCAAATCATTATCGCGGTTTGAGTTACTTGAGAATCAACAGTATAATTATAAATAAAAAATCGGGTATTTTCACTTTATTATTAACATGAACAGATAACCTGATGAATTGATGAACTGATAATTAACATTAACAGATAACATGAATTATTCTAGTTTGTCAAATTAAAAAATCACTATCATAAAATAATGTAATTTGATACAAGTATCACATGTCTATAAAAATATTTTTATATTTGGGTGATTATAGTAAGTTTTTTTTACAAACAAAATGTTATGAATTATTTTATTTACTGGAAGTTACCTTCTTAAGACGAAAAAACTTTTTGCTTATTACAATAACTTTATTTATTTTCTAAAATCACTTTTGTTTTATCCCCTTCTAAAACAAAATCAAATAAAAATTTTACAAGCAGTTTAAAAAATCTGAAACCTTTTCTTTCCGAACTTTTTTTTTAAAGATCTCTATCCAAATACTTAATTCGACGTACGAACTTAAGATAAGTTTTTAAAAGAAAAAGAATAAAAAAAGTAAAAACTCTAATCTATTTAGATGCATAAATGCAAAATGAAGTGTGAGAATTTTTTTCTTTTAATCTTAAAGCATCTTACTTAAATACCAAAATAAATCACAGCAATAATTGCATCTTTTCATTTCCAATGTACCGCAAAATCGAATTAAATAAAGTAATACGAAATCTTTTTTCGATAAAATCTCTCTGATTTAATGAAAATGTTTGAAGCTACTTTATCACCGACATCTTGCTGAAGACAACGAATTTTATTTTTTTATTTTTTCACTTCATTTTGAATAAATTTTCTTTTTTTTTTTTTTTTTCAAATAAAAATAAAAATAAGCAGAGGAGATGAATGAATATTAATAAAGTTAGCATTTAAGGGTTGTGAACATTTGCATTTTGACTACAACTCGTAAAAAGGACCTCTGAATTAAAGGGAAATATATATTTTCAGAAGCAATTTGATTAAGTTAACTGAAATTGAGTTTGTCTGCCCTTTTATGTAAAACTTTTTTTTTTTTACCGATTTTGGAAACTTTAAAATAAAATGATTTAGATTCTTTTAAACTTCTTTTTCTCAAGTTTAAAAGGCTAACTTTTTTGTTTATACTGTATGTATCTGTTTGTTAAGCATCCACCTACATGCAGATTATTTAATTTGATATTACTGAATATATTTATTATTATTTCAATGAAAGAGATTATAATTTCAATAGAAGATTATTATTATTTCAATACATTTATTATTATTTCAATGAAAGAGATTATAATTTCAACAGAAGATTATTATTATTTCAATACATTTATTATTATTTCAATATAGTTAAATTAATTATTAAATAAAATAAGACTTATTATTTTGCACGTTTGTAAATAAATGAAAAGTGACGATAACTGAAATTTAAGATGCAAATTATGCAATTAAAAAATAAGAAATATTACTTTGCAAGTTCGTAAATGAATTAAGGTCATGATAATTGAAATTTAAAATGATAATAGAGAGTTTTTGCATACCGTACGTTAGTTACCGTAGGACGTCCGTTAGCTTTTTCTCCCTAGCGCGCATGCTCATAGGAAATTATGTTTCCTATGAGCATGCGCGCTAGGACGAAACAGCTAACGGACGTCCTACGGTAACTAACGTAAGGTATGCAAAAACTCTGTATTTATACACAAATTCTTCTTCAATTGCGGAACAGCCCCAAGGTGGGCTAAGGCCGTCTGCCTACTGGCAGATTCCGAAACAGGAGATGTTTTCTTTTTATAGAGTAGGGTTGTCAACTCTACGCCATATAGTCATATTAGACCCGGACCTAAGGTTAAAAATGGATTCCCAACCCCTAGATATCAATGGTACGGCCTGGACTCGAGCCAGAGCCCTAGTCCCTCGGCCATCAAGACCCATTTATACACAAATACTAATATTAAAATAAATACCTCATACCTTGCAATCATTTTACTCTTTAAAGATATATTGTCAGAATTTCTAATTAATATTTTTTGTGTTAAATTTTAATTTTATAGCTTAGGAGTCGTTAATAACTAAAGGTAATTCCGTTGCTCTTATAATTGCATTATCTTTTATTGTTTGCTTTTTCATAGAAAATGGGCTACAAAATTTTTAATTTTTAAGCATTTTATTATTTGTTAGTTTTAAATAATTTCAACGACATTATTTATTACATTTTTAGATAATTTCAGCGATAAATTAGCTTTATTAACATTATAAATCAAATATAAATTTTAAAACTTGTAATTTTGTAAAAATTGTTGAGAATTTATTAAAAGCTGATGAAATTTATTGAATCTACTCTATTGAAATATTTTTTTATTTATACGTTTATTTATTACTTTGATTTACTTTTTTTTATCTTAAAATCAGTTATAAACGAAAATTATTATTATTATTCTTTAATTTTGTCTCTTAGTTCGCTAATAGAATAGTTAACACTGCTGGGTATTTTTATTGAATTGAAAGGTTTAATAACTATACACCTTTTAAAATGAAACAAATTATGGTTTTGAAAAAAAATAATATAAATGTTACTCATTCATACGAACAACTGGAACAAAAAAATATAGCATTATCTTTTAATACCGCTTCATTTTAAACGTTTCCATAAACCTCTTATACTCAATGTTTAAACAGAACATTTATAGTACTTATGAGGCCAGAAATCTCTAGTTAGAAAGTATAAAAACCATATTCTTAAAATTCCTTACTGACTAACATTTATGTAATAAATCACTTAGGTCATGAATGAACCTTATATAATAAAATGTTAAAATATTTTTCTATGCTGCCAGAACTAAAGAAAAAAAAATCAGTGGTATTAAAAATTTATTGCAAATAATATTAAGAGTTGCTTTCGCTGAGTTTTTATTTTATTTTTAACTTTTATTTTATACATTTATTATTTATTATTGTTTATATATTTATTATTTATTATTGTTTATTTATTTATAATTTCTATTTTTTATTAATTATTTATTTATTATTGTTTATATATTTATTATTTATTATTGTTTATTTATTTATAATTTCTATTTTTTATTAATTATTTATTTATTATTTTTATTTTTGCACATTGACAACACCAGTAACTCAAACTATGTACAAACTCTCTCATTTATTTTAGGGTATGCTTCAAATTATAGCTTAGAAAATTAAAAAGTATTTTTTTTTTAAAATAAATTTAATTAATAATAAATTATTTTAAAATAAATTTAATTAATAAATTTTAATTAATTATAATTTTTTAAATAAATAGGGATTAATCTAATCAAAAAAGGTGAAAGAAATGCATCAATAAAAGTTCAGAAGAAAACATGAAAGAAAAAAAAATTCAAAAACAGTAAGACTAAACATTTAACAATTAAACAATTAAAAAAACAACTGACAGTAATGACGAAGAACATAATTTAAGCCTGATGACTGAAAATTTACTTATTTTATAATAATTATTACAGAAAAATTCTTCAAATAGGTTGACTGAATTGTGTACAATGGTAAAGTTCCATTGATAAAAATGCCCCAAACTCCAGTATTGCTGAACGTATTTTTATATGATAGACAAAGGTGAATCATCAAAATGTGTCATAAATTTTTAAATTATTATATATAATCGTCATATATTTTAGTGCAAATTATATAAATAGTGTAATATCTAAACAACCTGCATTATAGACAGAAAGAGAGAGAGAAACAAGTGATTCACAAAGTAGACCAAAGATGGCTGCTTGACTAAATTTATCGTTTAGCAAGTATATTATTGTGAATAGGTTAGAGAATATATTTGTTATGAATAGCATAACGAATATATTATTATAATTAAACTAGCGAATATATTATTATAATTAAGCTAGCGAATATATTGTTATGAAAAGGTTAATAAATATTTGTTATGAAAAGGTTAATAAATATTTGTTATGAAAAGGTTAATGAATATATTGTTGAAAATAGTGTTGTGTGAAGTTGAATGTTCCATAGTTGAATCATTAAAAGGCACCATATATTTTTAATTTATTATATATCATCATCATATATTTTTGTACAACTTATATCTGAATATAATGATAATGTGTCCTGCATTAGAGACACAGTTAAACAAAAGTGATTCAAAAAGTGAACCAATGGGATTGCGTAACTAATTTTGTAGGTTAGCAATTGTATTTCAAGTATACGAATTATATAAAGCAGTATAATTCAACAAATATATTTAAATATATTTGCCAATATAAATTTATAATATGGACCATTTCAGGTAAACTCTTTCAGAATTTAAGAATAACTGTTAATTTATTTAAAAGTATAGTAAAAACATGAATTTCAAATGAAAAAGAAAACTGAATATAGAATGCCATTAGTTTTGTGTATTTACACACTAAACTAAACAACACTATCTCATTTAAATACTTTTATACAAAGTTGTGGCTGTTTATGTGAGAAACACAATTAATGTACTCTACTAAAATTGAATTATCTAGCTCACCAAAGTAATGGATTTAATTATACGTTAAATAACGTGGTTAAACGCCACGAAAAATTCTACCAAGTGTCATATGTTGTTGTTTTTTCATAATAAAATAAACGTTTGTATTCGATATTATATTAACAAAAAAAAAAAAAATAATAAATAAATAAAAGAAACTTAACTCTTTTGTTAAAACTCTTCGAATAATATGGTCAGAATTTCAAATGCCTTTTTACTATTAGTGCTATATATATGGGAGTAAAATATACCAAGGGAAATATTAATGAAATTTTATATCAAATATTCATTATTAATTTGATTACTTACGTGGATAATAATCAATTATGTGAACGATTACACATTAACCTATATTTCGTTCTTTTTTTAATGTTACGAGAAGAGTATACACAATTCCTCTCTTTATTATTGTTTAAAACTAACTGTTTTTATTAAATTATTTGT
The DNA here is from genome assembly GCA_021605075.1 of Caerostris darwini. NCBI lineage: Eukaryota > Metazoa > Arthropoda > Arachnida > Araneae > Araneidae > Caerostris > Caerostris darwini. The sequence goes on from BPLQ01013133.1 coordinate 216,990, forward strand.
ATAATTTTTAAGATACATGTAATTAATTTAGCGTAATTATTCTCCATAGAATGTCTCAAATTTGGAAAGTTTTAATAATTAAAAACTTAGCAATAATTTATCTCCATGACATTTATGTAAACATATACAAGTAAAAATGGTACAAGAAGAAAGTTTTTATCATTTTATAAAGAAAGGTTTTTTATTACAACAAATCACATGTGCAAGCAATGGTCATCTATGTAATATACCAATTATAACTAAATTTAGCAAAAGCTGAATATCACGACATCTGCTGTCCAAAAAGCATTAATGTTTTCCGATGAAAACCTGAAAACGACTCTATATTTTTCAAAGAATTACAATTTGAAATTTAATTTTTAACTTAAGTAACAAATTTAAAAAATGAGTTTATTACAGATTCTGGCTACAAATATAAATATATTTTTTAAATGGTAAAGGTTATTTATTTATCTATTTCCCTTCATAAAGAAAAGTTAAGACAGCTGCCAATATTTACTTCAAGGTATTATATCCGAAGAAATGTACTTTCTACAATGCCCTGCAATGTCCGAAAAGCATTAGTATTTCCCAATCAAAACCTGGAAACGGCATTGAAGCTTTCAGCAAACACGAATAACAATTTAAATTTATTTCTTAAGTTAAAGAACAAGTTTAAAAAAGAAACTTTTCATTACAAATACGAATACAATTTTAATAAATGGTAAAGGTTATTTATTTGTTAATTTCAATTCATAAAGAAAAGTAAAGGCAGTCGCCAATATTTACTTCAAGGTATTATTTTATAAGAATTGCACTTTCTACAATGCCCTGCAAAGTCCGAAAAGCATTAGTATTTCCCAATGAAAACCTGAAAACGGTGTTATATTTTTCAACAAGCACAAATTACAATTTTAAAAACTTAAGCAACAAATTTAAAAAAGGAAATTGCCAAAAATAAGAATATACTCGTTTAAACGGCAAAGGTTATTTATTTGTTAATTTCATTTCATAAAGAAAAGTAAAAGCAGTCGCCATTATTTACTTCAAGGTATTATATCCTAATAATTGTACTTTCTACAATGCCCTGCATTGTGCGAAAAGCATTAGTATTTTCCAATGAAAACTTGAAAACGGCATTGAAGCTTTCAGCAAATACGAATTATAATTTTAAATTTATTTCGTAACTTAATAAACAAATTTAAAAAAGAAACTTTTCGTTACAAAAAAGAATAAATGTTAAAGGTTATTTATTTGTCATTTTTCCTTCATAAAGGCAGTTGCTAATATTTACTTCAAGGTATTATATCGTAAGAATTGTACTTTCTACAATGCCCTGCAATGTCCGAAAAGCATTAGTATTTCCCAATGAAAACCTGAAAACGGCATTGAAGCTTTCGGCAAACACAAATTACAATGACTAGAACTTGAAGTATAAACACAAGTGACAAGGGTCTTCGATATTAAAAACCTTCAAACAAACTTGTATTTACAGTTCGAGGAAGCCCAAACAACAGCCCGCGTGCTTTTTGACGCAGCGGCCACAAACAAAAGAAGAAACTGGAAGACTAAAAAGTTTCCCAACTTTATTTTTTGCCCGGCGAGTCAGAGTCAAGTCTCTTTAGTTTTTACGCGACCACACGTTTAATAACTCTCCACCAGAAGAAGAGATTTCTGGAATGGCTCGGAGCAATTTCTCATTTGGTAGGGCATTTAAAGCGGCGGTAAATATTAGCTCGAGTGTGTTCAACGACGGATCGTATAAATAACGGCATCTTGTAATTTGAAATCCGTAGCGTGGATAGATAGATAGACCGCCGGAATGTTGTGTCAATTATTTGTGCTGTACGCGGGGGCTTACTAAGTCAATATTTGAAAATCTTCTCTCAAATAGCACAAATACTTGAGTCCGCGTATTTGCCGATCGGCTCATTTCTAAAAGATCCGTGGTTCAAACAAATATTGATCGACGGCAAATACGGAATTAGTCAAAGCGTGGTTATATGTGTGCCTTCCTTTGCATCTCCTCAATCTTCTAACACACTTTTACCATTTTCTTTCCAGCTCTTTTCTGCTCCTCATCCTTTCTGTGATTATTAACATTCGTTTGCTCTCACAAACCGCAGAACTCCGAATTGAGTTTGCATTTTTTATTATTATTATTAACTCGAGTTTCGCGCGCCGAGAAACAATTTAAGAAATTCGGGGGAAATCATTGAGTTGGAGCAGAAGGAAAAACTAATTGCGAATTTCGCTCCCAGGCAATCGTTTGATGGCGACCTCCCCATCTTAATGGTCTGAGGAGCGATGAAATCAAGACAACTCTTTTCCATTTCGCATTAGACAGCCGCTTTTGCTCAATAGCGAGAGGTTAGCTTAGCGGAAAATTGGGTCCTTTGCTTCCGACCGACGATACCCTAAATAACAAGAATATTTTATGAAGATTTGCGAGCTAATAAATGTTTAGTTAAGTTGGGGCACGACGAAAGATTTCAATAAGGCTGTGTAAATGGAATAAGGAGGAAACTAGTTATTCTAAGCATCTGATTATCTCTGTATACCTTGTTTGAAGAAGCATAATAGTTTGTGCAACAATTCCTTCCAAGAAATTATTTAAGAAAACTTTAATAATACGGAAAGACTTATGCTGTTCCAGTTTGGAAATTAAAATTATTTTAATAATATATAGCAATAAAACTTTTATTCATTGTCTAAAATATATTAAATTTACAAAAAATTCTTAAAATTTTACGCTTGCTTATTTAAGAGTATTCCATCGATTGAGCAATTGTAATAAAGTATCTTTTCTCAGTATAAAAATTACTTAAACAATGCAAAATTTTGACTACTTAATATATATTTAAAAAAGGTTAAATTTTGACAAATTAGTTTATTTTCGATCTATTTGAGATTTTAATATTATAAAAAAAGAATCATTACGTTTTCGAAAATCCACATGGAAAAAAGGCTTTAAGACGTATAGAAATAGCAACATCATTTTGTCATTTCTCATGCTATGATAAAAATTAAGATTTACAAAATTCCCCTGTTATGTATACATATATTGATGTACATCAGTGAGCTTCGTATTCCACTTATGAATGTCACGAACAGCCCACCGACGGACGTTGACGAAGAACAATGCTTTTAGCAGGGATGAAATCAAGACAACTATTTTCCATTTCGCATTAGACAGCCGCTTTTGCTCAATAGCGAGAGGTTAGCTTAGCGGAAAATTGGGTCCTTTGCTTCCGACCGACGATACCCTAAATAACAAGAATATTTTATGAAGATTTGCGAGCTAATAAATGTTTAGTTAAGTTGGGGCACGACGAAAGATTTCAATAAGGCTGTGTAAATGGAATAAGGAGGAAACTAGTTATTCTAAGCATCTGATTATCTCTGTATACCTTGTTTGAAGAAGCATAATAGTTTGCGCAACAATTCCTTCCAAGAAATTATTTAAAAAAACTTTAATACGGAAAGACTTCTGCTGTTCCTGTTTGAAATTTAAAATTATTTTAATAATATATATATTTAATAATAAATAGCAATAAAACTTTTACTCATTGTCTAAAATATAATAAATTTTACAAAAAATTCTTAAAATTTTATGCTTGCTTATTTAAGAGTATTCCATCGATTCAGCAATTGTAATAAAGTATCTTTTCTCAGTATAAAAATTACTTAAACAATGCAATATTTTGACTACTTAATTATATATTTAAAAAAGGTTAAATTTTGACAAAGTAATTTATTTTCGATCTATTTGAGATTTTAATATTATAAAAAAAGAATCATTAAGTTTTCGAAAATCCACATGCAAAAAAGGCTTTAAGACGTATAGAAATAGCAACATCATTTTGTCATTTCTCATGCTATGATAAAAATTAAGATTTACAAAATTCCCCTGTTATATATACATACATTGATGTACAGCGGTGAGCTTCGTATTCCACTTATGGATGCCACGAACAGCCCACCGACGGGCGTTAACGAGAAGGCAATGCTTTTAGCAGGGATGAAATCAAGACAACTCTTTACCATTTCGCATTAGACTGCCGCTTTTGCTCAATAGCGAGAGTTTAGCTTAGCGGAAAATTGGGTCCTTTGCTTCCGACCGACGATACCCTAAATAACAAGAATAATGTATGAAGATTTGCGAGCTAATAAATGTTTAGTTAAGTTGGGGCGCGACGAAAGATTTCAATAAGGCTGTGTAAATGGAATAAGGAGGAAACTAGTTATTCTAAGCATCTGATTATCTCTGTATACCTTGTTTGAAGAAGCATAATGGTTTGTGCAACAATTCCTTCCAAGAAATTATTTAAGAAAACTTTATTAATACGGAAAGACTTCTGTTGTTCCAGTCTGGAAATTAAAATTATTTTAATAATATATATCGCAATAAACTTTTACTCATTTAAAATTTAATTAATTTTACAAAAAATTCCTAAAATTTTATGCTTGCTTATTTAAGAGTATTCCATCGATTGAGCAGTTGTAATAAAGTATCTTTTCTTAGTATAAAAATTACTTAATTATGCAATATTTTTATTATTTAATTATATATTTAAAAAGGTTAAATTGTTTTCAATCATTTTTTAGATTTTAATATATGATAAAAAGAATCATTAAATTTCGAAAATCTATGTACAAGATGGACTTTAAAATGTACAGAAATAGCAACTTTATTTTGTCATTTATCATGCTATGATAAAAAATGACATTTATAAAATTCAGCTGATATATATATAGGTATAGATATATATATATTTGCTGTCCGTCGGTGAGCTGCCTATTCCACTTGTACATGTCACGACCAGCCCACTGATGGACGTTGACGAGAGAACAATGCTTTTAGGGGTAACTTTGCCCCATATGCATACTGCACAGGAGAAAACACTGAAAGTTACCACAAAGAAGTCGGATTATCGACGCTTACCACACCTTATCACAATAGCCATCGATTCTCCTCCTTTCTGAAAACGTCGACTGCAACGAACAGTGTCGAGGTATTCGAACCGATGACCTCCAGCTTGGTAGATATGCACATTATTACTTGGTCACGATTTTAGTTTCTATTGATATTGAGAAAATTGATTTTTACTACTAATTTCATTAAGAAATTTTAAGTTAGTTTGTCGTCCGCTTTAGTCAGTTTTAATTCATACTTATCTCGATACATAACCAAAAATAATCTAAAATTTTTATATAGAATAATTTTAGTTTCATTAATTGCTATAATTAATATAATTAATTATCTATCTATCTATATATATATATATATATATATATATTACAAATAGCTTGTTATATAGAGTAAAACGATAAAAATATGCATTAAAAACATGTTTAAAATTTCAATATTAGTATTCTATAGAGAACTTTTTTAAATAATTGTTATTTTATTTAATTTTAATTATCAAAAAGAATAATAAAATTCGTTTTTATTTAAATTATTTTTTAATATTATAAATTCCTTGCAAAAAAGATAATGAAACATTTAATATAAAGAAATCGTAACACTTTTGGCATTTTATTTTTCATTTATTATTTTTATTTATTATTATTTAATTTTATTGTATGATTTATTATTTTTTAATTATTTAATTTTTTTTCTTAAATAATATAAATTCCTTGCAAAAATAATAATGAAACATTTAATGTAAAGAAATCGTAACACTATTGACATTTCAATTTTTATTTATTGTTTTAATTTTACTATGCATTTCTAAAAATGTAGATATATTATTTATATTTAAAAGAGCTTCATAAAGCAGGGTTTATTCTTAATATTAAACGTTAGTATTCATGTTATGATTTTTCGAAGATTCAAAGAAACATATTTTATTTTTATGTAAATGTAATTTAAATGGTTTAAACTTATATTTAATTTTATTAATTGCAATTATATAATAAATATGTTAACCTTAAAAAAAAATTAGCACTGCAAATCACATATTTTAAGCGATCCAATACGTTAAAATAATTATAAGTAGAAATAAATAGTTTAAGCATAAATTAAACTAGTATTATTTTCTAAATAGTTATTATAATTTTTCATGTTTTTTTAATACTTAACAAGACAAAGAATTGATGCATATTTAAAAACAAATAACACGCGGCTGTAAAATAAGAAATAAAGACTATGCGGTTTCAATATCTTGGAAAATTCTATGGCAAACAATCTTAAGTTTTATTTATTGACTGACTCGTTAACATTTTGCAGCTTGTTCAAATTGACTAAATATAAAAGATCCTTAAAAAGGATGCGATAAGATCTACTTTCTATAGTTTATTACCGTTTTGCCATCTTTTTATTCGTTTGCTTAGCAGAGAAATCTTATTTGCTTCGATAAATTATAATGTAACCTAAATTAAAAAAAAGTTGTTTGCTGTTAAACTAAAAGTGAACAAACGTCCATTTAATTCCAACAGTTTAAATACAGCTTTGAAATTAACAACTACTTAACATGGAAACTTTAAGAAAAATTAATTTGGTATTACAATTATCTTCTGCATGAACTTCTTTGAATTAATTTTAACTATTTTGATTGAATAGGAAATTTATAAGAGCTTGTTCCCCCCATCATTTTTAAAAGTTTTAATAAAGACACTATGAAGAACTTTACTAAAAGTTAGTATATATACATACGTTATAGAACAAAAAAAATCATAAATGAGTTGTCATTAATGAAATTTAACCATTATTGATAATATCAAATACTGTCAAGCGTTTTTTAATTTTAAAAACCTTAATTAATTTCCAACTTCTTCAAAGGTACTTATAAACTATGAAATGTACGCATAGTTAATTATATATAGGACGATTTTATTCTAATTGAAAAAAATTGAAATCTGATTATTTTTACTACGAAATATTCCAAGAATTAAAACAAAAACTCGTTATATGTCAGCATGGAAGCATTTTATTTCATGTAATAACTTTTTGTAAATTTTATAACCTAGACTTGATTATTGTTCTAATAAAATAAAAATTGAACAAAAATTCAATAATTCAATTTTTTTAAGAGGCTATGATATAAGTTTTGTTAGACACACTATATTTTTGAAAAATGTAAAGAATAAATTTGCTATAAATGTAGGAAAAATATTAATAATTTATTTCTTAGCTTAATATCCACATATGGGCTTTTCATTTTTATTGTTTCTGTTTTTTTTCTCTACCTTGATGAATTAAAAATGAATAAAACATAAAGAAATTTTTTTTTCATTTTTCTTCCAATATTCAGGAATTAAAACAAAGAGCTTTTTATATGTTAGCATGGAAGCAATAAAAATGATACTATGATAAAAAAATTATATTTTTTTTTATTTCATGTCATAACATTTTTTTATAAATTTCATAACCATATATTGTATTGATCATTGCCCTAATAAAAAAAATTCATAATTCAAAATTCTTTAAAGAGACTATGATATAAATTTTGTTAAACACACTGGTTATATTTGTGAAAATTGTAAAGAATCGATATGCCATAAATATATAATAATTTATAATTTATATATTTTTATAATAATTTATCTCTAAGCTCAATAGCCACATATAGACATTTTATTTTTATTGTTTCTTGTGGGGTTTCTTCCTCTAGCTTGATGAATTTCTGCAATTGAAAATGAATAAAGAATAATCAAAACATATTTTGTTTTCATTCCAAGATTTTTTTTGTTCTTCTTTCCATTTGTTTTTATTCCAATATTCCAAGAATTATAACCAAGAGCTCGTTATATGTTAGCATGGAAGAATTTTATTTCTTGTAATAACATTTTTGTAAGTTTTATAACCTCAGATTGTATTGATCGTTGCTCTAATAAAACAAGAATTCAACAAAAAATCAATAAATCAAAATTCTTTTAAGAGGCTATGATATACATTTTGTTGGGCACACTGGTTATATTTGTGAAAAATGTAAAGAATTGATATGTTATAAATGTACGAACCATATTAATAATTTATCTCTAAGCTCAATGGCCAGATATGAGCCTTTTATTTTTATTGTTTCTTGTTTTTTATCTCTAGCGTTATGGATTTCTACGATAGAAAAAGAATAAAGCATAACCGAAACATTTTTTGTTTTTCTTCTAATATTTTTTTCTTTCCATTTGTTTTTACTCCAATATTCCATCTTTCAAGATTTTTTGTTTTTCTTTCCATTTTTTTTCCGTCTAATATTCAAGAATTAAAACAAAGAGCTCCTTACATCCTTAGCTCCTTAGAGCCTTAACTCCTTATATAAGAGCTCCTTAGAGTAAATTTTATTGTCTTAGACTGTGTTGATCATTGTTCTAATAAAACAAAAATTCAATAATTCAAAATTCTTTTAAGAGACTATGATATAAATGTTGTTAGACACACTAGTAATATTTGTGAAAAATGTCAAGAATCGATAGGCTATAAATTAACGAAACATATTAATAATTTATCTCTAAGCTCAATGGTCACATATGGGCCTTTTATTTTTGTTGTTTTCTGTGGGTGGTTTTTTTCTCTAGCTTGATAAATTTCTGCGATAGAAAATGAATAAAGCATAGTCGAAACATTTTTTGTTTTTCTTTCCATTTGTTTTTATTTTAATGTTTCAAAAATTAAAACAAAAAACCCGTTATATGTTATCATGGAAGCATTTTATTTCATGTAATAACATGTTTTCTAAATTTTATAACCTAAGACTGTATTGATCATTGTCCTAATAAAACAAAAATTCAATAAATCAAACTTATTTTAAGAGGCTATGATATAAATTTTGTTAGACACACTGGTTATATTTGTGAAAAATGTAAAGAATCGATATGTTATAAATGCATGACACATATCAATAATTTATCTCTAAGCTCAATGGCCACATATGGGGCTTTTATTTTTGTTGTTTGCTGTGTTTTTTCCCCTCTGGCTTGATGAATTTCTGCGGCATAATTGAAGCATTTTTTTGTTTTTCTTCATTTTAAAAATTTTTTCCTGAAGCGATTAAATATTCTATAAAAAATAAGTTTAAAATAGAAAAATAAGGATAATAGATTGTTTTCGTGGTACTCTTATGAATGTAAATATTTGTTGAATCGATATTTTGTATTTTTCTAACAAATTTTGAAATGAAGATACATTGTTTATTTATTCAAAAAATTTTTATATTCAGGAGACCTTTACGCAAATAGGATAAAACAAAAAAATTCCGAAAGTTCTGTTCAAATAACTCCCATCAAAATATGCCATATATCATATCCAACCTTGTAGACAAATAAAATGATTCATCCTACAGTCTGACGTCACATAACAGATGATATTTCAGAACTCATTTAAAACAGGTACCATTTTCGTTTCTTATGCCATCTGGGTTTCAACAAATAGAACTTGTTTCTAGATAAAAGAAAATATAAGATTACGCAACTACACTGTTAAAATCACAAAAAAAAGCCATAGCTAACAGTTATATGTTGATTTTAATCAAACTGAGTCAAAGTATATAACAAATGGAAAAGTGTAAGGTAACACAAACACAAAATACTAAGCAATTATTATGCTTTAGAAATGTGTATGGTAATGATATTATGAATTATGATATATGATATATGCTTATGTATGACATTCACAAATGGGAGGTGTCAATTTGGTATAGGAAAAATATATTCAATGTGAAGTGCCATTACCCGAGAAGCAATACAGGACATCCAAAGACACGTGAAACTGTCGATTAAATATCAGTAAAAAGTGAGAAGCATTGCTTCTCCAATGCTATTGTAAATATGGCTGGGCTTAAGGAGAAATATTGAGAGCGGTAACATGTCTCACTGACGCATTCTAAAGATTCTCAATTGGATTCAGTTGTGGAGAGTCCCTACTCTGAATTTTGGCTATTGAAAGTAACATGAGCTTTATATGTTTCAGCATTGTCATTATCACCTGGAGCATCAGCATAAGGAAGTGGATAATCTCATAATGATGTCCTCTCTATAGATTTGAGTTGTCGTATTTCCATGCTGAAAGACATGGTGGTCTGTGTTTTAATCCAAACAGATACCATACTACACATTGGTTCTTTTTTCTCAGTATGATTCTTCATGGATATTTGATGAATGACACCATGTTTTAGATTTTCCCAAAATCAAGTAATGTCTGTTATCGATTTTCTAGCAAAAAATGGACACATAGGTGAAAAGAACAGCCATTCTGCAGTTCAATAGATATGGTGATGCGCCCACTTCAAAAGCTCTTTCTTAAGAAGCAAGGTATGAGACAAATAAATGGTTGATGGCATAACATGCAAACTATATTCATAAAATCTTCTGCACACTGTCGACGTTGATATTATCTATGCAATAACTACATCAAGGCATGACTTAAGCTGAATTTGTGGTGGAAATTCTGATCCTTAATGCACATCATTGTAAATGTCAGTCATCGAAGTTTTTGTTTTTCTTAGGCTAACCTCTGTCTGAAGAATTTGTGGTTTGAGATTGTTGTATGAATCACAGAAGTACTTATATTTAACTATCTGGCAGTCTCTGAGTGATTTTGACCAGCATCTATTCTCATAATGGCCTTCCATTGTAATTTCGTCAAATGAATCGTTGAAATGAATTGTTGAAATGTTCTAAGTCGTTGAAATGAATTGTTTATTCCATATTTCCTTTCTCATTCTTACTATTATGCAAGTAGCATAAAATGAATGTGTACGGTACGTCCCGGTTGCGTAGCTACTATTTTTCAGATTGCAGTTTTGTTCGACAAACTACCCAAATTTTATTTTTATTGGTTTCTTTTTTAACTAATTACTGCTATTTTATAACTTTTTCTTACTTTATGGAAAACAGTGTAACATAATAAATAAAATTAATTTTAGTTAATTTCCACTTTTACGATTTAAAAATAAAAAAATTTGATTTTTGTTGTAATAGTAAATCTGGCATTCAAATTTCTTTTTCAAAAATGATTTTTTTAATCACGTCAGTTTTTATTTTGATCAGAATTTGTGAAATATATATAATGTCATGAAAATTTTATAATTAATTGAATATTAATGTCATGCTTCTTCTTTTCTATTGAAGATCTAAATAAAAAGCTTAGTTCTTTCTCTCTACATCTCTATTTATTTTATAAATTTAGTTCTATGTAGTGCAACAGAAAATTTAACGTACTTAAAGTTGTAAATATTCAAATATCTGAAAATCTCTTATTTTAGCTAATTCCATGAAAGCTTCGTAGTATATATCAGTTACATAACTGTTCTGATATATCCACGTTTTCAATAAAAACCTAGTCTCTCTTTTTTCTCTGTTTTTAATAAAACGTTTAGGTTTCTCTTTTTCTCTGTTTTTCCAATTTACTATTCAATTTTCGTTTCATGCCACTAAACTTGTGAAAGAATTAAGAGAAAAAAAATTCTGAAACAATAGACTTTCCTTAATCCTAACGTTCCAAAAGTAGAAAGAACACAACAGTAGTAGACCTATTTGAGAAACGTTCAATTAATACCAATCTTTATTTAATTCTATGAAAATTTCATACCAGATTGAACATCTCATGATTCTTCTCTTCTATCAGCGCTCTTATTTAAAAGTTTATGTCATTCTTTTTTTTAAAATTTAATGTTCTATTTAAAAATATTTTGCATTCCATGCTACTTGACTCTTGAAAGAATAAATATAAAAAAAAAAATCCAGACACATTAGATGCACTATAATCTTAACGTAGAAGAACACAACGGGAGCAAAGCTATTATCTGAAGCCAAGCCACAGTGAGAAGAACGTGCTTCAGCAAGAGTTGCGTCGATTAGCCGAACCAGCTGCAACCAAGGAGATAACAGACTCCAGCGGTCATTCTTCAAGCCGTAGGAATAAGAGATACACACAGTTCTTCCCTCTCTTTCCCCACGTTATTTTCCTTCATAGTGGTGTTGATTCCTTCACAGCACAGTGGCCATAAAATATGGGCATATTTTAGATCCCCCGCACACACACTTGCTCAGGGTTCTATGTTGGTATAATTTATTCGTTAGTATAAAGCAGCGAATTCTCTGGGGCTATGTATCTGTATATATCCTTTAAATATTTTGTAAAAAAATGGGTAAATATTTGGTTGAAATCAATATTCTGTATAATTATATCTTATTTAAATTGATATTACATTCATACTATGTATGTTTTCTATTTAACATATAAATTCTATTAATACAGCGAACTTGGTTACAGATATGTTATTTTCCAGCATTTCCACAATGATGCATCATTGCATCATTAAAGTTATACAATACCGTAATATAATGAAAGCGTTACATTATACAATATGGTCATCAGTAGATTTATATTATGCAGAGTGCCTGCCTGTATTAGTAAGTGTTAATTATCCAAATTTTAAATTTAACTAACATTCTGAAGAGCATACTTCGTCTCTGGTATGTCATTGTCCAGCATTTTTACAGTGAGGGACGAACACCTCCAGTGAGAGCTGAAATAATTTTTAACGAAATTTTGGCAAGCCCAGAAAAGAGAATTAATATCTCTTTATATTTCTCAAAGTTTGTGAATTAACATCAAAATTTCCCCAAAATTGGCTGGGATACTTCCAATATAAAGCCTAGGTCAAATGAAAAATAAAATTCAGGGAACATTTGACTGTTTCAAGTGGCTCGTATTCTTCCATTTACTGAATTACTGGATCAGCGTGATGTTCAAGATTATTGGAAAGTTTAACGAGGTATGAGTTCTTCAAAATGTAAAAAGGTGATGTCACATTGGGTTTTTACATTGCATATGAACCATATGGAAATTGGTGATCTATCGGATGATTAGATTACGTTGAGCTTTAAGGATTTTATGTTATTTTTTGCTTCAAAAGCCCTAAGAACATATTAATTATATTTATAGAAACTTTTATAAGTACTATATATACGTATATAAAAGTATCACTGTAGCGTTCGATGCCGCAGGTTTCGGATTCAAGCCCCGGCGGTGCCATGGATGTGTGCAGTGGTCGGAATCTACTTTAAACCGTAGATCTCTGTCTAATATTACTGTAGAGCTTTGGGCGTAAGACTGACCATCCTACCCCGTAAAAAGAAAACATCTCTTGTCTCGAAATTTGCCAGTAGGCAACAGCCCCCTGCCCACCATGGGGCTGTTACCTACTGCCAATGAAGAAGAGGAAGAAGAATATGTATAAAAGTGGTACCAATTATTTAGATATATGAGACTTACTCTAAAAGAATAAAAAAAAGTTAGTAGTGGACTTAAACATGGTCGCTGAAAACTAATAAAGAATGAAATTCTTTCTAGTATTTCTGGGAAAGATTTTCATTCTTTATTAGCTTTGTTAAAAACTTTTACTGGACGATTAGATGTTCCTAGAAAAGTAAAAATATCATATTTAGTGGGTTTGTTTGAATTTAAATTATCAAGTAACTGATATAAATTCTTTAATTTTTTTCCACATGAAAAACAAGCAAAAAACTTAGCAATGAAATTATAATTCCTATTTTATTATAATTTTTATTTTTTAATTATATAAATGAATATTAACGGATTTTTTTTCTCTATAATGGCATGTATAAAATCCCATGTCAATAATTTCAATACTTGAATCCTGGTTCCATGAATTAAATTATTTATTCATTATTTATTTAAATATTAACTTGTTTTAAACAACATTTAATGGGTTAAATATATCCAAAAAACATCAGATGTTATAGTATCGAAAGTTTATGTTATCTAATTATCAATCCAAAGGTAATTTGTTGGGAGATTTAATCAATATTCTGTTAAAAGACCTTAATATCTACGATATTAAATATATAACCTCGTATATGAAATCCTTAAAGAAAAAAATAATTTTTTTATTTGTGGGAATTATTTTTAATGAAATCGATAAATTTGATCTAGACATTTCCTTAAAGATTTATTGGCAAAACAAATAATTTCTGCGCCACTCATACTACTTTTATACAAATTTGACAAAACAAAATGTAAAGGAATATTATATATAAAGATAATGCATATTTAAGTATTTTTTGCTTGAAAACAAAAAATTATTGATGCTTCGTTTTACAAACTTTTGAAAAGATGCCCGTTAGATTTTTTTTTAAATTAAACACCAATAATAATAATGATAGTAAATATAAAAAACCAGAAGCAAATTCATTAAGTCATTTACCAAGATATGCTTAAAAATACTTTATTTTTTTTATAATTATTGGTTTTTTTTATTATTTTTATAGATAGTTAAATTTCCATAATTTATTTATTAAAAAAATATGAATTTGCCAAAATCTGTTAAATGCTTTCAAAAAAAATTTTTTTTTCTGCATGGTGAAGGGAAAAAAATTTATTTTTTGCAAATTATCAAAAAAAAAAAAAATTTAAATAAATAAAAAATTATTAATCTAAAATAAAAATAAAAATATCATCTTTAAATTTCTAACAGTGTCTGATTTTTTCAGAACTTTTTTCAATTTGATTTTTATTCTTATTTTAAAAGCTTTTTTTTTTATCTCTCATATTAATTAGGAAAAATTGTTTACCCAAAAAAAAAATGGAAGAGACTCATATAGATTTTTTAGTAACCAGAAATTTTTTTAACGAAATCTTAGAACTGTTTTCTATATAAAAAATAAACCAAATTAAATTTACTCTTCAAGTTTTTCTACTCTTTTACCGCTTGAAAGGTATTTACTTTTTCCGATATTTGGTATAGACTATAAATTTAAAAAAAAATAACTTTATTCACATCGTGAATCAGTAAACAAAAAATATTTTCCTCACAAAAAAAATTTATATATATTAACTTTTAAGGCAAGAAGTATTTCGAAAGAAACCCTCCAAAATTAATTACGTTAATTACCAATAAATTTTAATTTCTTTTCAGAATTTTTATATTCATTTCGCTAGAAATTGAAATAAAAAAAATATCGATTATCTTTCCACATAAAAAACATCGTTGCTTGTTATTATATAAGAAGCAATTTTACTTCATTTATAACAAAAGCATTTCAATAAGCAAAAGCGCTTTAAAACAGCACGTTTTGTTCCGTCCACTTTAGCAAATTTTGAATATAAATTGCCACATTTATTGGTTTATTAATCGCAATATTTAAAGTATTTTCAAGCGTTAATTTTAGCGATTATTTTCCATTCACAACCATTTTATAAAATTTTTTTTCTTACTCTTAACTTCTTTTTCAATGACAACCATCAATCGAATATGTGAAAAGAAAGTAATTACAGCTTTAATTAAAAACTACTTCATACTCGTTATTTCCATAAGAGAGACCTCCTCTTTCTATTGGCAGTGAATGCATTTAACATTCAGCAATTACACGAATTAAATAAACACACACGCATAAAATAGGGGAGAAAACAAATCCCGCGTAAAAAGATGTCGAAGGACATCCCTTCTTTGTTTTCGAAATTGTTCAATTAATTAGAGCGAAAAAATGATGCGGAAAAAAAAAGGTCTTGTTTACTTTTATTACTCATCTCGTCTAAAGCGGAAGCTTTCAGGCGTGCAATTTCTTGGGATTGAACGTTTTTGTTAATTGAAGGGAAATGGAGTTTAACTCTACTTTTAATTTTAGCTAGAGATAAAAAAAAATTTAAGTAGCAGTGCGACTTTTTTAATACCCGATACATTGTGTTTTCATTCGGTTAAAAATAAAAATAAGCATAACAAAAGCGTAATTTAAAAGCTGTGGATTAATAAAAAGAAAGAAAATATTTAGAACGTTGGGATATACGAGTGTACTAATTATGCATACAAAACTGCACAATACTACAGTAATACTGGGTGTGTTACATAATCAACTTGTTGTATTTGAGTAATAACGAACAACTGAACTGAATTTTTTAACTTCGTAAGTTGTACTATTTGATGTATTTGATGATTCAAAATCTAAAAAATTTTAAAGTTAAGTCAGACATACACATCTGCCTTCGTGTGAGAGCAGTAGCACATCTTCAGAATGTCACATTCAAGAATTTACAATAGACAAATTTCCAGTGAAAAGAACAAACATAGACAGTTATAGTAGGTTGACGTATCTAGGTTCAGTAGAAAGCCAATCAAAGAAAACATTGTCTTTTACAAGTGGCACAACCTCAGTGCTTCACATTATTATCGTGGTACAAGAAATCATTTTTCAGTGTTTCACATTATTACCATGGTACACGAGATGCTTGGGGATTTTGTAGAAAATCTCGTCACCAGAATCGTTGTTGCTTATGATTTCGTCAAATTTTCTTTCTCTTCCCTGTTGAAAATTCGGCTTGGACATCTAATGTAATGCTTTTCTTTCTAATGTAATGACATCTAATGTAATGCTTTTAATGCTTTCTCACCTAAGCCCTGGGTTCCATAATAAATATTGTTCATCTTTATAGTGTATGATCACCCTTTTTATACTGTCAAAATAGTTAACGAACACCCTGTATTTTATCAAATTAGTGTTACCCTTTATACCAGGAATATCAGTTGCTTTTAAGTCACGAATAATTTTTTTTATAAAATAATAAATCTTTAGATATATTGGTATATCGATTTAGATACATGTTTCATTAAAGAAAATGTTATTATTGTCTGAAAATTTTCATTAAAACTCTATCATTACACCTAGAATAAAAAAAATCCATTCATTGTAGTTTTCAAAAATAAACCAAGAAATGTATTAAATAAATGTTTTTTTTCACAAACTGTTTAGTGACCATTTTCATTTTTATTTTAAATGATTTTAAAAGATTTTACATAACTACATTTTACTTATAATACGATTCTAACACTGCTATCTATTGGAGTTGGTCTAGATTGTTTCTAGTTCAAGGGATAATAAATTACGGCAACTTGTAATAATAACATTTTTATTACTTATTTAGTTTAAAAATACACATTGATTTTTGAGCCTTATTAATAACCAAGCATCCAAAATTAAACTAAAAAGGTTTTGCTGATATTTATAAATAAACTTCTCGAGACTATTTGGCCTGTACCTAGTGACTTATTGACTTCCTTCTGGTAGCGACAGAGCATTTTGACAATGAGTCAACACTAAAAACGTACTGAAAATCAACATGACATTTAACGTCAACTGTGCAAATGAAAATGGGGGCTTCATGAAACTCGATCCTATGTTCCTCCATTGGATTTGTTGTCTGACGTTAAAGTCGGAAGCTCTCACAAAGGAACAGGTGGTACGGCATGGAGATTCACCAATTTACTTTACCTGATATAAGTGACTGCTCCCAAGCCACTCCAAGTGTCCACAAATATTGGCATGGCTCCATTCAAGTCCCAATGGGGAAGGTTTTTGTTCCTACCTTCAAACCTCAATGCAATTGAGTTAGAGCTTTTGGGGTTTCAGGGTACAGCTTCAACATCGCCAAAGCTAGCTAACTGAGTCTAGACGATTAATTTTGTAAAAGCAGGTCGTTCTAACTGCCTAACTGAAGGTAATTCACACCTAACCGTTTCTATAAGCATTTATTTTTATAAATGTTGTTAATGACTTATTTGTCTGAAGGTTAACTCTACTTGCATGTATATTATAATTTTCTAAAATGGCTAAACTGTATGTCATAAAATTTAAGCATTTAAATATATAAAATGTGGGGCTTGAATAGCAGTATTGTTATCAACAATTTGAATAAAATTTCCAATGAAAGGTGCTGTATTATGGTATAAATTCAACAATAAAAATTATCCCAATGTTTTGAATATTATTTTCTTTGTTTATTAATATTATAGTTTATATACTATTATTTTTATCTTAAAAACTTTTATTTGAAACTAAAAATTAAATTCCTTTTTATATTTAAGCAGTAAATGAAGCAAATAAAGTAAAAAAGATTAGATTTAAGATTAATTTAATTTTTTATTGAATTAATTAGAAGATTAATTTTTTTAGTATTGTTTAACTGATTACCAAATACAAAAAGTGTTACTTTTATGAAGTATTTCAGTAAAAAAATTTAAGACATTGTTAAACACTTATGAAATTGTGAGAATTTAAAGATTCTTCTTCACAGTTTTAATGGTTTTTGACGATAGATGGAAGTATTTATGCAAATTAAATTACACCTAAATTTTATTAAAGAATTATGTGTTTAAGTAATTATTTTTTCTTATGTAATACCAAAAATTACTAAATCAGTTAAGAAAAATATTTTTAAATGGCAATATAATAAGCATGTTAAATTTTGACAATATTGATAGAATTTAACAATGAAATTTTCGTTATAAATTTCATATTAAATAAATAATTAAATTTATCATTTTAAATATATAGGTTTCATAATAGTAATATAATTAATTTTTTAGTCTTGTTTAATTGATTACCAAATGCAAAAAGTGTTACTTTTATGAAGTATTTCACTAAAAAGATTTAAAATATTGTTAAACACTTACTTATTAAATTGTGTGAATTTAAAGATTCTTAATCATCTTTTTAATGATTTTTGAAGGTGGAAGTAATTATGCAAATTAAATTACACCTAAATTTTATTAAAGAATTTTGTGTTTAAGTAATTATTTTTTTCTTATATAATATCAAAAATTACTAAACCAGTTAAGAAAAAAAGTTTTTAATGGTATTCATGCCTCGAAATTATAATAAAAATGTTAAATTTTGAAAATATTGATAGAATTTAACACTGAAATTTTCGTTATAAATTTCATATTTAATATATAATTTGATTTATCATTTTAAATATATAGATTTCATAAAAGTAATATAATTAAAATTTTCGTTATTTCACCTCCAGGCATAAGTTAAAGAGACTAAATACAGCAATAAAGAAACATCAATGAATATTTCCCTACGCTATTGAAAAGCCCTATTCAATAAATGTTTTAGAAGATGTTTTTGAATCATTTCTAAGAAATCATTCCTTAAATTTTCTTACAAATTATATTTGCTAGTAAAAGAATAATATTATTTAATTGGAAATTTTTTCTTAGTTAAAATTTAACCTAATTTCTTTACAGAAATTCTACTTATTTTTTTTTCAAGTCTTGAAGTACTTTTAATTATCCATGTAACAAAATAAGCTAATCAGGGGAAAAAAAATTCAAGTTTTTCTTTGATGTCTCTAAAAGTTTAAGCATGAAAGGTGTTTTGAGAAATGCAACAAAAAATTTAGCTTGGTCTCACAAAACAAATACCAAAGTTAATGTATTTGATTTAGAAATTTTCTTGAAATAAGTCAGTCAAATTAAAGAAAAAACGAGCAATTTATTGAATTTCCATCTTTCAAAAGAGTCGTTTATATGAAACTCAATGGAAAACACTTTTAAAAAAGGTACATTTTGAATGAAAAATTCTGTCTCATTATTAGTAGATAATGGAGAAAAGTTTTGCAGTGCATATAGAAATTCCTAGAAAATGAATAAGAATGATCAACTAATAATGGAAAAGCTGAATTAGAAAGATTTACTTATTTTACTTTAAAAAAATGTATTAATTTTCTTTGATTTGTTTAATCCTATGAAATTATTTTCTGAAATTATGTGATATCGAAAATAAATTTTTAGTTAATAACGACTTTTTTTCTTAGTTATTTCTTATTCGCAATTTTTTTTTCATTTAAAAATGGACTTAATTCTTAAATTTATTCTATTGGGTTGCTAAGAAAGTTCTTTCGGTTTCAGCAATGATTTTAAATGGTGAAAACAGAAAGAACTTTCTTGGCAACCTAATAAAATTACTCGCAAGAAGATTATTAGATTTTATTAATTGTTAAAAATTAAAATTCGATAAAATAGTTTAATTTAAATATCTTTTATAAAGTGATGTGAAAAATATTATCTTTTGTAATAATTAATTTAACTATTACAAGAGATAATATTTTTAATATTTTATTAATATAATTAATATTTTATTTAATTTTTTGATATAACATATTAAAATTAAATATTTTAAATTATATCGCATGATGCAAATAATGAAATATGAATAGAAAATTGATTATTATAGAGGAAATAATTAATTTTCTATTCATATTTCATTATCTGCTTTGTATTTCTAAAATTTACGAAACGGTATTTGTAATTGTTAAACAATTTTATGAAGTATTAATTTTCACCGATTATTTTTTAGCATTACCAATTTTGTCAATTGAAACCATATGATATCAAAAATAAGTTTTAATTTTATATCCTATTTATTTTTGTTTTCCACTTAATTCTGAATTGGCATTTGTAAATGTAAAAATGATTTTTATACTTGATTTTACTCTGAAATTATTTGTGAGAAAAATTTTACTGATTGCCCAAAATTCAGTTGTTAAAAAAATAAAACTTGAATGAAATAGTTTAAATTAAACTCTTTTTATGAATAGCAAGTTTAAATACTGTCTGGTGAAAATTCATCAGTGTTTATTTATTTTTTTTTTTTTTTTTATTATGTTCTTTGCCTCTAAAATCTTGAGGTAGTATTTACAAATCGTATGATGCCATCCCTAAAAACATAATATGAATTTTTATGTTCTAGTATCAATATCGATTTCATCTTTTATAACAACAACATCAGTTTTGATTATTTCACTTTTACATCTTTTTCAATCAGTATCATGTCTTTTACTATTGTTCGCAGAAGTATTTCTCTACTTTTCATCTGCGAGAAAAAAAGCAAAAATAACTTTATGTCTTTCAGAGATTCCAAGAAATCATTACTCTGGAGTAGTGATACAAATAAGAAGAGGGCATAAAGATGATCGACCTCATCTACTGAAAAAATCGTCTGGAAATCTTCGATTGGTTACAGTTCCATTCATGGGTCGTTGATGCACTCCGTCTACCCTTGATGGCTGCCCATCACAGTGGTCCTACTTGACCTTCGAGGCAAGACAACCTGGTCCTTTCCCCACCTCTTCGAGTAGACGAGCACGCAGGACAACAATGCAATCCTCAACTCGGAAGTAAATGGAAGGCATTGTTATCCGTTTCAGTCGTAGAAAGGAACTGACAAAGAGAAGAAAAAGGTCTTCAGGCAAATACTTCAACAAGCCAAAGTGATAAAGTATGCATTGAAAAGTGAGTAATTATGAGCTTTGTATTAAAGCAAGGCATTTTGCTTAGGGACTTTATTTATATATTTATTTGCTACGAGTTTTTAACTCAATGTTGAATAATACGAATAAAAATAATATAATATGAGTACACTGTTGTAGATCAATGGTTATATGTATATATATATATATGATATCATATAGTTTCACTTGATAAATTTTTATGGTTAACGAAAAAGGTCTTCACGCAAATACTTCAAGAAGCCAAAGTGATAAAGTATGCATTGAAAAGTGAGTAATTATGAGCTTTGTATTAAAGCAAGACATTTTGCTTAGGGAGGTTATTTATATATATATTTGCTACGAATTTTTACTTCAATGTTGAATAATACGAATAAAAAGAATATAATATGAGTATAATGTTGTAGATCAATGGTTATATATATGATATCATATGGTTTCATTTGATAAATTGGTTGGATTGGAAAAAATTGGTGAAAATAAATAATTCATAAAATTATAGGAACAATCACAAATACTTCCTCTTTAATTTTAGAGATACAAAGCAAATAATGAAATATGAATATAAATTGTAATTATTACTAGATAGTATTTTTCACATCACTTTAAAACAATATTTAAATTAAACTATTTTATTTTTTTATAATTAATAAAATCAAAATAAATTAATTAATAAAATAATTCATTACAAAATAATTAATAAATACTTCATCAATTTTAAAGATCCAAAGCAAATAATGAAATATGAATAGAAATTATAATTATTACTAGAAAATATTTTTCATGTCACTTTATAAAGAATATTTAAATTAAACTATTTTATTGAATTTTATTTTTTTAATAATTAATAAAATCTAATAATCTTCTTGCGAATAATTTTATTGGGTTTGCAAGAAAGTTCTTTTTAGTTTCATCATTTAAAAACATTGCAAAAACCGAAAGAAATTTCTTGGCAATCCAATAGAAGTCCATGTTTAGATTTCAAAAAAATAATTGCGAATAAGGAAATAACTATAAGAAAAGTACTTATTAGCTAAAAATTTATCTTCGATATCGGTATATATATATATATATATATACAAAGAAGAACTCATTGTGATTTTATTAACATCGAAATAGTTTGAATAACCAATATAGCGAATGAAATTTAACTAAATTTTTGATTACTATCTATTGAAATGAATATTCCTAAATACTTAAAAATATTAGGATATGGTTGACCAATGTATAAATATAAAATTGTATTCTAAAAGTAACTGACGATTTTTAATAGATAAAAATCATTATTTTAAAAGTGATCTTAGTAAAAGTATTTTAAAAAAATGCTGGTCTGTAAATAAGGGCATGGAAGAATTCGATATAAATCTTAATCTAAAATTTTTAAACTAAAAGATTTAAATGAAGTACCCTATTACGTCATTGACAAAAATCCAAACTTAATATGTGACTCTGTCCTTGGAAAATTTCAAATTAATGACTGTGTAGGAAATAATAATTTTGTCCTAAAAATTAGTCCAAATTTTCGAAAAAAAAACGGGTATTTAAGAAATTAATAATGATATATATGTGTTTTCTTATAAATGAAAACCTGATGAAAAAATATGAATGTAAAAAATAAACGCTGAATGAAATTTTTAACTTAAAAAATCGCAGAATTTTAAGAGATTTATTACAAGTTTCCAGATAGGAACATTGATTGCCGAACACTTTTTTATAAGCAGTGAGTATAATAATGTTGCTTTACTTTTATCAGATATTTAAACTCTACGAAAATTTTATAATATTTGGTAATTTTAGAATAGAAAACTTTAAAATAAACACTTAATAACTTAGTAACTCATAAATAAAACTTAAAAAAAACCTCTGTTCTTTTACTAAAAATATTTCACTAAAATTGCCTATATATAAACTGATCGATGCAGCAACAAATAATCTCAACCTCCATTAACTACAACAATTTTTAGAAAAAATAACGTCTTTATATGTTAACGGGACGAACAAATTAATGTGTTACACTTTTCATTTGTCGCAAAACCCTTTTTTATATGCAGTGAGTAGAATAATGTTGCTTTACTTTTATCAGATATTTAAACTCTACGAAAATAATATTTGGTAATTTTAGAATAGAAAACTTTAAAATAAACACTTAATAACTTAGTAACTCATAAATAAAACTTTAAAAATATCTCTGTTCTTTTACTAAAAATATTTCACTAAAACTGCCTATACATAAACTGATCGATGCAGCAACAAATAATCTCAACCTCCATTAACTACAACAATTTTTAGAAAAAATAACGTCTTTATATGTTAACGGGACGAACAAATTAACGTGTTACACTTTTCATTTGTCGCAACCTGCAACATTATCGATGGCCGTATGTTCAACTTGGAAACAGCTTTATGTAACAAGTACGTAGAAAATCAAGTTTCATAATACAGGGCGTCGTCTATCATTATTCGCAACCTCCCTCCACTCTGTCTATTCTGCAAGTCGGGTTTAACTGTTCGATCTATAAATTGGCGTGCCATTCACTAGAACCTCCATGCAGTCTGAACCAATCCAATCCATCGACTTCAATGGATTGGCAACAGCACGCGTGTCCCGCCTTGTGCTACTATCGAAGTAGCAAACGCTACTTAACGACCAGCCACGAACAGCGCTCACCTTTTACTTTTTTTCTTTTCTTTTTGCTTTTCCATTCATCGGTCTTCATTTGCGGCTATTGCAGACGCCCACCCCGCTAATCAATAAATTACTCTTGGTCGTTAATGGGACATCGTTATTATCCGCCCCCAGATATTTCGTTCTCGCGTGCGCCCCAAGTTGTTATTCCTCATCTCGAATAGTTGGCTGCTCCCTCTCGACTCTTTTATTTCCTTTTTGTTTATTTTTATTTTTTACGTAATTTTTCTTTATTTCTTTTCTTTCTTTTCTTTTTTTTTTTTTTTCTGCAAAAGTGGAGAAAATGAGGGAACTTAATGGATGGTTGTAATATTACGTTACAAACGATACCCATTTCGTATTTTTTCTTTTTAAAATCGAGAGAAAGAGCAAAGCGAATTACCCATAAAAATTACTGCCGATAAAATTTAAGGATCATTTTTGTAGGGGGAATAACTATATCTCTAAGGCAAAAACTAAGTGGATTGCGAATTTTGAACACAAAGAAAAGTATCTTGAATCTTTAAAATCTAGACTGAAAAAGAAGATTAATAAAACTTATGGTGTAATGTTTATATCAAAACCTAGCTTCTAATGATGGTTCAGATGTAAATCTTTATTCATCCAATTATTGAATCGGTTTGTCGCTCCACGGTCAATTTTTGCTCACTTTAGGCTAGTTAGACCGGGTCCTACTGTTTAACGTGGATTCCGAACCACTAACAAACATCCATGTTACCGTCAGGATTCGAACTTGAAAGGGCAGTAGTACTTTTTTTCTGCAAAAGTGGGAAAATGAGGGAACTTAATGGATGGTTGTAATATTACTGTTACAAACGATATCCATTTCATATTTTTCTTTTTAAAATCGAGAGAAAGAGCAAAGGAAATTACCCATAAAAATTACTGCCGATAAAATTTAAGGATCATTTTTGTAGGGGGAATAACTATATCTCTAAGGCAAAAACTAAGTGAATTACGAATTTTGAACACAGAGAAAAGAATCTTAAAGATCTAGACTGAAAAAGGAGATTAATAAAACTTATGATGTAATGTTTATATCAAAACGAAGTTTCTAATGATGGTTCAGATCTTTATTCAACCAATTTTTGGAGTAAAAATTGTATATACATTAAGATGATTATATTTATACCAATATAATTTTAGATACTACACCTATACTTGTAAATATTGAAATATACAAATTTTTGTTATTATTTTAGGAAATTCTATGATTCAGATGACAACATTTGTTAAGAAAGTTAAACAATTTCAATTAATGAGGTTTGAAGTTGAAATTAATTCAAACTGAAAGTTAAACAATTTCAATTATTGAGGTTTGAAGTTGAAATTAATTCAAACTGTTCTGAGAAAACTAAGTTTGCATTTTCAATTTTTAAAGATAAAAAGACAATAAAAGTTCTTCAAGTATGTAAAAAAACCATCAGATATTTTTTTCAGTTCTTTCTATTAGTTCACACTCTCCCTATGTATATCTTGTTCAAATTTTCTACCGTTAATAAAATACTTTTTATTCATCCACTCAAGTTCAAATATATTTTTTTGAACTTGTAGGGGATGACACTTGATGTTAATACAATTTTTTCAAATACTAATTCAGTAATTAAATTTAATTAATTAATTTTAGTTTTTTTTAGATTTAAGTTGCATATATCTACCAATAGATGGCACTAGATAAACTTAAAAAAATGAATGAAAATTATTTATAATGGACTTCCTGCAATATAGTGGGAAAAAAAAGTAGGAATAATTTTTTTTTTTTTTTTTTTTTTTTTTGCATGACTTCAAAAAAAACAATAGACAGAAAATGAAAAAAAGTTTTTTTATGAGTTAAAATATTTGAAGTAACTCAAATATATTTAATTTATAGTGTAAAATAAAATTACTTATGGTAATAAATTATAAATGTTTTAAATTTAACTTGAAATTTTTTCTTGTCCCATCCATAATTATACTGCTAAAATAAAATGACATTATTATTGCTGTTCTCAAATCAAATTGAAGTACACTATCAATAAATATGCAAAATTGTAAACATCTATTTTTTCCATGTGATTGTATAAAATATTCTTGAGTTCAGAAGTTTTTTTAATAAATATAATAGAAAATCAACAGAGTTGACTTAAAAATATTTTTTCTTTCAACCTTCAATTAGCAGATCCATTTACAAATCCACCTATTTATCCAGAAATTAAATATATTTACCAAGAACAGGTGTATCTCAATTTTTATTTCCTAAATTTTACCATTTCCACCTCTAAACGGCACAGTTGAAAGCCGGCGCGTGGTGCATATTTACCAGCAACGCTTCCAACTAGTTTTTACAACATCATTAAACTTTGACCTCATCATTTTCTCTTTATTAAATAAATACACCGCACGTGTTGAATCACCTTCTGTAGATGATGGACTGTCCATTTTAAGGAAAGTATGCTTGAAAGAACGGGGAGGGTCAAAGTAAACGTAGGGTGGCGATAAACCACTAAACCTTAACGAATTGAACCTTCCATCCGACTTTGCTCTGATGATTACGTCGTAAAGTAAGAGCCTTTTCTTCCTACATTTTTTTTATTATTATTTTTTCTTCTTGCCGAGAATCAGTCTTGAATTGATCTGTTTGTTCCACACCGATAACATAAACTAGCAAACAGCATAAATGTTTGTCTACTACGTCTGATCTCACAAGCTAATATGGAGTCTCTGTTTGTCCTCATTCTACTTTTCTGTATGTAACGCCGTGAACAGAATACGCCATCTATGACGCGTGAAGGCATTTTAAAGACCAGCTCAGCTTCTTTTTTCACCGTTTGACTTCTGTATTATTGTTTCATCTTCTTTTTTTTTCTTTGCTGTTTTTTCTTCCCCCTCTTCTTTCTTTTTCATTTTTCGTTTTTATTTTTTATTTTCCTTCCTTGCCAAACTTTTCTTCGACCATTTATAGCTGTCATATGTGATGGCAATATCTTTTTTCTTTCTTCTTCCACTTAGCAGCTTCGAGGATGGATGGACCAGAGAGGTTTCCTGCAGGGAGGACTTAAACCACTCTCATTTCCTTTTTCTTTCAACTCACAATGGTGGCTGGATGGCACGGACAATCGGTTCAGGCAGGCACTCCATTGATTCGCCTGACAGATTCGGAAAACTTTGTTTCCTTACCAGGCGACAGTTCATTGAATGTGGCCCATAGTGTTCCTCAGTGAAACGCACTTCAAGTGACAGAGTTGCATCGACTGAATTTCAGTAGATCACCAACCTACTTTCTTTCACTTTTTATTTTATTTTTATGTATCTCCAAAAATTATGCCAGTGATATATTTTTAAATTATGATCCTAATTTCAAAACTGATCCAAGAACAACAATATTGATTATCGTTAGTGATATTTTAAGCTGAACCCGATGAGCTTAATCAATTAAAAATTATTCATATACTTGTTAAGATCAAAATAAAAGAATACTCATTAAGATCAAAATGAAAGTTTGAAATTATAAATAAAAAGAACTCATTTTTTTTAATTTATAGTATTTGATTTTTTTTTTTTTTTTTTTTTTTTATTTATTTTGAAATTTTCATCTTCTCAGTGAAACGCACTTCAAATGACAGAGTTGCATCGACTGAATTTCAGTAGATCACCAACCTACTTTCTTTCACTTTTTATTTTATTTTTATGTATCTCCAAAAATAATGCCAGTGATATATTTTTAAATTATGATTCTAATTTATAACCTATCCGAGAATTAAGAATTCACCAATATTGATTATCGTTAATAATATTAAAATATCATTAATATATATATATCATATCATCCTCTTAAAAGAGGAACCTGGTATGCTTAATCAATTAAAAATTATTCATACACTTGTTAAGATCAAAATGTAAGATTACTCATTAAGATCAAAATGAAAGCTTGAAATTATAAATAAAAAAAATCATTATTTTTTATTAATACTACTTGATATTTTTTTTATTTATTAATTTTGAAATTTTCATCTTCTGAGAGAAACGCACTTGAGGTGACAGAGTTGCATCAACTGAATTTCAGTAGATCACCAACCTACTTTCTTTCACTTTTTATTTTATTTCTATGTACCTCCAAAAATTATGCCAGTGATATATTTTTAAATTATGCTTCTAATTTCATAACAGATATAAGAATAAAGAATTCAACAATATTGATTATCGTTAGTGATATTTTAAGAGGGACCCGATGGGCTTAATGAATTAAAAATTATTCTTTTTTTAAGATCAAAATGAAAGATTACTTAT
Organism: Caerostris darwini; assembly: GCA_021605075.1. Taxonomy (NCBI): domain Eukaryota; kingdom Metazoa; phylum Arthropoda; class Arachnida; order Araneae; family Araneidae; genus Caerostris; species Caerostris darwini. Next base: position 244,949 of record BPLQ01013133.1, read on the forward strand.
TAAGATCAAAATGAAAGTTTGAAATTATAAATAAAAAGAATTCATTATTTTTTTATTAATATTACTTTTTTTTTATTTATTTAATTTGAAATTTTCATCTTCTCAGTTATGTAGCACCATACTTAACACACATATATTTCTATACTTAACACTTAATTGCACTAACAGTCAATAAAATAAAGAATGCAAAATCTTAATAAAATAAAGAATATTGAGAAGCAGGATTTTCAAGAAGCCTTTTAGAATAACTACAGAAAACAGCCGTTAATACGTTGCAAAATCAATTTTATTTCACAATTTTTGTATCATTAGTGGGTTTTTTTAAATTTAAACGTTAAAATTTACTAAAATTATGTCAAAATTTTAAATATTATTTTACCAAACTTTTTCTGATTCCCCCCTCAATTTTTTTTTTTAATTTTTACCTTAAGTTTGCTATTATTCTGTAATAATATTATTCTATTTAGCTGGCTGAAAATAAAAAAAGACGAAATATTTTCCTGTCCGATGGCTCCCTTTTTTCACGAATGTTATATTCAAGCAACATTTTTAATACTTTACTATCGCAAACGACTGTCCAACAAATTCACACTCACGATTAAATGCATTCTGTAACTCAGTTTATCCTTATCAACGTTCAATGAGCTAACTCTTAATAATTCTGGCATGTAACTCGATTGTAATAAATGATAAGGGAGGAAATGAAAAATAATGTATTACACATTTGTAGGCATGAAATTTTCTACCCTTGAATGACTGAAAACTCTACTTATTGCTACTATTTATTTCATAGTTTAAGCATCAAGTAATTTAGATTTCAGACTAGAAGAAAAATCCCAAAATGATGAAATTAAAATGAGATGCAAATATATACTGAATCAGGTTGTTGGCTGATTAAATAATATCTGAATACATTTTCATCATTAAATCCATGCTGATTTGATTGTCGAGAACTAATAAAATTCAATGAACACATAAGGTTTATTGGTACGGATAAATAGTAAATTGAAAGATTATATTTAACTGTTTAAAAATTTACATTCAAATCCACTCAAGTTCAAATATATTTTTTTTAAACTTGTGGTGGATGACACTGGATGTTAATACAGTTTTTTCAAATATTAATTAATTAATTAAATTTAATGAATTAATTTTAGTTTTTTTTTAGATTTAAGTTGCATGTATCTAACAATAGATGGCGCTAGATGTACGAGAAAAATTTCAACTTTATTTTTAACGAACTTTTCTGCAATATAGTGAAAAAAAAGTAGGAATTGACTTTAAAAAAAAAAAATTTTATATTACTTGTTTTTACTTTAAATGACGCTGTAGAAAATTCTAAAAAATCCTACGATATAACGAACAACTATCAATAGATAAATTATGAAACACCTTTTTTCTATATTAAATGACGCTGTAGAATAATCTAAATATGAAATTAGGTAATTGTGTTAATGAAACCACACTTTAATCAAAATCTTATCATTAACTATAGCATTTTGATTTTCATTTTACAATTTTTTTTAATCCTCATTTATTTTCATTATAATTCAGATTTCTTCATCTTTCCTTCATCTTCCGTTCTTTATCGGATGATTCAAACTAATTATCGGAGCTTTGAATCGGTTTACACAGTATTCAAGTAAGGAATTTGCATATGAATAAACAGCATATTTAATACACTAAATGAGTTCGGTAATTCGTTTCACATGATAAGTTTTGAGGAGAATGTTTATCGGTTTTCGATTTTCTCATGAATTATGAATAACTTATGAATTAATATCTAATGAAAGGTGGAAAAAATAATGAAATGAATTATGCTAGTGTTAACCAGGATTAAAGACAACTTTTAAAGAAGTCTTACTTGAACAAAATTAAGTATTTTAAAGATATTTAAGAATATTTTCTGAATTTTAATCTCTGAAAGCTTTTAAAATTTTAATGCCTTCTTTATAAGTGATGTAAGTCGAAAAGTCAATTAATGATATAACAATTTTCAAAGAAATAATTTATGTATAAAATTCTTAATGTTAGTGTAATGAATTTCAATTCGTTCACTATAAAATGACAAAAAAATATTTGCCGGATTTTTTTTTTTTTTTTTTGTCGAAAAATCTACTTTTTAATATTACTTAAGATAATTAAAATTAATTAATAAATTATTGGTCTTTTTTTTTCTGAACATATTTTTAAATTCATCATAATAAAAACCTTTGTTAAGGATTTTAAAAGTACTACCTTATGAAGATAATAAACATTTTGAAAACATTTTGGAACATGTTAGAATTTTAAAATATTTTTCACCTTAAAGAATTTTAGAAACACATTGAGAAAATTAATTTTTTTCAGAGGGTTAGAATTCTGATTCAAGAACAATGTGATAAAAATAACATTCCTTTTTGTGACACGACTTTTCGTAAAAATTAAAGTCTTCTATGAAACTAGTTACTTACAATGAGCGAAAAGTCTTGTGAGAAACTTATCATGAAAAGCAAGCTTTGAACAAATGTAATTAAACTAATACGCTCTGAACAATATATTTCGCATCTATTCAGATTCAAAAACAATGTAACAAAAATGACAAGATAGTTTGTGACAAAATGATAAGATTTTTTAACAAGAAATTTTTGTCTTCTAAGAAACTAGTTACTTACATTGAACTAAGAGTCTTGTGAGAAACTTATCATGAAAAGCAAGCTTTGAACAAATGCAGCTAAACTAACAAGCACTCAACAATATATTTTGCATCTATTCTGATTCAAAAACAATGTAACAAAAATGACAAGATTTTTTAACAAGAAATTTTTTTCTTCTAAGAAACTAGTTACTTACAGTGAACGAAAAGTCTTGTGTGAGATTTATAGTGAAAATCAAGCTTTGAACAAATGCGCACTAAAAAGACGCACTCAACAATATATTTCGGATCCATTTTGATTCGAAAACAATATGACAAAAGTGACATTCATTTTTGTGGCACGACTTTTCAAAAAAAGGAAGGTCTTCTAAGAAACTACTTGCTTATAGTGAACGAAAAGTCTTGTGAGAACAAATGCAACTAAACTAACAAGCATTCAACAATATATTTCACGTCTATTCGCTTCATCAATTTTTTTTGTCTCAAAGATTCTAAGATAAAGAGGCCCAATAGGATAAAAAAATTTTGCGAACTGAAAAGAAAATTCCATCTCCCAGTCTTGAAAATCTCATTCAGAAGAGTATTCCTGGGAACGAAGAAAAATTGTGGTACTTAGTCTACTACCTGCAGATTTCCAACTGCTTTCCCATGGAAGAGCCAACAGCAGCTTTCTAATTCGACAACAACCAACTGTAAAGAGGTGATAGACAGTGATTAGGTCTTATTTACATCACTCCAATGGATTTTTTTTTTAACTTGCCTTGCTACCACGCAGAGTAAAAGTCAAGGGAGCAGATAAAAATTTATTTCTCATCAATATATTGGTAAGTAATTCATTCAATTGAATGATATTATTGTTTGATTTAGAATTGTTAGCATAGAGATTTGATTTATAAATTTTGGTTGTATTACTTATTTAATTTTTTGTTTAATAATTATTAAATATTAGTCTGTTAAAAAACATATGTGAACAAGTATTTTAGGTTATTTTGTAATGCTTATTTAAACAAAAATATCAAAAAAAAATAATGTTTTATAGATTACAAATAAGGGATAGCGTGAAAAACAAGACTTTTAATCAATATTCATTAATATCTAACATTTTTGTTCAACTACAGTGAAAATATCTGTAATTGCAGCAAAGAACACGTATTTCATCACTATTATGCATATCATAATTTATATACCGTATATATATTTTTTTATTTATCATTTATATATCACTAAAAAGGGAGCTGAAATTTCACAATCAAATAATGGTGAAATGCCCTTTTCATCAATTAAAAGAATGATTGAAAATGCTATGGGGAAAAATTATGACATTAAATTATTAGAAGAAATTTGTAAAATCTCAAACTCCCCTAGATCCATCGCTGTAGCGGCCTTCCACCTGGAGACTGGACATAATTGTCTTGCTGAACATCTACACAGCGTTGGTATATACAACAGTCCTTTGTGCACTTTGTGCAACCAGAACTCCGAGATGGACAAAGATCATTTGCTAAGTTGTTCTTCACTTAATGAAGAAAACTTATATTGCAAATATTGGCATCCAGCGACTTCTTTTATCTTTATGTAGTCACTGTTTTGATGTAATTATTGTTATTGTTATGAGTTACTGTTTTGTTGTTTTGTATACCATCTTCATGCTTCAATGCAATGATGATTCACAGATGCAATGATGTAAAATTAAGTGCTTTTGCAATAAAAAAAGTATCATTCATTATATATCATAGATATTTTGATGCTCTGGTATTCCAAGAAATATACTAAGAATATCTTTTTGTAAGTGAAATTTTAGGACAATTTGGAATTTCTTCTTATTATTATTCTTAACTTTCCAAATATTTGCGGAAAATTTGGTTTCTTACTTCGAAATCAGAAAATTGTTCTTCTTCTTTTCATTTTTTATGTTATTTTATGTCGCTCTTTTCATTGTAATTTTACATTCAATATTATCTTTCCTAATTTCACAAGAATTAATGCACAACACAGATTGACAGATCTATAAATGAAAGTCTTAATGAAATAGCTTTAGAATGTGTAGCATAAAAAGTTATGAGACATAAAATTGTGCATTTATTATATTTTTGCTAAAATTATTTGCGTTGATTTTACAAACCTAGAAGAAACTCACGAATTACACAAAAAATAAACTTCAATGAATCTTAAAATATTTTATCTTCTAAATAAAAGTAAAATTTAATAATAGAGCTTATTTTTTTCCCTGCCCTAGAACAACTGATAAACAACTTTATAGCTTAAAAGCTTATATTAAATACTTAATAACTTATGTATACAGCAACTTGAATTAAACGTACATAATATTTTAAATTTTATAAAAATTTTAAAGTCTTAGAACTCTATCTATCATTTAATATTATGTTGATTTAGTATTATTACTATTAATTATGATGGAAAAAAAAATTAGCGTCTCATAAATATTTGAAAATCGCGAAATCACAGCTCAACTGAAATAAAAGCACTACTGCCATCTATTGGTGTCTATTGAAATTAATAGCTGTTAGCCTTTCCAAAATCAGTCTAGAAAAATCTTGTATATATTAACACTTTACTGGCTTAAAAGCACATTTTATAAAATAAAAAATTCATTTAGTTAAAAACAGGGAGTAAACAGAAATACAATACGCAAAATAGCAATGTGTATATAGTATGCCGAATGCGCAAACACCATATCGTATAAAATAACTACTTTTATATGGATAATAGTTTTAAACAGAAAAATGCACGTTCATAGCTTCTTTAAATGTAATATAAACTTTTTTATCACATAAACTAGATTTAAAAAAAACTAAGTATATAATTTTAATGGTCAATCAAGTATTAGTAATTTATTTTATTAGAAATTTTAATTAATTTCTCTGGCAATTTCATGGGCAACAAGTACCCAAATAACTAATATTTTACTGTCAAATTCTTTCTATTAAAACTGGCGATAACTTTCTTTTTACGTTTTTAATGACCGTTTTGTCTTAAATATCATAAACCACAGGAACAAATTTCCCATCAAATTCTTTTATCAGTTATTAACAATAAAAAAAGTATAAAAAAATCAAACTGTAATCAAAAGTCAAAATGTTACGTTGGAAAATCCCATTTTATCATATATAAAATTCTCTGTACTGTTTATACTTTCATTTATCAACATATAATCCTTAAAATCATTTTTTTACGAAAACATTATTACTTTGACGAACAAAAGATTTTTCGTCAAGCAATATAATAAATATAATACTACAAAAATGTTTGAAATATATTCAGAAACTAATACTTATTTCTAATTAAATTAAAATCCCCCCCTTCTCCAAAAAACAACGCATTTTACCATAAAAGATATTTTATCTTGCTGCCAAACACTATAAACTATAATGCTTTTAGCTATATTTGTAATCTATTTTTCGATTATATGATATCAACTATATTATTACTAGAAAACTATAGTAGCCAATAAAATCAAATTACTGATCAATCAATTTAATTAATTACAATTTCATTCAAGTTTTTGTTAGAAAATTTTATAGAATCCTACTAATCAGATTTTCAAATCTATTTAAAAAATAGGTCCTCCAGTCCGTTGTAAAATTGCTACAATCAAATGAATTAGCTTCAGAAGAAAGTTTGGAAACCGTCCAAATATTGTGAAGGTCTTATAATCGCTAATTAACTAAGAACAATTTTTTATGGAATAACTCGTCAGAAAATTGTATACTTTGCAATAAATGATCATTTAGATAAAACAGAAATAATCACTTCTTGTTTGGTTTGGTTTGATTTGTCGCTCTACAGTCATTTTTTGCGCACTTTGGGCCAATCAGTCCGAGACCTACTGTTTAACGTGGATTCCGAACCACTAACAAACATCCATACCACCACCACGATTCTCTCCTGAACCATGTGGTACCAAAGCCTGAGCGCTAGTCAATTCGCCATCAGGCCGAAAAAATAAGGTGAACAAAATTCTAGTAAATTTTTACACAAAAAAATGAAAATATTTACATAAATTATATAAATAAAACTAATATTCATAAGACAGCATTGAATTCATCAAAATCGTTTAAATGCGAATAACACACGTGTGATATGCTTGAAATAATTTCAGATCCAAAGATTTCTGAATAAATTAAATGCCATTTAGCTATTTGTTCTGTTTTAAATGTCATGAATGAACAGAAATTGAGTTGACGCAATTTTCATAATGTAAATAATGCTGAAAGAAAATCAATCCTAGCAAATGTAAGTACTGCTTCTTTTTAAATCATACTTACTACATTTTAATCACGAAAAACATTTCATGACAGCAGGGAAAGCAAAAACTTATTCAGTAAGGACTTGTTTGTTTACATACAAAAAAAAGTTTTTTGTTTTTTCATGCTTTCAATACATGTATAAACCTCTCGTGAAATTTCAGCTCTTCATGTATTGGAAAGAAACTTGGTTGTGTAAGAACTAACTCGACAATACATGCGGCATTTGTCTCATTAGTGTAAGTGCATAGACCAGTTTAACAACAGTTAAACTCTCAATAGGAGAGCCATGATTTGCGTGCAAGTGAGTGACTAAGGCTTTTAGTGTGTCCCGTTACGTGTAACTTCACTGTTACAAAATATCGTTAAACATAAAATGAAGAGTAAATTGTTGCCAGCAACATATCTTAATATTTGAAATCTCCATTGAAGTAAATGAAGCAGGGGAATATCGGTATTTCCGCAAAGAATTTATAGACATTTGTTTGTATAGGAAATATCTGTTTACTAAAAGTGTTTAAGTATTTGTGCTCTTAAAATGTATTTGCATGCAAATTGCTTGTAATCGAAACAAAAAATATTTAAGTATATTTCGAGTCATATAACGTAATCAAAGATAACAATCGTGATAAGTCTGTTTAAAGTAGAGCAAATTAGTTTTATATCAGTTCAGTGGTGGTTCTCAAACTTTTTGAAAACGTCGCGCATTTAAAGTCCTACAAATAAATATAGGAGCACTGTATGCCAATATTTGAGAAATGTGTTATAATAGTTAAGTAAAATATTACAAAAAAATGTGATAAATAAAATGAATTTTAAGTTTATTTATTCTGTTAGTTAGTTATTATTTATTATTATTTATTAGTTAGTTATTATTAATATTTATTCTGATCCTGAAGTGTTCTAGCGATTTCTTCAATATTTGGGCATATATTTGAAAGGCAAACTCTTAATTTCCTCGTCAGTACATTGAAGATTTCCTCACTTTTTACACTTAATTATGGTCAGGGTAGAAAATCATGAATTCACATAAAGATTGACAACCGTAATAAATATTTTAAATGTTTTTTTATTGACACGCATGACTTTTTTATTGACATTGACACGCACTTTTATGGGAGTTCAAAAAGTTTCAACGGAATCCTTTATATTTAATCCTCAATCCATGATCAGTGGATATAATTATTTATTCTTCTTCTTCAAATAATCTTAGATGATGAACTCCACAGAATACTACTTGCAGATGGAGGAGTCACCTAGGCTGCAATGGATATTTTTTTAACATTGAAAATCTCATAAACGTTAACGCTTCTAGTAACCAACCAGAGAATTTACTACTAATAGTTTTTGGGAAACATTCTTTGGCCCATAATCGCTGTTAGGCACTTTTTACTTAAATAAAAAAAAAAAAATATTTCATTGAAATACGCCAGGGTGCACCTAAAAATCTTATAAGGCGCACCCTTTGAGAACCAATGTTTTCGATTATAAATCCTGCAAATTTTGATACCATTTATACCGTCGGGAGTTAAATGTTACAAAATAATATTTCTATTATTTTGTATCAAACGAAATCTAATCATCTTTTTCAACGAGGAGAAACCGAGGTTAATGCATATTACATTTTTAAGAAAAAAGTAATGAAAAAAAAAATGTATTAGTAAATTATTGATTCCCGTGAATGTTTAATAAAAAGTATTAAATCGCAAAAGGAGATCATATCCATTATGAACTATAAATATCACCTCAATTATTCCAAACAATTGAAATTTCATAACAAAACAAACTTTAATAACATTACAAATAATTTTAAAAAGATTCTTTTGTTACAAAATGTAATGAATTACCTCAAATAAATTCATTTGATTAAAAAATGAAATAATTTATTTTATTAAGAATAGACTTCATACAGCGATTTATTATTATAATTTTTTTTTTTTTTTGCACTTTTATTGAAATAAGAGAAACATTCATTAATGCTTTTTCTATTTTCAAATGTTAAATTTATTTTACTTGTCCTTTTTCATTTAAAAAAATTAAAGAATTCGAATTATTTTGTTGACAACTTTCAAATAATTTATGTACAGGAAATAATTTCTTGCCAAAATTCTTGAATATGAATAAAAATGACGTTTTAAGTCTTAGCATAGTACTGATGTCATAGTTATGTCATATCTTTGCATATTTGCTGTCCATTGCAAAATTAACGGAGAACATAAAAGAATCCCACCCAGTTTGCACACTCTGGGCAAAAAGGCAGCGCTTTTTAATATACCATGCCTCACTCTTTCACCATTCTAAAATGAGTCGGGTTCAAATCTCTGTTGTTTGATTTGGCGAGTCACTTTTCCCCACATCCTTCACAGTTCACCGACAAAAAAATCTGAGTAGGTGGGCAATCATACTGACATGCTTACCATTTAGTTCAGAGTAGAGTATCGTGTTCTGTTTGCTCTGGTGAGGGAAATGCGGTGAGTCCAGGCTTGTACATATTGCAATGCAATCCTGCCATTTACGAAATTAAATAAAAAAAAAATTCGAAATACTTTTCTTGGAACAGTATACTTTCGTTTTAAATTTCTTCTTTCTAATGTATAATATATTAAAATCGAAGTAATTGAATTCGATTCATCGAATTGCGATAATGTATATAGGATTCATCACTTTAAAGTAATGAATTTCTGCATGTAATTTCATAAGCATTTCGAGTAAAAATGCTCGTTATTATTTTTTTTTTAGGATTTTAATGAACTAAATTAAGATCAAACTTAATATTTTGTCTTTATACATAGTTGTGTTTCAATTTAAAAATGACGTAATAAATGTCATTCAAAGAAATATTACATTCTGAATACTGTGAAGACGGATGACGGAAATTCGTTTCATTTGCATAGATGCCTACCAATATGGAATATATTAACCACTTTTTGTAGACAATATTTTTTATAATATTTTTCTTTTTAATATTTTTCTTTTTAATATTTTTTTAATATTTTTCTTTGATATTTCCATTATTAATATTTTTTCTTTTTAACATTTTACTAATATTTTTCTTTTAATATTTTTTAATATTTTTCTTTTTAATATTTTTAAATATTTTTCTTTAATATTTTTTTAATATTTTTCTTTAATATTTTTTTTAATATTTTTCTTTTACTATTTTTAAATATTTTTCTTTAATATCTTTTTTAATATTTTTCTTTTAATATTTTTAAAAAAAATTTTTTCTTTTTAATATATTTTTAATATTTTTTAAATATTTTGCTTTTATTATTATTTTTTTAATTTTTATAATATTTTTATTTAATTTATTTTTTATTTAAATTTCATTTACTTTTTATTTAATTTTTTTTATTATAATTTTTTTAATTTTTAATATTTATTTAATTTTTTTATTATAATTTTTTAATTTTATAATATTTATTTAATTTTTTTAATTTAAATTTTTTTTAATATTTACAAAAATATGTTGAATTCAGGCCCTATACTTTTCACTGCATGCCAACACTATACCGCCTTCATTGTATTAATATGATTCACTCCTTCTTTGTTAAACATTCGACAAATGTACATTATCGGAGTAGCAGCAGAATTCTTATTTTCTAAACAGAATAAATTAGGTTTTTTTCACTTTTATTAAAACATGAAAGGTAATTCGGTTCTTAAAATTTTCTCTTCATTTTAGATGTATAATTCAGTATATTGTTTGTGAAGTTTTTGTGAAAAAACAATTTAAATGACGCAAATAGAAATCCAAATATTATTATTATTGTTATCGAAATATATTCTAGCGTCGTGAAAATAATGACGTCGTGATGACATGTTGGTAGCCAATCAGGTTCGAGATCTGTTAGGGATAATCGATCTTTTTGATTTTTCATGCCGACGAGAACTATAACATTTCAGTTAGAGAAAATGGCATTCGTGATATACAGTGAATTCATTGGAAGCATTACTAATGTTCTCACGATCAATAGAATTTTGTTCTAGTATGAAAGCGATTTGAATATATTATAACTAAATCTTTAAAAACATTCAACTAAGAGAAAATCCATTTAAAGAGTTTAATCTTTTTTTTTCAAATAATGAAAATATAAATGAAATAATTTATATTTTAAGTGTTAAAGTAAATGCGATGAAAGTTGGATCATAATTAAGGTTACTAAAAACTAATTCAACTTTGAACTTAAAAATAAAATTGTTTTATGAATAACTGGCTTTTAAAGTTTATATTACAAAGAATCGATGCATGATATAATCATGTCAATAAAAACGTTCGATACATATCTGAGTAGGAGAATGAAATTTTATTCGAACAAAAAGTGTATTTTTTGTTTTGGCTTCGAGAAGATATATCGAAAAATATTTTACAATATATACCATCTTCTGTATTGTAGAACATGTCTATCATCTGCACGATATATGAAAAATCGTTCTTGCTGATGATGTTTTCTATGTTTTCTATGAACAACTGTAGAAATAGTATCACTCATTTTGAACACCATGTATATTGATTGTCCCAAAACCCAAATAACAAAATTGAACATCTATGTGTTATTTACAAATGAAAAACTAGTAAAAACTAACAATTTTAAAAAGATTCTTTTGTTACAAAATTAATGTATTAGTTACAAAATTAAAGTATTATTTGATAAAACGACAACAATTCCTTTAATTAAACGACAACAAAAATATTATATTTATTTTTATAGAGAGTTCTCTGGAAAACCCCAGGGCAACTATTGGAAATCTTCTAGGGCGCACCAGTGCATCTTGATGTACCCTTTGAGAACCACTTCTAAAAGGGTACTTAAGTACGAAAAAAGATACTTAGAACCAGCATTCGCAGGATTTATAGTCTTTCAGTCTATAAATCCTGAGAATTTCGATACTGTTTATTAATGAATTATATGATTGGGAGTTAAATGTGATAAAATAAATTTTCGATTATTTTATTTAATGACATTACAAATAATTTTAAAAAGATTCTTTTGTTACAAAATTGAAGTATTTCAATTTAATTTTCATTAATATGGCAAGAAAAAAATATATATATTTATATTTGGACACATAGTTTTCTGAAATACACAAGGGCAACTCATGGAAATCATCTGGGACGAACCAGTGCACCTTAGTGCACCCTTTGAGAACCCTATTTTAGACTATAAATCCTGCGAATTCTGATACCGTTTATAAGTGAATGATGTGATTGGGAGGTAAATGTTACAAAACATTATTTTGATTATTTTATTTAATGACATTACAAATAATTTTAAAAAGATTCTATTGTTAAAAAATTAATGTAGTAGTTACAAAATTAAAGTATTATTTGAATTAATTCAATTTAATTTGAATTAATATGACAAGAAAAAAACTATATATTTATATTTGGGCACATAGTTCTCTGGAATACACCAAGGCAACACCTAGAAATCTTCTAGGGCGCACCAGTGAAACATTGTTTTAGATCATAAATCCTACGAATTTTGATACCGATTGATTTTATTTATAACTTATTGATATCGTCGGAAGTTAAATGATATAAAATAACATTTCAATAATTTTGTATCAAATGAAATCTAAATATAGATTGCAATATATTTTTCACTATGTTTCCAAGTTAAGATTTGATCGTTAATTTTAATATTTGACTTTTTAACTTTGTTTCTTTTAGAAAATAGGACTACCTCACTTATATTTTACAGAAATATGTTTTATGATTAAATACGAAGATAAAACTGAACGATTACCACAATTTAAAAGGATGGTTAACACGCTCTTACACAGAATGATTAATACGTTTTTTAGCTGAAGTTTAAAATTTTAATTTTAGAAATTTTAAAAATCCATTTACATAAATAGTATAATTTACATATTTTACACTCACATCAGAAAAAACAGTCACGTGTATTTTTTTTTTTTTTTTAATTTCAACCAAAAACATAATTCTTTTTCATGCATAAAAATTTAATTAATCAATAATTTTTTAAAAATCTTATTAATTAAAAAAGATTTATTTTAAGATCACAGAATTTTCACTTGAAAAAGAACATAAAAATGCCTCAATTCGAAAATTCTTTGTCAGTTCATACTATGAACCCATGTCTTTGTGTTAAATAGAATTTAATTGCCTCCCCTAATATTTGATTGCTCTAGTTTTGAGCTGGACCAGAAATTTATCAGTTTTATATTTTAAAAAAACCATAAACAGATTATAAATAAGTTCATAAATAATCTCACACAATTTTAATAAAGAATCTCAACAATAAATGAACATCAAGTTAGTTTGTTAATCTTTAAAAGTTTTTAATTATATTTCACTTCTCTCCTAAAATATGCTCTAAAGCAAACAAAAACAATAAAAAATTAATAAATAAAAACTGATCCTCCAAGAAGGAGTTATCTGATGAAATTTCGTATGGAAATGCCTTTCAATACTTGATTCGTGATCGTAGCTGATGTGCAGGAGGATACAGATTCGAACTAATTAGAATTGACGTTCGTCACTGATTTTAGAAATGAGATGACTTGATAACGACTGCGGTAACGTGTGTAAGAGTTCTCGCATCGACAGTCGGGCAGCCTAGTGGAAGTTTCCCGAGTTTTCTCCCATGTAAACACAATTGGGGGGGGAAGGTACCCTTAAAAGACCTCCCGGAATATAAAGATCCCTCATTCAGCGCCTCACTGCCCATTGGTGTGCTATTCTTATTACATGTAAATGGTATATGTGGTCCCTCAATAGCTGGAGATGCCATTAATCATTATGTCATTAATCAGACGTCGGTTTTTTTCTGAAGTTTATTGAAATATTAAATATTTTAACCAAAATAAAAAGGTAAAAAAATTCTCTAATTTCCTGAAGTTATTTTGACTGCATAGGCCCCCTTAATTGAAAACAATAATAATTTATATTTGCTCTTGGGCTTTAAAGGAATTTTTAAAAGAATACAAATTTTAAAATATTTTTCTCGTAAGAGGAAACCATAATATTGCAATAAATGTCAAATATAAAATATTCAATAAAGAAAAATATATTTATGCAAAGCAAATGAAAGGATAAAAATACAAAATTAATTCTCTAATGATCATAGTTCCTATACAATTTCTGAAATGGCAGATTTGTAGAGCATTTGTAGTTACAACAATACAATAAAAATATTTCAGTTCTTTTTAACAGGGCAAATAAATTTTCCATACGTAAAATGAATTGAAAAAGCGAGAATTAATATTAAATAATATAATAATAATTAAAATAATATAATTATAGGTCATTACAACTTCGAATTTTATTATGTTTGCTTAATTCAAAGCTTTTGCATTATATATTAATTACATTTTAAGAACTATATTTTGTATAATAGTGAAAGTAATTTGTTTTAGAGTGCTAATAAATAACTTCTCAAAAAATATTAGACATATTTCAATAAGAATCCACCTATCCCTTACAAATTAACAGCTTTCCAAAACGTTTGTATCTCGAGTTTAAAGGAAAATTATCAATCTAGAATTTCCGTTCACAGTATCAAACTAACGATGTGTGATAACATATCTTACCTAGTAATAGAAAATTGATACATTATCTCAGTATATCTCACATTATCTGACATTATCTCAGTTATATCCTATTTTGGGAATTTCATTGGCTGTAAATAATATTTACTGCTTACAGTTATAATTTTTAACAACTTCAGCTCAAATCAACGTACAAATTTACCTGATAATTATATTAAACATGCATATAGGAGGGAGAGACAGGTGTAGAAAAATTATATATATATATTAGGTCGGTGACTCAAACTGAAGGGATTTTTCACAGATATGGCTGATATGAAGCATATTCGGTGTTTCCCAGGTTAAGTGTATCTCAAGAAATACTGCAGCCCACTTGAAAAAAAGCGGAGATATATACCTTCCTTTCTAAAGTCATGGTCCACATTTGCTTTACATGCGATGAAAACCAGGAAAACATTCAAGTAACAGCCATCCCAGTAACAGCAAAGAATGTTATGAAAGAGTATATAAATCTACCAGTTTAAGTAGCCCTTGTTAAGTCGGGTGGAACTTAACTCCAAGAAGCCATTGCTCAACTTCCATCAAAACTCCAACCGGGCTGATTCATGGCTCACCTGTAACATCTGTAAGTATCGTGTAGGAGGGCTCAGATTTGAATCCATTGGTAGCCTTCATTGCAGACACTGCTTTCAGAGACGAGGAGACCCGATGATACTTGTGACAATTATTATTGTAAATCGTCTAGTATCGATAGGTGAGCTATCTAATTAAAGTTTTCCGGGTTTTCTCTCATACGTTAGGCAAAACATCTATCAGTTTTTCACAAATAAGTTACCAAAGATAAATAATAAAGGCTATTTTCTGACATGAAATACACAAAGTGGAAACATACCGCAAAATACAATATCTGATTTCAATGTTTGATCACCTCTAACATTTATTTAGGCACAACGGCGATGTTCTCTGCTAAAAATAATGGTGTTTATTAATCTAGTTGGTAGCAAAGACCATTGTGGTGTCAAGGCAGTTCAAAAACCCTGAAGGGTTGACTTAAAAGCAATAATTCGTCTCCCTAGAGCATCCCAAACTTGCTCAATCGGATTCGAGTTCTGAAAATGTACTAGCCAACACATATGTACAATAGTCTCTGCACCAATATAATTCTCTTCCAACAGTGGCCTTGTTGTCTAATATTATGGTCTTATAAAATAAAAGAGTTATTAACTGCACCAGCGTAAGAATGAACAATTATATTAAGAATTTTGTTTTTATATAACTGAACAGTAATAGAGCTTTTTCGGAAAATGTACCTGCCATCCATAAATATAACTGGTCACATTATGTATGTGGATGCACCAAATATGTACATACACCGATGCAAATACACTGGATGTACCAAATCCGTCTGTCTCATAGATATGAATAAGATAATAGCGAATTCAAGGCTCCAACCAGTCTTCTCGAGACACTTTGCAAACAAACTCTTGACTCACCAGTAAAGAGTACATACCGCCATTGACTTGCACCCCAACTGATGTGTGTGCTTGATCAATTAAACCTTTCATTTCAGTGACAGAGTTTGAAGGGTACACATAACGCTGAACATCTTGCATACAACCCTCCTTCAGGAAGCCTTTTGCACACATTTAATCTGGATACCAGCCTTCCAGTAACTGTTTCAAAAGAATATCTAAGGTGTACCTTAAAATGTACCTTACTCCTTGGAGTTAGCCGCAAATAGCTGTCATCTGAGGAGCTTTTAATTCTAGGTCTTCCTCGGCTATACCTTCTAGAAACTGTTTCTGTTTTCAGAAATGCATTCCACAGTCTATGAGTAATAAAAGGAGTTACATTTAACCATCTTGCTAGATAGTTCTATCTGCTTCGCTTCTATAAGGTTGGTAAGAAAGTTATGACGTTTTTCTTTTGCTACAATTGAAATACTTATTATGTTGTTCTTTGTGTGATTTAATTTTTTAACAATTTTGGTATTAATCGAAAGCTAGTATTTCCACGTTTTGATTTTTGATATTACAGGTCTTTCTTAATCATTAAATTTTGAGAAATAGGGGTCTATTGAACCAAGAAAAACTTCGTTTTAGGCCCTCTATGCTTTACGAGTTCCAACTTGGCCATAATGGGATGGAAACTTATAAAAATTTGTATTTCTTCTTTCCTTCAGGCGACATAAAGCTTAAATAAAAAGGTTAAAACATATATTAATTTTTTTAATTGGCTGTCTATTTAAATTCTTTTCAGAATTATGAAACACATTATAAGGAATTACCACATAAAAAAATTCAAGTATCTATAGTAATTACAAAAAGAAAACATTTTCAATACAGTCCAACTCTATTCGTGTCCCAGTGGCTGCATCTAGCAAGAAAGAGGACTTAATCCCCTAGAGCGTCCACTGTAGTTACTATTTTCAGAAAGGGGAGACTCTATGGTGATTGTGAAAAAGGTGTGATAATCTCCTTGTGTCTTTAATCAGTCTGCCCGACAGGCAAATACAGGACAGTTAACCTTAAAAGTCTAAAATTAGAATAATTAAAATAAATTTAAAATATCTGATGGAATAAAACAATCAAATTAAAAATATGTTGAATCTGGAGTTTTAAATATGCTGATAACAAAATGAAAACTTACAACAAACTATTTCGACCCGACGAGGATGGGATTCGAACCCACGCGGGCAGAGCCCAATGGATTAGCAGTCTTAACAGTCAGGCAGGTGGCCTTAACCACTCGGCCACCTCGTCTTGTAAGTTCCATATATATTATAAATGAATACTGATCTAAGGAGTTTATATATTATTCTTATTATTTAAAGTTCCTTTGGAAGACAATATCCTTCCCTCATCACCCATTGGTAGACTGTTTACGTCAAATATATATTGAACACGAGATGCTCCGATGTTTGACATCGACAAGAAAGAAACATTACGATCGTGAGAATTAAAAAGCTAAGAAAAAACCGGATTATGTTAAAAGATTTAAATGTTAACAAAATGAAGAAAAAAATTTAATTTATTATTACAAGTTATTTGAATGAAGCAAGTCATGTGTAATTATGTAAATTTTCAATGGACGTATACATTAACTCTTAAGATAGATTAGGATTGTAAATAAATACATAATTAAGAAGCTTAACAAAAATTGTTATCCTCGAAGTGTTTAATTGAATATACATTTCTAAGAGAAATCTACGGTAGAATCAATATAACAATAAAATAAAAAACATTATTCCTATTTTATATTAAAAATAAATATCCCAATTTCCCATATTAATGATGAAAATATTATCTCAAAATCTTAAAATATCATTTCTTTCGTAATCTTTTACTGGATAATGAAAATTTTTCCCAAGAATACAAATAAAAACATTGCAAAAAAACATCGATTTGTATTAAAATGTATCTTTATTAAAAGCAAATCTAAAAAGAATATTTGTATGCAACTATGAAACCAAGCTATGGACTAACTGTAATTCTAAAACCAATGTATGAAAAATTCCATTTATATTTTTGTGATTAGTATAAATATTAGGACTTGAAAACTTTCCGAAATACATAAAATAAATATGATAAATTTAAAATCTCGTGAGAATCATTAATATTTATCAAATCTAATTTATTTTGGAAAGTTTTCAAGTCCTAATACAAAACTAATTACAAAAATACAGATCAATCTTTCATACAATGCTTTTATAATTACAGTTAGTTCATAGTTTGGTTTCATAATTGCATATAAATATTATTTTTATATTTGCTTTTAATAAAGACATATTTTAATTCAAATCGATGTTAAGTTTGTATCTGTATTCTTGCGGAAATTTTCATTATCCAGAAAAGATAACGAAAGAACTGATATTTGTAGCTTTTGAGATAATATTTTATTTATTAGTATGTGATATTGTGTATTTCTTATTAATATCAAATAGGAATAATGTTTCTATTTTTATTTCTCCAATTCCTTTAATTTGAGAAATTAGATAGAGTTTTTCAGTAACTTTTTGATAAATAACAGAAATGTCATTTATTTAAAAAATATATTTAAAGAAAGTTAACTATTTTTCATATTTTCTAATGTTATTTATTATGATGGTTCCACTTTATCTAGTTATATCTTTGATTAAATTTGATATATGAGCTATAAATATCTGTTATAGTATCGTACTGGTGATCATATCTGTATTTTCATAAAATACAGATATGATCACCAGTACGATATTTTCATATTTATCATATTTTCATACTCAGATATTTTTCAATTTTGTGAATTCACATTGTATGTAATTTTTTACAAAAAAAAAATAGCTTATGAGTTTTTTTGTCATTTAAAAAAGCACATTTTTAGACATTTATAATTAATATTTTGAGCTATAAATCTTTGTTATAGTATGGTATTGACGATAGTAAAATGATAATTTCTTACTCTGGTATTTTTCAATTTTGTGAATTCACATTGAATATAATTAAAATATATATATATATATAGCTGATGAATTTTTTTGTCCTTTAAAACACGCACACACAAACACACAAAACACAATCAAATTTTTTAAACACATATTTAATCATTATAATTAATATTTCGAGCTATAAATATCTGTTACAGTATGGTACTGGCGATAGTAAAATGATAATTTCTCACTCTAGTATTTTCCGATTATGTGAATTCGCATTGTATGTAATTTTCAACAAAAAAATAGCTGATGAATATTTTTGTCCTTTAAATAAAAGCATTTTTAATCAGTTCAACTACTTTTCGAAAACTTTCAGTCTTTACTCATATTATTTAATCTCATTTTTCTTCAACATAAAATTTATTCCTATCACAATAAAATATAGTATGTAAACACTATAAATATAAAACAATATACTATATATATATAAACAATATACTATATATATATACATATACAATATACTATATATATGCATATTACTAAATCGATGTACTATATAGAATTTATCGAAAAAGTGTTGATTGATTATAATGTAAGGGCAATTCAATTATAATGTAAAAGGCAATTATTTCTAAAAATTTCAGATTTACTCCACGCATTTGACTCAACTGGTATTATTTTATATTTTTAAAATGTTTTATTCCCACCCAGAAAATCAAAACCAATTACTAAAACCAAATGCTAAAAACCTACCAAAACCAATCCTTTCAGTGAAGATCTCTAATGATTACCATGGTGACAATCTCCCGACTGGCCTTAAATAGATTTTAGCGCCTCTTTTCCAGCCATGAATAATGACCCTAGTAGAGGATAATAACGTGTGAAGAAATAAAATAAAATAAAAAAAAACGAAAGGATAAAAAAAAAAAAAAAAAAAAAAAAAACTACATGGGAGAAGGGGAACCAAACGCTTCGACGTTCCCAGTCAATGTGGGACATCCCATACAGGTTTTAACTTTAATCCGTCATTATCACTTAAGCCGCTTTCGGCTAATAAATCATCGGCTATTATCTGATAGAGGAAAACAAAAGAGAATGAAAGTGATAGAGGGATAAAAAAAAATGCGATAGAGGGATGAAGACTCTTTGCTGGAGCCAATGAATATTAATAGGGTGGAAGAGCCATCGGGCTTATCATTCGTCCTCATTTCTACCGTTAGGTGGCAGAGCGAATTGGGTAATTGATCAACGGAAAAATTAGCGGCATCTATCGGTTTTTAATAAAAGCTTTCTGCCTATGAGCAGATAATACAAGTAATCTTCCAGACTTATTATTCAATTAATTGGATTTTTTTTTGTCCATCTTCCTCCAGTGTGTATACATTATGATTATTAACCTTGTCAGTTTATGGATTTAAGGTTCGTTCCGTTGAAAACGTTGAGAGATAATAGTTGTGAATGAACGCAATTAGCTTTCTAGGAGAGAGAAAAGTTTCGATTTTTGGGAAGTTGAAAAAAAAAATGTTTAGAACTCAGTTTGAAGTGGAGTTTTTAAAAAAAATGTAAGAATGGAAAAGAGAATAAAATGTAAATTATATCGCTGATGGCATTAATGATCTAATAAGATGGTGTACTTTTTCTCATAATTAAATTTGTTTTTCAATAAACCAATAGATTCGAGGGAATGAATTTTAGAAATGATAAAGTAGTATTTTGAGAAATCAATATAGAAGTTAGTGCGGTAGGAATGTGATAAAAGTTCTTTGGCGAGTGATTAATGTCGGAAAATTCCGCTTAAATGTTTTATTTTTAAATATTTCTTACCTCATGAACCAACTGCCTTAATAGTATAATATATTATACTATTAGAGCAGTTATATATAATATAATGCATATAAAATTATATACACTGAGCATTTTGCAGTTTTATTACTTAATCTGTTTTTATTATAAACTGAGTTTTTTTCAATTAGTTTTGACAATTATTAATTAAATGATTTGTTAAAACTAATTCAAAAAACTCATTTCATAATAATTAATAAAAACATAAAGTTAAATATATAAAATGTTAATAAAAACATAATACATAGCATAAACATTTGGCATCAACATATGACATAAACACATGATATAACACATAACATAAACATAAACATCTAATGTGCTAATAAAAACATACCACATAGCACATAGCATGAACATTTGGCATAAACATGACATAAACATATGATATAAACACATGACATAACACATAACATAACATATAGCATAAACATTTGGCATAACATTTGGCATAAACATATGACAAAAACACATGACATAACACATAACATAAGCACAAACATTTCATATGTTAATAAAAACATAACACAACTCAAACCAATAGCTGTGTTTATTTTTCTTTCGTTTAATAATTACAAATTAATGTAAGAATATATTTCATTACAGAGAATAAATTCCTACTAATACCAAAGATGCCTAGTTAATGTTTGATGATAATTTGATTGATAATTTTTGTTGTTTGATGATTTGATAATAATTTTCCAATGTTTTCGTGTACATATAATTTATATTTTTGTACTTAGTTAAAAGTAGATGTTTCTTATGATTATAATTATTAAATTTTAAACTTCCTTGTGTTGAGAGTAAATGTCATCACAAAAAAGTGACGGTTGTTTAAATCATTATCATTTTCCAATGCACTTTCTCTGCTGAATTGTTGAATTTTTAAATTTTCCAGAGTGAGATTGATGTTTGATTGATGACGATGAGAGTTGTTCTAATTGATCAAAAGCAAACGTTTCTTTGAAATGGCATTCTATATATTTCGAAGGAGACGATGACCAAAATCTATGTGGGGGCTTGAACAGTAAAATGTTCTCATATACCCACCAAGAGAAAAAGTTTATTTTAAAAAATTACCATGGTTTTTGAGTGCAAATTAATGCTTAGAAACTGAAGAAACACATATAGCTTATTAATTGTACTTTTATTTAGTTTTGATTAATGAGTTCGGGGAAATTTCATTTTTTTTTTTATTTTGTATCTCTGTGGATCTGGTGTTTGTATGCATTCAACGATATCCCCAACGGGGGGAGGGGGGCGATGAGACTACCAAGAGGCAAGGCTTTTTATTCGATTAAAATATTTATTTTTGTACGAAAAAATATTCAAACTTTTTGTAGAAATGAAATATTTAAAAGGTTACTTCTAAATATAAATAAATATCATTAAAATTGTAATCATTAAATAAATGAATTGTATTTATAATTATATTAGAACTACTTTCTAGACAATCATGTCTGAGTTCAAATGCTTAAAGTTTTCTATACTGTTTTAAAAAAAGTTTTAACATTTTATATGCTGATAGTTATATTTGTTTGTTTGTTTTTAATTCGAACTTCATTTATTGTAATTTAATTCTTATAGCAATCTAACTGTTGCATCAATTTCATATGAACACCGAACTGGAATAAACAAATAAAAATAAATAGAATTACAAAAAAAAAACCCTACAGGTTCTTTGGTAAATCATATATTATAAACAAAACTTTTTCATTCAATAATCGATTTTTCACTATTATGACTATAAACATTTTTAAATTTCTTTCTTGATGGACACATAAAATGCTTAACTCAAGAACCATTGATGATTAACTGGAACTTTTTCAATTCCCATTCTCTTCATCTTTTATCCAACTTTCTCACAGTAACCTAATCAAGGTAAGTTCACCTTTAGTTGCTGCTCAATTATTCAGCTTTAAGTAGCATATTTTCAATCCCACAACTTCCCCCATTGTCTTGAACTTCAACCTTGTAGCCTTGTTCTCTTCCAAGACTTGTAAGCAGCTGACCTGAAGCATCTCTTGTAGAGATCGTCAAGCCAGAGATGCATCGCCCTCTTGTGCCGACTTCGTGTGGGGTCCCAGCCAAAAGTCTTCTGTGACCAAAGACTGCCGCTCACTTAGAAAAAGCTCCTGCCACCAAGGGCTTTTAAGGTTTCCACTTGTTGAGCTTTTATCAAACTATGGGAAGAGGATGATTCCCATCTTATCCGAATGCCTCCCTCCATTTCCTTGAATTTCATTAGTGGACGCTGGGGTAAAAGATTTTAGCCTCTTTCCGACCCAGTAAGGGTTTATGAATGGGAAACTTAGCAACTATTTATTTTTTTTAGGTTAGGTAGAATATTTTCCTATAGGTTTTAGTTTAAGTCCTGAGTGAAGAGTGGTTTTTGCGGTAGGCTGAGTTAAGAGGTATCCTTTTATTTGAAAATTTTCAAAGAATTTACCTAAATGGAAAAAAAGTGTAGTTACGTATTTTGATTTGAATCACTCCCTTTTTTCCTTGAATTTTATTAGAGGACGTTGAGGGAAAAATTTGAGCCTCTAACTATTCCTGAAAAGGATTATGGATGGTAAACTTGCTGATCATTAACTTTCAGGAGGTAAAATATTTTTATATCAGTTTGCATTTTTTTTATGCCTGACTTTCGTGGGAGACTAAGCTTTTGGGGTTAAGTAAAAACTTTTTATTTGGAAATTTTTTAAAAAATTATTTAAAAAAGGAAAAGGAATTATATATGCAGGTAATATCCGTATAATATGTTTGGGTTGTTTTTTAAAGAAAAAATGTTAAAAGAAAAAAATACCGGACAAGGCAAGGCTTAAAATAGTTTTAAAATAAATCCAGTTATACCTTTATTTAGGTGGATTAGGCAATTAATTCAGCTCAACAAAAGTTTAATGCATAAATACATACACTGACGGAAAATAAAATACTAACACCAAGAGCAGGTTGTGCTAGATAAAAGAAATTTGGAAGGCCTATTTACAGCTATTTGCGCTACTATGAGCATGGAGCCAATCTGTCTGTGTTGTAGACATACTGGATCTACAGCAGAAGCTATAGTTTGGGGAGCAATCCCATATGACAGCAAGAGCAGTCTCATCATTATCCCAAGCATCTTGACAGCAAATTTGTAAATCAGACAAGGGATTGAGTCAGTGTCACAGTTTTAGATCACTATTCTAGGAGGTAATTTCCAACAGGATAAAGCTCGTCCCCATGTCACTGCTATCATCCAACTTGACCTGCAGAGTGCCGACAGGTTGCGTTGTCCAGAGAATTCACCATATATTTCTGATATTTTGCACGTATGGTACATTACTGGACCACATATCCTACTCCATTCCCAATCAGTGCGGATAGTTTCTGGTCTGACTGACCAAGTGAAAAAGGCCTGAAATTCCATCCCACAAACGAACATATGACACCTGTGCATGCATGCGTTCAATGTCATGGAAACTGCAGTGGTTGTTAATACAGCACCGTTTCACATTTCAATTGGCTCTTTTCAGGCATACTTTGAAATTGTGACATTGAAACTTTAATCAAATACAAATGTTACCTAGATAAATTCACTGCCTAAAGTTCATTCCATTAAATTAATTTATTCTTGATCTTGAATTTTTATTTTCCAACACTATTTATCTAATCTATCTGTCAATCTATCTATCTATATAGTTTTATACACTAAAATAGAAACTAATGTATAGAAACATTTTGAATAAATTTGTTTTGTATATTATGTTGCAAATATTATTATTATTTAGTCATATTCAATAATGTTTTTAAATAATTTCAATAGGAAACATATTTTTTTCTTTACATTCTGAATTAAAAAGTTTCACTTTTAAAAGAATAATTTCCTATTCATTTTAATATTATTCTTGCATTAATAATACCATATATTACAATTAAGCCAACGGCCGTACCATGCTGAATATACCGATTCTCGTTAGATCACCGAAGTTAAGCATCATTGGGCGCGGTCAGTACTTGGGTGGGTGACCACCTGGGAACACCGCGTGCCGTTGGCAAATTTGGGACCTGAATGGCCGAGTGTCTAGCGCTCTGGCACTCGGTGCCACAGGTTTCAGGTTCGAATCCCGGCGGTGCCATGGATGTTTGTAGTAGTTCGGAATCCACTTTAAGCCGTAGGTCCCGGTCTTCTATCACTGTAAGAGCGTCACGGAGCAAAAGTCAGGCTTCTACCTACGGGTGCTCCATCACAACAGAAGCTGCTTCCTTCCCCTTCAATCATGAGTTCATATGGGCTCGTGGGCTTGGCCAGCCAAGTGGGATAAGAAACAACAACAACAACAAAACATATATTACAATAAAAGCTTAAGATTTGACTCATACTTTGTTTGTTATATTGATTTCTTGAGTTTGATTTCAATCAAAACTGGAGCACATTGAAAATTTAGTGAAAAATACATTTTTTTAAAATTTATAAATGAGCAATGAACTTCGTTTTAATAAATTTGTAAGCGATGGTAGTAATTAACTTCAAATGATAGTATCTAACAGGACATAACAAAAGTAAAGACCCAATAGAGAAATATAGAATGATCATTAGCAATCTATAATTACTGAGGTATTAGAAGTAGAGGGGAGAATAGTATATCTAGTATGGTAGTTGAAAAGCAAAATTTTAGAGTTGATTTATATTTAATATTTACTTTTAGAAAATTAAATTTTGCAGTTTCACATTTCCATATTGGTTGCGAAGCACTGTAAACTATTGTATAATATTACACCAGGACTGAAAATTCATTTATTTGAGCCATTATTGAGTTTTTGCATTTAAGCATAATAAATTAAAAAAATAAAAATAATTTGATAATTTTTAATTTGGAAAAACCTTTCCAGGAAAGTTCTTTTACCCTAATAAAATATAGTTCAATATATATCAAAGTTCAATTCAATAATCAAATATAGTTCAAAATTGTTATCTCAAACACTCTGAAAAGTTAATGTTGGTCTAAATAAATTATCTTTGAAAAAATATTTTTAACTTTATTTTAAAATTTCCAAAATTTATTACATTAGTGTCAACATTAAGAGCATTAATAAGAAGAAATGAGTTTCAATTTTACGCTGCTTTTCATAATTATAAGTGCTACTGAATTTTTTTTTAAATTTCATTGAAAATACAAAGTAAAAATAATAAGAATAACACGCGTTTTTTCTTTCCTAAAATCTGAAATTTTAACCTTTTCAAAGTAAAAACAAATTTTCAAAAATAATAAGTTCAATATTTTTTCAGAAAAATTTTAATGATTCAAAATTATGTGGACAGCTAAGTAATATTTATTTTAATTATTATGTAACAAGAAAACAGAGGAATATGCAATTTTTTTATCTATAGAGTTTAATTTATTTATATTTCCACTTAGACAGTACTAAAAATAATATTGAGAACAGATTACCGAAATCAAAGTGCAAAAATATAGAATTTTTTTTTAAAGTAGAAGTCTATTTATTCTCTATATAGCCAAAGTTATTCGCAGATCTATATATTCTCTGGAAAATGTAATCAAACTACAATACATGATTCAGTACCAATAGAGAACAGGTAGGGAGGTAGTGTAACAACAACAACAACAACACAAGTACCCAAGGGGGTAGTTGGTGAGCTGAGTTCCCCACCCCCCAGCCTATAAGTGAAATGTGTTTACGTATTTAAGCACATGGCCCCTTTCCACTTAAGGGAAATCGTTTATTGTAAAATATTTAGAATTTCGGTGAATCAATATGTTTTTCTTATCAGTGTCAATATTATTTGTTGATTGAGCCGGCATTTATCCGGGTTTAATTTTATTAAATATGCATTGAAATATAGAAGTTGGCATAAACGATGTAATCAGTGAACTAGTAAAAAAAAAAGATAGAATTTTATATTATAATTTGCATATTTATTTTTTTTACGTGAGCTAGCAAAAAAGAATGAATTTTAATTTATAATTTTTTTTTTTTTTTTTTTTTTTTTTTTTTTTTTTTTTTTTTAGAAAATTAAATTTTAATTTTTGGTACAAGAAGTATAGTTTTATTGTTCTCTTTTCCACGTATTTGAATCAAATAAGTGGAATGTTAAAATTATTAATAAAACAGTTAATATATGGAATTTCGACTTCAGATAACTCTTCTATTACTTATCGTTAGCATGATCTATTGCTCTTTCATAAACGGTTACGATTCATTTTGTTGAAGTGGGAGAAGTACAAAGTGAACTAAAAAAGTACGAGAAATGTTTTAATCTTCTTCTTTTATTGATTCGCCAGCCTATGATGGGCCAAACACCTTATTCCATTCCAATCTCTGCTTTGCGACAATTTTCCAGTTAGTAACTCTTAAAACTTTAAAATTTGTCTCCACTCAATCATTCCATCTCATCTTGAGCCTACCTCTAGTTCTAATTCCGAAAGGTATATAGTCGAATATCCTAAATGACAAGGAGGAAGGATCCATTCGGCAGATGTGGCACACAAACTTCATACGCACTATTTTGGTGAGTTTAATGATATCTGCCTTCTTAAACAACCTGTATAATTCAAAATTATGTCGTTGCCTCCACAATCCATTCTCATTCACAGAGTCAAACATATTTTACCTCAAAGCCTTCCACTCAAAGATGGCCAACTGTTCAGCCCGTATGTTTTAATTTAGAGAAACTTAAGGTTTCAATTCTTATTGTTATGCTTTAAGGAAAAAAACGATATAGATAAATGTAGGTGGTTCAAAAGTGTATCTGTAATACTATGCAGTGCCTCTAGAAATACAGATTTAGTTGTGTTATTTACTATAATGAACACATACGAATACCTTTGAATCTTATATGCACTGCTTTTAGTTTATTATTCATCTATAGGAAATATTATTTAAACTTTCAACAAGAAGAAGCACCATGCAGCATTTCTATTGCAGCAATCGAATGATTTGAAAATGACGTTTTTTAATGTTTCCAGAAAATTCTTCAGATCTAAACATCATACAAAAGGGTTGGGGATACATTGCAAGAAACATTTTTACAGATGTAAAGCAATATGTTTTTCTTTAAGAACTTACACAGAATTTAATAAAGCAAAGGAGGAACTTGATACATTATATTTGAAAACATTTCTGAATGTAAGTCAAAATGAATGGTACAATGTTTCCTCCAAATTAACGCCTTATTGAAAATGATAACTTTAATTAATAGTGAAAAATTGAAATGCCATTATAACTCTCCACATATTTAATGAAAATTATCTTTTGGATGTCATTTATTTGTGCCATAAAGAAAGAAATAAAATTACTCACTCATCTTTTTGATTTCAAATTTAAATGATATAAACATTATCATATCCGGTGCTTTGTTTCAGTGTAATATTTAATAAAATATTTGCGGTTCTTATAATAAAATGAGCCAGTGTACAACAGATGCCATCTTACATTAATCAATTTCAAAATATTCAATGAAGCATGAATTCCAATCTGCTTCCTTAAAAAAAAGACAAAATATAAAACATGATGATAGAAATCGATTCTTGTTGTTTCTTATCCCACTTGGCTGGCCAAGCCCACAAGCCCATATGGACTCATGATTGAAGGGGAAGGAAGCAGCTTCTGTTGTGATGGAGCACCCGTAGGTAGAAGCCTGACTTTTGCTCCGTGACGCTCTTACAGTCATATGAGACCGGGACCTACGGCTTAAAGTGGATTCCGAACCACTACAAACATCCATGGCACCGCCGGGATTCGAACCCGAAACCTGTGGCACCGAGCGCCAGAGCGCTAGACACTCGGCCATTCAGGTCCCAAATTTGCCAACGGCACGCAGTGTTCCCAGGTGGTCACCCACCCAAGTACTGACCGCGCCCAATGATGCTTAACTTCGGTGATCTAACGAGAGCCGGTATATTCAGCATGGTACGGCCGTTGGCATAGTTTCTAAAATTAAAATATCGTTATTGTAATTTTGATGGAATACTTTTTTAAATGTACAATATTCTTTAAGCATCTGATTTTTAACCAAAAAAGAAATAACACTTAAATGTGAAAATCTGATTAGTTATTTAATATAACAGAAAAGTGACAACTAAAACATATAATTGAATTTGAATAAAGTTGTAATAGTTTGAAAATGAAACAAACTATATTTAAACTGATTATCTCTTTACATTTCCAATAATTTATAGTTGTAAGATACTACGTGTACACTTTCCTTTCAGTAGTTTTAAAATAATCACAAAATATTTTGAAAAAAAAATTTATTTTTTGGATTAAATATTTTCAGTGACTGCAAGAAAATCAACTTCAAAATGACCTCCATGTTTTCTTAGTGTTGGATATTACTTGTTACTTACCTCACACTGCTTATCCTCAACATAGGTAAGAATTCAGGGTTATCTATATACAGGATATCTCAGAGACAGATTTACAAACTTCTAGAAGGGGTAAAGTATACATAGATGATTAGGAATCATATAGCAATGATGGGTCAGAAATGCTATGCTATCCAATCGTTCGCAGTAAATAGCGTTGCTCAGAAGAAGCTTCAAACATTCTTGCAGTGACTTTTCTTTTTACACACTAAATGGGCACTCTACCACTAAATTATTTAAATTTATTTTTTTTTTATCTAAATACAAAATTAACTGAAATAATAAATGCTTTATCAATGGATATTGAATTTCCTTCTGTTGTTTTTTCAGTATCAAATAATAATTCTTTTTATCCGTTATTGGTAGTCTTCAATACTTAAACTTTGTCTTTAGTATCGTTTAATTTGATATTATTTTTTTAAGATGTCTCAATCTATAAATTGGTTTTCTTTTTCAGGGCTTCTTCAAATCCATTCTTGGTTCATTTTTTATTCTTCTCCAATATATTCTCTATTACAATAATTTTCATACGAGAATTTAATCATATTACAGTACAACTATATACTATATACGTAGAATCATGTGGAGTAATTATAAACAAGCAACAACTATGTTCACATGGAGTTTAAAAGAACTTAAAGTCTGTAAGAACTAAACCTTCGTAACATTGGAAATGAATTGACGGCAATCCCGCGCTTTCTAATGCAACATTTGGAAATGATCTCATCACTTGAAAAACACGCTTGTGTAAACTTTGTGTTTAAAGTATTGCTGTTCATTTATTTCTATAATTACTTAGACAGAGAAAAGGTAAGCTGTTTGCATTAATCTTCTTGTTTTAAATGATTTTTTAATATAATATTATTGAATTATGCTTATATCAGTTTTTGCTGACTTTTAATGTAATGTTTACAAATATCCCCACTATTTGTGTAAGGTTATTGTAAACATAATTTACTTATTGACTTCATATATTATTCTTTCTTTAGGGTTGCTGAATACGAATAATGCCACAGTAAAAAAGCTGTGCTGAAAACACTCAGATGATAAAGATCGTGTGCATGCTTGGTGTACAAAGTTAATGAATATGGCTTTGCCAATTATCCGTCTAGGTTGACAGCTTTGGACAAAAACGAGATACTGTTTTTAACTACAATTCTCCCTTCACCCCAGAGGTAATTGTAAACAGGCAATTATGAGTAGATTAATTAATAATGAAATGATAGACATAGTTGATAAATTAAATCAACTTAGAAAGGTAAACTAATAATTTTTTATCAGGTTTTTTTCCACGTATTGTTTGCTCGAGAAAGGTTATGAAAGCGAAAATTATAGAAGTCGTTGCCATTTACCCAGGCTGACCGTAACACTTTTCCGGATAATTTTATAATATTAAGTTTTGAAATAAATGGAAAGTTAATAATTTTTTTATTGCATTTTTTTGGCGATCATTTCCTTTTTCAGCTTGTCTTCTTTCTCAAATTTATATTTTTAATAAATTCAATAGTTTAAAATTAGTAACAGTCTTATAATTTTACAGTTCATTTAACAGAAATTAAATATTTCTTTCAATGTTAGTAGAATTGCGTTTCTTCTTTAATGTTTCATCTATTTGTGTATTGTTTCTATCATTATATGAAGTATTAAAATTTTAGAACACAGAACTTCTTTTTACAAATAAGCAATATCATTCATATCTAAAGGAATATGTTTCTTTAATATAATGAATCTTTTAATTGCAACTTATAAGGTATTTTATCTCGTTTGGTTGCCAATAATTAGATTTAATTATTTTCTTTCTTACTGAGCATACTTATAAAAAATATGAGAGAATAATTTTGGATTATTGATTTTTTTTTTTTTTTTTTTTTTTTCTCATTTGAAAAAAAATTTCCACTTTCATACAGCATGAATAAATAATAATCATTACCTACAGAAAGATAATTTTAAAATTTCTTGGCCTTAATCATTTTCTTATTTTCTCATTTTATTTTCCAATTCCTCCTTTTATTCAACATATATATCGGTTTCAGCAATTTAATTGTCGTTTTAGAACAGATCATTCATTAATTTTTAAATATGCAATGTACATATCGAACAGTTGATTTAGTTATGATAATTCTCAAAATTTCTTTCGTAGTTACAGCATAATCATTTGCTTCGGTAATGAAGCTGATTACTAAATACAGATTAAAAACTATTAATCTTTCAGAAACATATTTTAATTTTTTCTTAATATCATAGAAATTGATGACTGAAATTAAGTTTAAATTAAAATTACCCTAATAATAGCGGAAGTTGGTAATATCCTTGAACACAAGTTTTTACGAGTTTATTGATACATGTTTACACAGGGTTTTTACATGTTTAGACAATGTAAACACATATTTTTTCTCACTCTTAAGTAATTTCATACTAGGAACCCATATATGACATCATAATTTCTCAATTACGTGAAGTTTTCAGACATAAGGATAGGGTTTTTTCCAGTTTTTTACATTAATTCTGGCGATAGTAAAGTGAATATAACGTTGTTTATTCATGAAAGAAAAATCATGTTTGCATTGATTGCATGGTAGAAGACCACTACAGAAGTTGATAACATCAAATTTGCAGACTTATTTGTGGACGAATGTTTCGTATGCATGTGGCATTTATCGAGATGGGTAAATACTTGTCATCATGTGTTATTTGCAGTTTCCATGATGTAAATCCAAACTTTGTGAATAAATTTATTCCAGTTCTTTTGATGGACAATATATCTGTTACAGTCGAATTTTGTGTAAATTGTGCCAAACTGTTTTTTAACATAAATTTAAAATAATTGCCTTTATGTGCAAGAGTTTGGTCCAAGAATTTCTTACTTGCTGGTTGGTTCAATTTTCTTATATATTGCTATTTTCAATATATCTTTCAAATTTTTAGGACAAGTAACTATAGCTTTTTCATATTAATATCTTGATAATAGTTGCCCATGTACTATTGCACAGATATTAGGTCCCAGTTAATAAAAAAGATGGAAATAATATAAATACATAATGCTCTGGCCTTTGGTACCTCAGGCACCAGGTTCGAATCATGGCGATGGCATGGATGTTCGTTAGTGATTCGAAATCTACGTTAAACTGCAGGGCCGGGTCTAATTAGCCTAAAAATGTGCAAAAAAAAGATCGTAGAGCGACAAACGAAGGTAATAGAGAGAATTAGGTTCGTGGCAAAAAAGTGACTGTGATTAACAGCTTGATTTGATCCAATTAGTTAAGTTTCAACTAACTAATAGGATCAAATGTTCAAGAGATCAAGATCAAGAGATAACAAGATCAATTTCACATTAATACAGTTGTTTCTAATATATTGTAACATATATTGTACTTCAAAAGTTTCTAAATTGTCTTTAATATTTGTCAACTTTAAGTGCATCAGGAAAATAGCCTAGCAGAATTTGAAATAAGACCTCTCCATGACATTTCAATCATCTTGAGAACAAAAAAAAATTGAAATATCTGTTGTTGTTGTAGTTGTTGTTGCTTATCCCCTTGATTTAGAATCCTAAACCAAGTCTAGTAGGTCATGCTGCATCAATAAATTGTAAACGGTCCTCCCCTTATTCAACAGTTGCCTCACAGAGGCACCAATACAATCGATGAGATGAGAGGGAGACGCGATGGCCGAACAATGACAAAGGGTATATGTCTTCTCGTCTTCATTGAACGTCAAACTCTTAGTGTGGCCAGTCCTTAGTAAAATATCTAATACACTATTATATTATTAGGTGCCTAAACACACTGTATACAATTAGATTTGACAAAGTTACAAAATTCTGATTCCACAGTATTTTTATTGCTCTATCTTTATTGTAACTTTCTTTGATACTGCTATACAGACAAATTATTTCGATCTGATTGAATAGTTTTCTTTTCTTAAGCGGCATTACAAATTTAACAATAAAAGTCAATATGAAGTTCAATGAAACTTTCTCTCCTATAAATACTGTCTTTCTCCCTCGTCCTAAATTCACCATTATGGGGTTATCAAATTTCGAACATTCGGAGACGGATGTTCGAAATTTGGAAAATTCTGGTTAGAAGAAGAGGTCGAAAACTCAGCCAGTACTTTCAATGGACAACAAATTGTCATATGATATCTTTCGTGTGATAATCATTAAAAATATTTAAAATCTGTTATTTCATTTCTTTCTGTAAATGATAACCATTTTTTCTGAAAGCAACACAAAAAATAACGTTAAAAGATTGACTGTAGTGTTTAAAAAAGCAGGAAAACTGAATTCCTCTAATTGAGCCACAGTAACCTATAAGAATTGTCAATATATTTCGGGATACCACATTAGCGGCTACTTCGGGGGTACAGAAGTCTAGGAATAAACAGGGATATTTTTATTGGCAAAATGGAAATTCAGATTTTTTTCTTATTTACAAAAAAATTTTTAGTTTGTTTCAATTTATTGATCAGTATGTTTTATTTATTCAATTATTTTACGTCGGCTTGTCTATGAGAGTACAACAGCATAAAAAAAAAAACTTTAACCATGAAAAGTTCACCGAAAATTCGCCAAATTGGCCTAAAATCAAATTTAATCAATTTTATTTTAAATATGCTAACTTTCATAATATTTCCATTTTTTTTTAAATTTACCAATTTTATTTTCATTTTTATCTAATTAAATTTTTTTCAGTTGTTTTATGCGTTGTTTTAAAAGTACCCTGCCAACTTTGGCGAAATTTGGGTATAAATAGAGGATGTGTATAGACGAACGCACACGAACTCTCAAACTTTGAAATATATATAGATTTATATTTCGAAGTTTTAATTGACAATTGAAAGATTATTTTTATGTAAAATAAATATGTTTACGGTACATTTATCTACATAAATATCAGACAGTTCTAATTTTCTCCTATGAATTTATTCACACGTCACATTTTAAAAGCTGTATTAAATGGGTTTTTTTTTTTTTTTTACGGAGAGACTTTGGGACTGAACAAGGAAATATCTGCATTTGTTGCTATATTGCCAAAGTGTTTACAACTGGTAATTACAGTTAAATGATAAAATACTATTTTATTTTGTTCATTTTAGGAAATGCTATTTATTTTTCTCTTATAATTAGTTATCATCTTTGATTATTTC
Organism: Caerostris darwini; assembly: GCA_021605075.1. NCBI lineage: Eukaryota > Metazoa > Arthropoda > Arachnida > Araneae > Araneidae > Caerostris > Caerostris darwini. The sequence goes on from BPLQ01013133.1 coordinate 279,134, forward strand.
TCTGTCAAAAAAAAAAACTTTAAAACTATTTTAATTTGCGGGAAAATTTTTGGGGAAAAAAACTCTTATCTGAAATTTTGTATTTTCTGATCTATTCTATTGAGTAAACTCTTTGTAAACTTTAAAATTTTAAAAAATGAGCTATCAAAAATTAAATTATTGCATTTTGCAATGGAGGCATTTAGCAATTTTTAACTGCAACAATTAATAGCTACTACAGAAAAAAATTTGAGACTTGTTAAATTAAAATGCTTTTAAACGTTGAATTTTTTTTTTCCTTTGCCCTCTAAATAAATAGTAACTAAATGTTAAATGTTAGGGAAAACGTGAGAAACGTGATGTGAAAAGACAAAAACATTCACCCCCATTCTATCTCCGTTATATTACATGCATTTTAAAGACATTAAAAGTCGTTTCTAATTGTATTACCAATACGAGCACTTACTCCCACTTATTACAGCTCTCTTTCGAAACATGGAAAAGTGTATCACAAAAGCCATAGATTAACTTAGTGTCCGAAGTTTTTAAAGCTTTCGTTCGAAAAAGAAAAAGAGAGAGAAGAAGAAAAAGTTCTAGGGACAAAAAAAAAATAAAAAAAAAAAAAGAAACACACAAAAAAAAAAAAAAAAAAAAAAATAGAAACTAAGGAAAATGTTTCACGAAAATAAGAAAAGCGAGCCTTGTGGATAAAAAAAAAAAAAAAAAATGGCGAATTCCCCAGAATGCAGTACGCGCGGCCATCCCTTTGGCCAATCAGCTCGCAGGAATCGTCCCACGTGACCGAGTTCTGAGACAGGTGCGTGTGATGAAGTGGGCGAAAAGGAAAATGGCGGCTACGTTAATGAGGTCCTTGGGCTGGAGAACAAATATTTGCGGACTTGATTTCGTGACGCTCTTGCTTCGCTTCCATTACCTTGATTGGTTTCGACTCTGTCCACAAGGAAGCACTCGTGGATTACTTAAAGTTCGACGCTTTTTGGGGTGGAACTTTCTTCTTTCTTTTCTTGCCGCCGGAAAAGATGTGGAATGTACAGAAGAGAGGAGGCGGCTCTCTATTGACGGAGCCGAAATGCGACCCCTACTGCTACAGGAAGTGTGAGTCCCGAGACCAATAACCATCAAAATGTTTTCAACAAGTTTTCGCCCTCGGAAAACATGTTTAGGGAAAAGAAAATTTCGCGACTTGGACCCATCCTCCACAGGTCGACACAACTTATTCTGTTCCTTCTTCTCGGCCACCCATTTTTTCCTTTTCTTTGAATCCACTTAAATTAACTAAAAACTCCTTTTTGTTGGCGATTAAAATAGTGGTATTAAGGAAGCAGTTGACTATTTCTCTGTCCAACTTCATTTGCCATACAATTTCAAGGTCTTTCATTGAACCATCCGTCCAACACTTTTTTCCTCTTCGTTGAATCCACTTAGATTAACTAAAAACTCATTTTTGTTGTCTATTAAAATAGTGGTATTAAGATAGCAGTTGACTATTTTTCTGTCCAATTTCATTCGTCATGTAATTTCACGGTATTTTATTGGTTGAACCAGTGTCCTTTTTATATCAATGTTTCCTTTAAGAAGGCATCCCAAATAGCGAACTTTTCATTACGTTTTGGACTGTTGGTTCGATGTCCTCTTTGCCATTTGTCACTTGAAACCTGATGGCCAATTGGCTAGCGCTCTGACCTTTGTTCCTCTGACTCGAATCCTGGCGGTAGCATAGATATTTATTAAGGATTCTAAATCCAAGTTAAACCATCCTCCACATGTCTACACAACTTGTTTTGTTCTTTCTCGACTATCCATCCAGCATTTTTTTTTTTTTTTTCCTTTTCGTTCAATCCACTTAGATTAACTAAAAACTCCTTTTTGTTGTCTATTAAAATAGTGGAATTAAGGTAACAGTTGACTATTTCTGTGTCCAACTTCATTTGCCATGCTATTTCAAGGTCTTTCATTGGTTGAAGCAGTGTCCTTATTATGTCAATGTTGCTCTGAGCTTCCTTTAAGAAGGCATCCCAAACATGTTTAGGGGAAAGAAAATTTCTTGGCTTGGAGCCATCCTTCACAGGTAGACACAACTCATTTTGTTCCTTCTTCCCGACCATCCATTTTTTCCTTTTCGTTGAATCCACTTAGATTAACTAAAAACTCCTTTTTGTAGTCTATTAAAATAGTGGTATTAAGATAGCAGTTGGCTGTTTCTATGTCCAACTTCATTAGCCATGCTTATTTCACGGTCTTTCATTGGTTGAACCAGTGTCCTTATTATGTCAATGTTGCTTTGTTGTCAATGAGTTTCCTTTAAGAAGGTATCCCAAATAGCAAGCTGTTGATTCCGTTTAGGATTGTTGGGGCAGTGTCGTCTTTATCATTTGTCGTTTGAAATCTTATGGTCGATTGGATAGCGCTTTGACATTTGGTACCACAGGCTTCAGGCCTGAATCCTGCAGGTGTCATGGATGTTTGTTAATGGTTTAAATCCAAGTTAAACTGTAGGTATCAGTCTAATTTGTCTAAAGTGGTCAAAAATGACCGTAGAGCGACAAACCAAACCATTATCATTTGTCACTTAGGCACATAAAGAATCCTTCCACTTCTACAGTATGCAAATAATTGAAAGAATATAAATTGTTTTTATTGTGATGATACTTTTAATCGTATAAATAAATAAACAATCGTAATTTAAAATATATAAGAGCTCTCATTGTTTTTCCCATATGTTGTTAATACAGTCTTTAGTAAGTGTCAAATGGTTCTGAAGGAACCTTCCATTTGCGAACTCTACTTCTACAGTATACATATAATTGATTACAATATAAATTTCTTTGATTGTGATGATATTTTTTAATCGTATAAATAAATAAACCATCTTAATTTTAAGTATATAAGAGCTCGCATTTAATTTATATTAAGAGCTCGCATTACATTTCCCATATGTTATTAATACAATTCTTAAAAAGGGTGAAATGGTTCTGAACATATTTGCTAAGCAATTAAAATTTACCACCAAAAAAAAAATGTGAAGCACATTATCTGATGATCATATTACAGTGATAACCTTGATTATTTTTATCATATATTTCATCTGAAAATTTGTTAAAGTAGAAGAAACCACAAGTATTTTTTTCATCATAATAATCAAACACACAAAGCAATCCTCCTCAAAAATATTCTAATAAAGCTTTCATTTATCTGGACAAATATTTTTTGACAATCTTGTAGCTTGAACCAACAAAAATTTCACTCAAAATTTTCTAAATATCCATTTTAAATAAGTACAAGTGTCAATAATATGTGTTTGATATTCTCAAATTCAAGGTGAAGAGCGGGGTAACAATGAATAGGAAGTAAGGCTTGACTCATTTCCTATAAATAAAAAATAAACCACAGTGAGTTAATGAAAATTTTAACAAAAAAAATTACTATGAAATATTTTCAACTAACAAGAACTATAATTAAAATGAATTTCAGATAATTTCTACTAAGTAGTAAGAACTTTTCTTCTCTTTGCAATATCTTTCACGACAACCTATCTGTGCATCTATTATTCTTCATATAAAAGAGATTGCGTTTTTTCATGACAATCATTTCCAGCAAAAAAGCCTAAGATTAATTTTCAGAATAATAAATTTTTTAAAGCAGATAGAATTAAATGAGTACAAAACAAATGTTTCAAAACATATTTGCGAAAGGTTAATTCAGCAAACCACATAGTTAAAATCTTCAAATATAATGATCTTCCTTTCGAGATAGAAATGTGCTTATATTGCCAAGACGTAAAAGGTTACATTCTAGAAAGTTATGTCTTTGATTTTGTAAGCTCAACACTATCCAGTTTATCATCAAATAGTCCATAAAAATTATATTGCTTTCATTTCAATATTATCAGACAGCAAGTTAAATTTTAAAAGGAATTTAATAGGTTTTAAATACCGACTACTGAAATCATAAAATATTTTATATACAATTGTTGCATCGTTAAGCAATTCTATTTAACCAAAGAGCATGTCAGTATATCATGATAACCGGAAGTCTAGATCATTTTGGGGACACAGTAAATATAGTAAATCTGCACTAAATAAAACAAAAGGCCACTTTATTACTAAAAATTTCAATTTTATATATACACACACACACACATATATATATACCAAATGGATAACTGTGTAATTTCTAGGGGCAAGATTAGCATATATAAATCATTCATTTAATTTAATAAGCAGATCTACAGTTCTGTAGTATTTTTAATGCCAATTGAGAATAAAAAGAAAAAGTACTTGAAAAAGTACTTACAGTACTTGAAACGTACATTATTAATTATTATTTTAATCCTCCTTTTCGTCAAGAATTCGTAAGATTTGGGTTATTGATTTACTATTTGTCATAGAGTGTGTTGGTTAATTTATTTATTCATCTTTATCTTATTATTCATTATTATCTTATTCTTATATCTTATTATTAACCTTATCAGCTTTAGTCAAATCCAAAAATATATGATTATTTCAGTTGTATGATTATTTTGGTTAGAATATCCGTCTGGTATATTGTCATTGTCATATTGTGAGTTAAATTTTAAAAAGAATATAATAGGTTTTAATTATGTATTTATTTAATGAAATTTTTTATCATTTGTGCTATGTCTACTTCAAGAAAAACACCGAAATTTACTTCCCCTCAAAGATAGATCTATACATCGTTATAATATTTCTTGCAAAATTATTGAAATGATACTGGACAGATTTAAAAAAAAAAGTAAATCTATCCAATATCATTTCAATAATTTTGCAAGAAAAATTGATTTAACGATGTACAGATTTGTCTTTCAGAGTAAGTAATCTTCGAGGTTTTCCTTGATCAAGATAGTTGGCAATAAATGCTAAACATTTTTTAATGATAAACAATTAAGGCTTTTTGCTCATTAAAGAGAGTGTAAAAAAATTCCATGGAAAATTAAAATTATACAATAGACTCTGTTTTCCTTTTAATTCCTAAATGCAAAAATATTTTATCATGAATGTTATCAAAATTTGAAGATTTAGATTCATCTAGAGATCGGAAAAAAAGAAGATAAAGTTTTAATTTGGTTGAAATATCAGCTCCAACATCATAGTCCCAGTCTAATTAGCGCAAAAAATGATTGTAGAGCGACTAACCAAACCAAACCAACACCATTGATAAATTTTTAATCACTTTTTTTGTCCTGCCAGGGAAGAACGTCAATCATACTTGCATGCTAATTGCGTGCTTTATCATTGGGCTGTGAGTCGGGTTATTTATTCTTTCCTCAAATTCGTTTTCTTTTTTTACTTTAATAATTAATTTGAGAAAGCTATAAATCTTAAAAAGATAAAAAAAACCTCAGGGTGTTTTTATGCATCCAAAGAAAAAAATTTTAGGTGTTACCATTTATAAGAGTTTAGCAGATTAGAAGATAATAAAATGTCCCAATATGCAGAACAAAAACAAACTGCTAAGTTGTTTCATTTATAAACAAACAACTCTAAAAAATTGCTTTCTAAGAATATATTTCTTGAAAACTTTAAAATTGAATTATGCATTCTGAAATGAAATTATTATCAAAACTGAATTATATATTAAATGAAATTATTATCAAAACTGAATTATGTATTATCAAATGAAATTATTATCAAAACTGAATTATGTATTATCAAAAAAAGTTATTATCACAATTATGTATTATCAAATGAAATTATTATCAACACTGAATTATATATGAAATTATCAAAACTAAAACTGAATTACATATTATCAAATGAAATTATTATCAAAACTGAATTACATATTATCAAATGAAATTATTATCAAAACTGAATCATGTATTATCAAATGAAATTATTACCAAAACTAAATTATGTATTATCAAATGAAATTATTATCAAAACTGGAAATGAAAAATGAAAACATTACAGAAATATTAAATGAAATTATTATCAAAACTGGATTATGTATCAAAGGAAATTATTATCAAAACTAAATCATGTATTAGAAAATAAAAATACAAAAAAATAGAAAATTAATTATGGTCGTGAAATAAAGCAAGATCAATAGTTTGCTAAATTTGAATGCTAATTAGAACTTTCATTCGATGAATTCTTTCAAGTAAAACATTAAATATGGTTTCTTAGTTAGTTGATCTCTAGAATTCCCAAAATATTTTTTAAAGCAAATAACTTTTGTGAACATTAAAAATGAACAATTGTTTATCATCTCCTCATATCAAATCAAATATTGCCCAATCAAAATGTAAAAAAATAATAATAAATCACAATTAAAAGCATGGATAAGATTCTGCACATTGATCGAGCCAATAGAACCACTACACGTTCCCTTTTATTTTCTGATTCAATAAGCCAAACGTTTTTTGCCCCGTTCAAGTTGCGATTAAGCCTCGCGTAGATTAAACATCTATGATTTAATCTTACAAGCAGCTCTGTCCTCAGGCTAGATCTGTAATGCGGCTCTATTGAAAATTTTTACGTTGATCCCGCAATATTGCATCGACCCGTAAGCCTGTAGGCTAGCGGCCTAGTTGCGTCATTGTATACCTGCCGGTGTGTCATTCGGACCTTAATAATTTCATTTCCCCTGGCTTGTTGACCCTTGTCACGTGTCGTGGGCTCGATTAACTGAACTTTTTGCGTCCCCTTTCTCCAATCCTTCATTAGCCGGGGGGAAGGGGGCCTTATGTGGGAGGAAAAGGGGGTATCTACCCTTTCGGATGTTTCCCCTTTGCTTCAGGCAACAATCATCAAATCGTTGCTATTTATATTGCGCCGGTTTACCTTTTTTTCTTTACTTTTTTTTTTTCATTCGACAGCCCATGAACTAAATTCCAGGTTCTGATTTCCAAAACCCATAAATATCAGTTATTTAGATAGATAGATAATAGTGACTTGAGGTGATAATGAGGGTGACAATAGTGATAATAGAAGTGAATAATGAGGGTAATTGAGTAATAGTGAGCAGCATCGTAAAAATAATTTTTAATGCAACATGAAAACAACATGTTCAAAAAAGAATCTGTTATATATCTGCCTTTCTGGCCGAACAACATTGTAATAATGATTTTTAACTTCTTGTTAAAGGAATTTATTAGTAATGAAATTTCTATAAATATTACAAAACACTATATACACTGGTTGAATATAAAAATAAAGAAATCTTCTCTATCCTAGTTAATGTAAATATTTTAAGACAAAGTTAGTTTTTGTTGATGATTCATAACAACTTTACTTATCACAAATAATATCCATACACTATTTTTATCAATATATTCAGCAAATACTAATAGATATATATAGCAAATACTAATCGATAATATAGTTCTAAATACTAAAGCCCCTTGGTTGGTTTGTCTCTCTACGGTAATTTTTTGAACACTTTAGGCTAATTAGACAGGGACCTACAATTTAACGCGGATTCCGAACCACTAACAAGCATCCATGCCACCCAAAACCACTTACAGAATAATATCAACTGGCATAATTCTCTTCAACTAGTAAGAAATAATCTGCATGTCAAAAATTAGAAGTCGTAACTTCTTAATTTTGTTTTGTTAGATAATGAACAGTTTGCGTGTCCTTTTCAAATGGATTCGAGTATTAAATCACGCAAACCTCTGTCAACACTTTTGATTGCAAAAGTAGTTACTTATGCTCGTAGATCATTTAGAATGGTATTGTTTTATGCGAATGTGATCAAGTGGATTCCAAACGAATAAATAAATTGATCAGAGAACGGCAAAAAAAATACTTTTTTGTATTTGCTCAGTAAACATAAAGAAAATGACTTAGAAAAAGGAACACGTATTAGAGTTGAAAAATTACTCTAAGCTACCTTGCTCATTTCTCCTTAATAATATTCGGCGTACTACCATATATTATCCAATGATCATAAGCCATGCAATTAAACATTTCACAATCACGAGAATTTACTGAAATTCGAATTGGAACGAAAGCTTGAACTCAATTTGCATTAAATTAACATGAGGAAATGAGTTTCAGATAAAAGTTGATATTTAATATGCTTATGATAATTTTTATGCTTAACTTTATTATAGAAAGATAATAATCCAATGTCATCAGTAAAAAAAAATTCAGACATGCGGCAAGAATGAAATCGATTTTTATTCTCTTTGACTTAATTTGTAATTCTATAAATCATGAATTAACCATAAATATAGATCATGCGTCAATAATTTTCCTCTGAAACTATATTTAGCAGATTGTATCATTTCTACTAGTGAGTCATAAATTTTTAAAGTGAGTTATTGTGCATGTGTCTTAATATTTATATTAAATATCATACAGAACTGGTAATATGTGCTTCATATCATATAAGTGTTGGTAATAAAAATTTTGCATCATATTGAGTTCTTTGTCTAAAATCTTGATGAAAATTCTGAAAAAGGTTCTTTACGGCATTGTTAGTGGTTCGGAATCCACGTTCAAATGTAGGTCCCGGTTTAATTAGCCTAAAGTGCGCACAAAATTACCGTAGAGCGACAAATCAATCAAATTTGCGCCATTGTAGCGAGTAGCTTGTCATACTGGACAAACTGGTCGACTTTTATTCTTGTCAAAGTCAAATCACCAATTTCTCTACAATACATTACAATAAAATGTACATTAAAAGACGCCATAATCGATGATTTAATTAAAATAGCAATGTTATGCAGGAAATGTGTTTAGCGATGTCCAAAAAGCATTAGACACAACTTTAACGTGATAGCCAACTATATAAATTTATAAATTTTTCACAATATCTTATTCTTATTTTTTAAAATATCTTATTCTTTCAGATTGCGTATAGATGGATGCCATATAGATGGGTTCAATCAAGTACATCATAAAGCAGTGTACTATGTCCCATTATCTATAATATTTTCGCTTATGATTTTTTTCGCAGTTCTTTTGTAAATATTTTGCTCATGATTTACTCATGATGATTTATTTTTGCTGAGCAGCATTGGTTCACACATCATCCGTTCTTTGTCTTTAAGCTATTCAAACACTTTTGGAACACTTTGAAAGAATGAATCATCATTAAAATGCCACTCCAGATGTATGTTGATGGTGATGATGATACTCCATATCAATTTCTACTTTTATATATATATAATACATGTATTACCATGAATAATAAACATTAAAAAATATTAATAATTATATTAGTATATTTAATAAAAGAATTAGCATCAAAAATATAAACGACTAACTCTTTGGCACTGCTGTCCATGTTGGACAATGGCCATCTGTCTACTGGAAGATTTCAAAAAAAGGTGTTTTCTTTTTACGGAGCAGGGTTTACAGTTCTACGCCCAGCAGTCATATTATGTGTGGACCTATAGTTTAAAGTGAATTACGAACCATTACAAGCATCCATGACACCGCCAGGACTCGAGCCTAAAACCTGGGGTACTGAATGCCAAAGCGCTAACCATTCGGCTATCAGGCCCCGTGAATATAAACAAAGTAATGCAATTCTATTTCAGAAAAAGTGAATGAATCCATGCCGACACCAGCTGACATTAAATGAATCAATCTTATAATAAAATGTACAAGTATACTATGATTCTGGAAGATGTACAATGATTCTGGAAGATGATTATATTGCCATGATTTTGAAAGAATATATTAACCTTTCAAAATCATGGCAATATAATCATCTTCCAGAATCGTATCTCGTATATGACTGACAAAATTTAGAAGAAAATACTCTAAGCATATATTTTCTAGATGTATAAATTTATTTCTCCCTTCTCTTTACAGAATAAGGTTTTGTTATGAAAGCAAGTATTAACTCTTGTTTAAATTTATGTTTATCCTATTTCTGCAAAATAAAATTCTATGTATCATGATCAATTCTCCATGATATTTTCGAAATGCAAACGTGCATAATAATCTTCGGATTGAACCCATTGTCAAATTTGCCACAGATCTATCTCTACAATAATTTTTTTAACTCTTGTAAATCGCATGAATCCACTGCATATGGATCAAATACAACTCTCCCATAATAATGAGAATCCTGCAATTTTCGTACAGAACATGCAATTCCTATTTTTGTACTACAGTTCCTATTTAACATTTAGTTTCTATCTCATTTATTTATTTACATATATACATTACTTGTTATAAATTCTTTCATACATTAGTACAGTAATACCCCATTTAACGCTGTTTCAGTATTACACGGTAACATCGGAATTCCTTGAAATCGCTAATTTGAAAGCTTATTAATTGCGGATAACATTCCGATAACTGATTGATAAAACCGATGGGGAAGATAAACAATCTATTAAAAAGCTTTAGAAATACTAACTTAGAACTAACTCCCTGGCACTACAGTTGGACCACGGCCGTCTAATGGCAGATTCAGGAGCAGGAGCTGTTTTCTTTTTACGAGGTGGGGTAGTCAGCCCTACGGTATATAGACCGGGACCTACGGTTTAAAGTGGATTCCAAACCACTACAAACATCCATCGTAAGGGACTCGAGCCCTAAACCTGTGGCACCGAGCGCCAGATTGGAAAAACTAAAATTGTGAATGTTATAGGCGACATGAATCTTTCCTGTAACCGAGAAAGGTGACAAAGAAATGTTTGAAAGGAGTATCCATTGATGATGTCGACGAAATTGTCAAGCTGGCTAATGAAACAGGCTTGGATATAAATGCTCAAGATATTGAATTATTGCAAATTACAACTGATGATTCTCAACGACATGCTTAATGAATTAACACAACAAGTGAACCAAATTCGTGTTTCTGAAGATGAGAAACCAAAGGAACTTTTAACGGATTTGTTAAGAAAAGCTTTAACCAATATAACGGAAATTATAAATCAGTTTATACAAAAAGATATATATTTCGATAGAAGTTCAAAGGTAAGATGAAGTGTCATTGATACGATGTTTTGCTCATGAAACAAGAAAAGGAACATGACATTAGATGCCCTTCATAAAAAAAAAAAAAATATCAAATGAGAAAGCACTTTCTTCAGCACAAACACTACTTGAACTTTTGTGTGATTTTCATAAATGTTTTATGAATAAAAATCGATATTAGCAATAAATAGGTCTGTAATTGATGTAATAAAAAGTATTTAACAATAAATGTTACAAAATAAAACTTTATACATTTTCTTATTTTCTGTCCTGTATCACTTATTCCCATTATTGACGTGTTAGAATTACCATGTTTAGTGCTTTTAGAGAGGAAACTTATTGGAACGTGTCTCCCGTTTTAAGCGGAATTTTACTGTACTTGTAATTTGTGGTCATATGTGAAAAAATAGACAAATTGATAAATAAGACAATAAAATAGATAAAAATAAATAAAAATAGACAAACTGACATAAAAATAATAAAAATAGACAAATAAATAAAAAATAATAATAAATTGACAAAAATACACAAATAAGCATATAAATAAAATTAGACAAATAAATAAATAAAAAATAATAATAAATAGACAAAAATACACAAATAAAAATATAAATAAAATTAGACAAATTGACATAAATAAAAATATAAATAAAATTAGACAAATTGACATAAATAAAAATAATAAAATTAGACAAATAAATAAATAAAAAATAATAATAAATAGACAAAAATACACAAATAAAAATATAAATAAAATTAGACAAATAGAAAAAAATAAATAAAAGTATACAAATTGACACTGCAGATGATCATGTAACACATGGCCATCTGCAATTAATTTGTTGCTGTTGGATTCTTTAACTGAATACAACTAACTGATCGTAGTGCTTTCAAATTTCTTTTATCCTACTATATAACTTATGACGTGTAGTTCATTAAACTGGCACACCACATGTAAGTTTAAGGTGATTATGATGCTCCGCCTCAGTTTTTACTTTCATACGTAAAGAATACATATAGTATCCAGTATAATATACATATACTGTACGTATATACATATAGTATACATATACTGAGAAAAATGTTAATAGTTAGATTAATATATTTTACAAAAGAATCAACTAAAAGATTTCACAAACAGTTTTGTTATGTATTTCATACCAAGTAATTAAACATAAGTTTATAATTATATTTTCCTTTGCTTAATTCCATGGGACATTCCATGAGTAATCTACTTATGGATGATGGTAAAAGGGCAACTTTTGTTATGATGGAGCACCTATAGGTAGAGGTCTGACTTGGCTCCGAGTTGCTGAAGGAGGCAGTACCTTCCTGGAGAACTTTTAGAGAGAACTACCCCGCAGTTGCGTATTGTATGGGAGAATATCAAAGAAAATCCCACCAAGTAGTCCAACTCACGAGGCAAGATGATGAACATCGCAAACGGCATAGAGCCTCCTCATTTTTTTGAAGCAGTGTCTACAAAAAAGCCTCCAGCAGAGTGAATCTCAGCCCTAATGCTCACCTGTGGCGCAAGTTGCCACCGAACCTAGAGTCGGACTAAATTTCAAATGTCATTCAGATTATGATGGACGAAATAGGAGGCAAAAAAGTATTGACATGATTACAATATTACGCATAAATGTAACAACTGAAAGTTATTTAATAAAATCCAATGATTGTTTAGACAGCATTTTACTTTAATGACTTCGGGTCAGTATTTAGATAGACCTGTCATTAGCTTTTCTATTGCTTAGATGATAATTTTGTTCCAAATATCTTGCAGATTACCTTGACTGTGATGTTCTGGAGATGAGATACTTTTCTCACAAGACAGAAATGGCATCCTTTCGAAGATTTTGTTGATTTTTTTTTAATCCTATCCATTACAAAAACGATTCTCGCGACTATATCCTTCATTGAATTCATAAGGATCTCGTACACCAATGATTTCATGTGCCACACTAATAATCTGATGTATTGAGGATGTGATGATTTTAAAAAACATTAGCTTCTGTTGATTTTCTGTGGAACCCTGATATGCCAATCAATTACAACTATCAATGCTGCTTTTTATAACTGGGAATTTGTATGCTGTAAATCCTTAACGGTGATGTTCTTGGAGATGTGATACTTTTCCGGCAAGATAGAAATTACGAATTGTGCATGTTGGGTATGTCTTAAAATTAAAATATGCAATATGTGGGTGCATGTGAACTCCTCCCCTTCCTTCCAGGATTCCTCTGGACAACTCTGGATTTGCTATACATATATCTGCTGTTCTCATAGTAATTAACCTCAGATCAAAACGCCTGGTATTCGAAACCAACAATACTGCAACTGCTTTAGAAATTTCTTACATAAAAGCCTTTCTTTTCATTGCATTAATTTGTGACAGAAAAATTGTCTTTCAAGAACAATTGTCAAATATTATTATTTAAATGACAAAATAATTTAACCAAAATCAAAATTTCGAGAAAAAAAAGCACGTGAAATATTTACAATACTCAATAATGTACATTATGTTAGCTTTTCCAATGTCTGTATGGAAATGTCTCCCATTATCTGTATGGAAATTATTGTAACATTCTTTTTAAATGATGCAAAGCAAATAGCATGCAGAATTAAATTAGTCTCAAAAGTTTAAATGATACAACAATGAAATATAGAAATTATTATTTTCATTGAAATTAACGATTTAATGAAAAAGTGAATATCTCAATGTAAATAATGTTAATTGATCAAAAATATTTTATAATTAATTGTAAAAGCAATCAAAGGGTTAGTTCAAGGAATTAATTGATTAGTTCAAGGAATTAAAAATTAACTCGCTTGAATTAAAATGACATTTACACTTAAAATTTTGTGTTAATCATTGATTTTAAAGTTTATTTCAAAAGCTTATTTCGATTATAGTAATTCTTATTAATAATTCAAGTAAATTTAATATTGAACAAAATTTATTGTATTAGTTGTTAATTAATAATAAATTTATAATTAATAATATTTGTATAAATTTTATTAATTTAACTAAAGTCGATTATAAAAATCTGTATCATAATTGGTTCTATGTCGTCCAGTGTTTTCCATATCTTATTTCCCATGATTAAATTCTTCTTTAGTATATATTTAATTGACATGGAAAATTCAGGAACATTGAATTTTCAATCAATCTAATAAAAAAATGTTTTTATAACAAAAAATTGTGTTTTATAAATCAAATTATAATTTAAATTGTGTTTTACGTTTTTTTTAATATTGTGTTGTATAACTTTTTCATTGAAAAACGCTAAAATATTTATTGAATATTTTGAAGAAAAGAAATAAAAATAATTATCAATTTAAAAAAATAAATTTTTAAATATTGCTTAGCCAATACTTCAACTCTAAAAAACAAATAAGGATAAATGTTTAATTTTGACGTAAAAGGTCTATACATAATTAAATATATATACAATATACTAATTTGTATATATATATATAATATATATATGTGTGTGTGTGTGTGTGCGTATATACGCTAATTTGAATATATCCACTCCCAATTAATCAAATGTGTTTTTTCATGTGTAATCAATCTAATGAAATCAATCTAATAAAATCAAATAAAAAAAGAATGTTTTTTCTATAACGAAAAACATTGTGTATTAATAATCGTGTAATTTTTTCCCCAAAAAACTCTAAAATATTTATTGAGTATTTTGAAGAAAAGAAATAAAAAGGATTAACAATTTAAAAAATAATATATTTTAAAATATTGATGGACTAATACTTCAACTTTAACAAACAAATAAAGATAGATGCTAAATTTTCTAGTAAAATGTAATAACGTAATGTAATATTACTTATATAATTAAATATAATTATATATAATTAGTATAACAATATACTAATTTGTATAGATATATATATACGTATATATATACTAATGTGAGTATATTCACCTCTAATTAATCAAATATGTTTTCTAAAAAACAGAAATATGTACATGAGAATCAACAATAAAATTGCTTATCCCCTACTGAAAAAATAAATCCAATATTGACTCAACTTGCGCCATCTATCGATACTAAGAAGAACTATTTTTACAGTACAGCGAAAGAGACAATTTTCCCTTCTCTTCTACTTTTGTTTATAATTAATCAAATTAATAAAGATCTAACTACTTACTTCTATTACTGCCGAATTAGTATCAACAAAGAAATAGAATCCACTGTTTACTTTTTAATAAAAATAACGTCAGAATCTTTATTTTTTTTTTTTTAATCAGAGAGAAATGTAAGTCAATTCGCAGATATGAACCCACAAATAAAATCATACAGTACTTGGAAGAATAATTTAATTATAAATTAGAGATCATTAGCTCGGTAACTTTCCGAAACCGACAAGTCCCAATAAAAAAAAGAGTCGTCCTATCATCAAGTGTCTGAACAAACAGTATATTCCGGAGACTTAAGACATAACTGCTAATCAGACTTGGAATTAAAATCACGGCTCAGTTAACGCTGTTGGACTTGTTTGCAGGACGTGTTAGATAATTACGGCAAACAACTTTTCATGGCAGAGTTGTTGATGCTGTTGATGAGTGTGCCTGGGATATTAATCATTGAGAACCGAAAATGTTTTCTCCTAAAAATGAGTTGCTTCTTCTTTTTCAAGTAAAATGTTTCCAGAGGTAATTGGCAAGCTTAGAAAAGTTCTTCTGGGTAACGTCATATTGATTTTAACACACATTGTACAGAGAAATGAAGGAAAAACATTAATTTCGGAAGTATGAGAAATCTAGTATTTTTAAATGCTGCAAAATAGCTTTTAAAAATGCAATTAAAGTTTAAAGCGACTTATGCAATATGCATGTTAATTAATGGCTAATTTATTTTAAATCCTTTTGCTATCAAAAATTTAAGTTCTTATGTTATTGTAGGTGATTAAAAATAGTTATTGAGGCCTAATGGCCAAGGGACTTGCGCTCTGACCCTCGCTGCCATGGATGTTTGTAGTGGTTCGGAATTCACTTTAAATCTTAGGTCCCGGTCTCATATGACAGTAGAGCACTGGCCGTAGCACTGATAACCCTACCCCGTAAAAAGAAAACATCTCCTGTCTCGAAATCTGACTGTTGGCAGACGACCTTGGTCTCCCATCAAGCTGTTGCGCCAATAAAGAAAAAGAATAGTTATTGTACTCTTTTGATTGTTGTAGAACTCGTGATCTCCGAGTTTCACTTATGTATGCCACTGATGGGTCATGATGTAAGGACATTGCTTCTGATAGAACTTTTTAAGGGTAACTACTTGCATTTGTGTGTCGTAGGGAGGAAATCCCTCACCATTCAGCCTTGACCTTAGAATCAAGACGTTTTACACATGTTGTCACAATCGATATTAAATCGTCTCGCTTCTGAAAGCAATGACTGCAACGAACACTGTCTACACATTCGAATTTCAGCCCTCTTGCATGTTGTTACCACAGAGCCACAAATCGAATATTGCTTGCTGTTTTACATTCATATATTTCTTGTAAAGCAAACCTGCAGTCTAAAGCTGCTTCCACAATACTGATGAAAAACATTTTATCCAGAAAAACAAAAGGAAAGCCTAAATTTAACTGGATTTATAAATTTTAAATGTGATAACAAATTCAAACAGAAAAAGAAATAAATTAACGATTAAAATTCCATAAAATTTACATTAATGAATTGAATCCTTCAATTCATGAAATAATTTACTCTGAAAATTTCACAAAATTTTAAATATCTTAAAATTAAGAATTTAAGTAATTTTTATTGCTATTTCAATTGATTTATAGTGAATCTATAAACTATTATTTCATGAATTTTTTCATCTCGCTCAATTAAAAAGAACAAAATTAAAAACTACATATAAATTACATTTTTGTTGAATTTTCAGAATATTATTGAGCTTCAATTTTTGTCATTGTGTTTAACATTGTTATTGTCATTGTGTTGTTAAATTGTGTCCGTGTTAATTTTTGTCATATGTTTTAAGTATGTGATAATATTTTCTTCACTTAAACAAAAAAAAGAAAGAAATTAACGATTAAAAATCAATAAAATTCCCATTAATTAAGTGAATTCTTCAATTCATAAAATTATTTACTCCAAAAAATTTTACAAAATTTTAAATATCTTAAAATGAAAAATTCAAGTCATTTTTTATTACTATTTCAATTGATTTATAGTGAATCTATGAACCATTACTTCATGAAATTTTTCATCTCACTCAATTAAAAATAAAACAAAATTAAAAACAGCATATAAATTTTATTTATGCTAAGTTTTCAGAATATTATCGAGCTTTAATTTTTATCATTGTGTTTAACGTTGTCATTGTCATTGTGCTGTTAAGATGTGTCATTGTATAAATTTTTCTGATTTGGGTTGAGTATGTGATAATATTTTCTTCACTTAAACAGAAAAAAAGAAAGAAATTAACGCTTAAAAGTCCATAAAATCCCCATTAATGAAGTGAATCCTTCAATTCATAAAAGAATTGAAATTTCCAATTTACTCGAAAATTTCATAAAATTTTAAATACCTTAAAATGAAGAAATATAATTGGACATAAAACATATAATTCCATAAGAACTAATTAAAAGTAGCATACACTACATGATATACTACTTTTGAAATTTTACGTATATTTAATTATAATTGAATAAAATAAATTTGCTTAATCTACGTATTTTAATTTATTAAAACATAGACAACATTAAAATACTGTCAAATTTCTTTATTATTAAAAAGTTTGCTTGAGATGTTAATTTCATGTATAATTACACAAGTCAGTACAAAATTAAAATCCATTAAAAGTATTTTAGTAATAATGACTTCTATGAATAATCTTTACAACTAAAATACTCTTTGTCAGTATTGTCATTAGCTAAATTTACGCTTCAACTAATCAACGTAAAAATTTTCTTTCCTTAAACATATACACGTGCAAATTACAAGAAATGGATTCACCTTCAAACTTTAACCCTTAATATATATATTTTTTTTTTTTCTTAGATCAAAATTTGAAAAAAAATTACATAATCTCAAAAAGTCTTTCGTTAATAAGTTAAAACATATTAACCTAATACAACTTTTCTTGAAACGTTCCTTATGATAGTTTATTGCATTTAGCGTTCATTTCTCCCTTTTTGTCTAAGTTTGTCTATGTGTTAATCAATTATTTGCTATTTTTCTATAAAACAAAATTCTTTTTAGTTATTCAAAATCTTATCTGTATATTTATACTTTTAGAATTGAAGCCATGCTGTACTTTTACGTTGATTCTTATGATAAATTGAAGGAAAGTTAGGGAAATCATTATTATTTCCATTTCACTGATTGGATAACCTAATTTTAATTGAAGTTTAAAATGTTCATTTATTTAAGATTTTTTTGTTAAAGGCTTAGAGAAGAAAACCATCATCAGCTGACCCTGCTAATATTCACCATAGACAAATGTCTATAAAATAATTGCTTTCAAAACGTATTCTAGTAATCAAGTCTTCAAAAGGGAGATAGTAATTACCTTTTAAGTATAAAGTCCAATATCTGATATTTATTTGTTTTTAGAATAAAATCTCAGAGTCAACACTTACCAACAATATATATATATATATATATATATATATATATATATATATATATATATATATATATATATATATATATATATATATATATATATATATTGTTGGAAAGTGATGGCTGATAATATTTTATTTTGTTTAATCCCCTGCAATATCTTCAAAGAGATTATCCATTCACAGTATAAAGCGAAACAGAAAAGGATAATAGGAACAGGAAGATTAACAACGAATGCAAGGTCAATAAAATGAAAGCTCTGTAAACTTGCAACATGATAGGGTAAATCCTTTAATAGCTTGAAATGGAATTTATAGTAATATCATTATTTACACGACTTTCAAATTATTAATCTCATGATTTTAAAAGAGGAATAATAAGTCACAACTTTCTGGAAAAGTTCCACCCTTTGTATGCATATTGATGTTTACAACGAGTTGCTTTGTCATTGAAAACTAAAGAAAAGAACGTTGTGGAACCAACGGCAAACATAGGCAGGAGCAGAAGCAAAGGATGGATTGTT
Organism: Caerostris darwini; assembly: GCA_021605075.1. Lineage (NCBI taxonomy): Eukaryota > Metazoa > Arthropoda > Arachnida > Araneae > Araneidae > Caerostris > Caerostris darwini. Next base: position 298,161 of record BPLQ01013133.1, read on the forward strand.
AAGACCGAGATCGATATTTTCTTTACAAACTTCTCTCGAAACTACCCTAACGCATGAAGGACCTATTCCACACTTCAAGTCACGCTTATTCTCTATGCTACAGTATCTGAAGGAAAAGCAGCTAGCTGTTCTGAAGAGGAATTCTGTTCGCCGCCAGCCATCTTATAGACGAAATGCTGGGTAACAAATTCTGTCCACAAGGATACAGTGTCAATAGATGACGTTAGCGAAGCTCAGTGCAGGGTCAATATCTTAATGGCGTCTTCCCCAGTTCTACTCCCAAGGGTTGAGCTTTGTACGTTGTTGGCATTGTTACAAGTCTGAGGCTATTGTTGAAACCAGGCGAATGTAGTAGCATAGCAGAACGCCCAAGGGCTATTGACTGGAGCATAGGGCTATAGCTAAATAGATTAGGGGAACCCTCGCCTGCTTATCCGCTCTTAAATGTTAGATACTCCGCCCTACTAATTACGCTCGGCCAACCTCTCTAACTGGAATTGTTCAAATACACCAAAATGGCTCGTTTAGTAGATCAACACGTTAAACATGGAACAAATTCACCTCAATCTACTGAAATCAGGTAATCGAAGACTTTTTCTCAAACTTCCGAAGTAATTACTAGTGCACAAAAGTCTAGTTTGCAATTAGAATGATTTTAAACAATGTTAAAAACTCTGCTCAACTAGTTTTTGTGTTTAAGTAGCTTATTTCTACTTATGTACAAAAAAAAAATTCCGTTAATCTTATTATTGACAAGTAATATAAAAAAAAAAAAAATTTTAAAGTCAATTCCAATTTTTTTTTCACTATATTGCAGAAAGTCCTTTATAAATAATTTTCATTCATTTTTTTAAGTTTATCTGTCGCCAACTATTGCTAAATATATGCAACTTAAATCTAAAAAAAACTAAAATTAATTAATTAAATTTAATTACTGAATTAATATTTGAAAAAACTGTATTAACATCCAGTGTCATCCACTACAAGTTCAAAAAAATGTATTTGAACTTGAGTGGATGAATAAAAAGTATTTTATGAACGATTGAGAATTTGAACTAGATATATATAGGGAAAGTGTGAGCTAATAGAAGGAATTGAAAAATAAGGTTGGTTTTCTAAAATTCATTTTGTTCCCTCTCACTAAAATATCTTTGTAACAATTTTTTCCCCTTCATTATAGAAAATTGTTCAACCCTAATTCTTTAAAAAAAATATGTATTTATGTATTTTTTACTTGTTAGTATCAAATCAAATAAATTAAACAGTTATGAGGTCAGGATTGTACAACTGTAAGATTTGTTTCCTATCTCCCAAGTAGCAAGTTGAATTCATTTAGACTGTTCCATTTATTTCAATGTTCAATTATCTGTTTAATGATGTCAAAATACCGATAAATCTCAATCGAAAGACAGATAACCGTAATTAATGGTAAATAATAATAAGAGTAAAATACAAATGTGAACAAATTAGTATGGAAATGACAGTAGGGACTGAAAATGAATTATAAAATGAAAATAAATTTTCGGGAAGGTATAGAAATTGTAAAAAGTAAATTTAATTTCAAGTGTCAAATCAAATAAATTAAATAATTATGAGATCAGGATTGTACCACTGTAAGATTTGTTTCTTATCACCTAAGTATTAAGTTGAATTCACTTAAACCGCAACATTTATTTCAGTGTTCAATTATCTATATAACGATAATCCTCGTCGAAAAACAGATAACAGTAAATAATCGTAAATAATAATAATAGTAAAATACAACTGCGAACAAATTAATACAGAAATGACAGTTTGTACTGAAAATGAATTATTAAATGAAAATAAATTTTCAGGAAGGTATAGAAATTGTAAAAAGTCAATTTAATTTCAAGAAAAAAAGTTTTTACTTTTCACTTCTATGTCAAAAAATTAAGATTTATTTAAAAGTTATGAATCTATATAATATACTTGTAAGAATAAATTTATAAAGAAAGTGTCCAAAAAAATACAACCTGAGCTCAAAATGCATCTCTGAGAAACTGAAAACTTATCTTAAGCTTAGCTTAACTCATGTTTAATCATATAAATAGGTCCCATTAGTCCTAATCTTGTTCGATCGATTGACATATTGAAATATGCCATCTAGATAATACTAAAAAAAATGTTATGCACGCGAAAAATTCATCTAGATACTGAATGATTTTACTGTCAACAGAAAAATTTTATCAGCAAACAAATGTTAAAATGACTGGAATAGATGAAAGCTACTATCTCAGGAATTAAGTACACGAAAGGAGATTTGTTTCCCAACTTTTGCATTTTTACTAATAATCAGCTAGAAGAAGATTTTTTCTGATCATATGTAAACTTCCACTGTTTTGTGAAGCACGTCTTTATGTTCGTTAAACAAGAAAATGCGCTTTATTTACAGTGCTTGGTGAAAGTAGTCCAAATATATGTTGTATATACAGTAGGCACACTTTAATCCGGCACTTACTGCACCACGGCTGTGCCGGATTAGCGATTTTGCATGATTATCGAACATCAATATAGTTTAAACTGAGATACCAAAAGGTAAATAGATAAAGATTAATACTAACCTCTAGATAAAGATTTAAATGATTATAACATGTATACATTTAATAAGTTTATGCGCATTCTGATCCTGTTTTGATCATATAAATATCGGACAAAGTATTTTGTTATTCTACCAACTACAAAAATGAAAACAAACAATGAACATTAATTAAATTGAATATTTTTTATTGATGAAAAACACAGTACAAAATAAAAATCAATACTGTACAGTGTGTGATAGTTAAAACAAGTTCTGACAGGCTACGCTATGGGTAGAAATTATACGCATGAGTTTGCCTTACTGTTTAAAAAAGTATCTGATATAGCGTGACTTCCGTGTTTTGGGTCTCTTCTTCAAAACATCATTACGAATTATACACGAATTCATGAAGTATATGTTGTATTGAAATGAAAACTGATATTTAGATAACCACTGAGCGAAAATGCGATCGAGAAATGTAGTTATATGGCGGTCAGGTAAACAAAAGTCCGAATCCACATGACAAAATCCGAAAATGAACAGCTTGATTGGCGAACATCCTATATCGGTGAATACTAGTGGGCGACAAAGGTCTATAAAGAAGTTAAAAAACAGAATTAAAAACTCTTTATAAAAGACCACATGTATAACTAACTGTGATACTGATCGAGAACTTCTTCTCATTAGCAAATATGAAGACAAATACGAAGATTACAAACCGTTAGAAAAATACCATGTCTCTTGCTATCGGCATAGTTCTTAAATGCCTGTCGTCTTTCCGGTTTAATCTAACAATTTATAACATAATTTTTTTAAAGTTCTTTAAAATTGATAAACATTGCCATGGGTATAAAAACAGAATCTGATTGGTATACACACTTCAAAGAACAAGCTCTAATCGCCCACGGATTATACGACATATTTTATTTTTTTCGGACGGATTATGGGCAGAAAATTATGGTATATAATGTAAATAAAATATTTATTTATGTATTTATTGCTGCCAATAAAATTAGGGATATTACTTTGGGGAGAGGATTTTTTTTTATTTCATCACTTTTTTGGGGCCTTGATCAGTTTTCGCTTCTCTGATGATTTTTTCGTGTCCTTGATCAGTTTTTCGTTTCCTTGACCACTTTCAGCGTTTCTTACTGGTTTATTTTTTTTTCACTACCTATTACTATGGGTTTATTTAAATTTCTTTCACTTTCTAATAATTATATAAATAAATGATTAAATGTGAAATTGTTCTAAAAAATCATCTGGTGAAGCAAAAGCAATGTTATTTCAAAGGGAAAATAAGACTTTTCAAGAAAAGAAAATCCCTTCATCCCTTTTTTCGTATCCTTGATCAGTTTTTGTTTCTCTGATCACTTTTTCGTGTCCTTGATCAGTTTTTCATTTCCCTGACCACTTTCATCATTTCTTTCTGTTTTTTTTTTTTTTTTTTTTTTTTTTCGACTATTCTTATTGGTATATTTAAATTATTTTCACGTGTTAATAATTATATAATTATAAAATTAAATAATGTAAAATTGTTCTAAAAGATCGCCCGGTGAAAGCAAAAACAATGTTATTTCAAAGTGAAAATAAGATTTTTCAAGAAAGGAAAATCATTTGGAATTCTATAACTTTTTACTTTTGAAAGATTGCTTTAATGCGTTTTGTTCTTACGTTAAGTTCTAAATTTTATGGGTACCTGTTTATCGGTGATAAGCTGATATTCACTTTGTTTTGAATAAGTAAGTTATCTCTTTCTATTTTTATATTTTTTCTTACCAATTCACATACCCTTTTTTTTTTTTTTTTTTAAATTTCTATCGACAATTTATCGAACTCTGTGTAAAGACATCTATATATAGCGAAAGATTTGTCTGGGAGAGTGCATTTCTTAAAACTTAAAAACTAAATACATTTTTTTTTGTAGTTGTTGTTCTAAAATAAAGTGGAAAATACCGATATTAATTACATGCAATTTTAATGCCATGAAACGAAAAATGTGCGTTTTTTAAGAAGAATAAAATATCATCGGATACTTAGAATTATTATTTCAATCTTTTCCATCGAAAAAAAAAATAGTAAAGTTTTGGTAATTCTATATCCATAAAATCATATTGCTTAAATATGATTTTTTAAAAAACAATATTATGGAAATAAAAATAATTGTCCTTGATAATTATCTAACTCTATATTGACAATTTGTCTAACTCTATATAAAGCAAGAGTCTGTGGGTGTATATTTCTTAAGACTCAAAAACTATAACACAAGAAAACTAAATTTTTATTGTTGTTCTACAATAAAAGGGAAAGTATCAATATTAATTACAAGCGATTTTAATGTGGTAAAGCGAAGTATATATTTTTTAAGAAGAATAAAATATCATCGGATACTTAGAATTATTAATTCTTTCTTTTCCGTTAAAAAAAAAAATAGAATCGTTTTGGTGATCCATAAAATCATATTGCATAAATGTGATTTTTAAAAAATAATATTATGGAAATAAAAATAATTGCCTTTTGCTACTTAAGTAACAATAGTGAATTAAAAGTAAAAATTAATTTTTTTAAAGCTTTATTCGTGTATTGAGACAAACGCAATAGCAATAAAAACATCTTGAAACGGTAAAAAAAAAATAAAAAAACTGTTTTTAAACAAAAAGTAAGAAAAAAATAGCTATCAAAAACAACGGTACTTAATTTTACGCTAAATTTTGTTCGTTGAACAAGAAAATTTCTTCCCAACTGTAAATTTCCTCAAAACCTCAGTTTAAGATGTTTTCAGGTGATTTTTGTCACTGAAGGAAAATTTAACATCCGTAAGGCAGACTTGTGGGGTGGGGGAGTGGGGGGAAACATTTTACTGAATACGAACGCATGCTAAGCGTTAACATTATAGGCCGGAAACAAAACCACTCTAGCCTTAAAAAAAAAAAATTTTAACTGTTTATTTTAACTCGTTCTCGCTTCCGCCCATTTCCGTCTCCTTTCTACTTTATTTATTTATTTTTTCTTTAATTCTTTCTTTCTAGAAAAAAGATTAGGTCCAACGAGATTCACCCCCTTCTATCTCCTCCCCTTCCACCCCCCAGGAAAGCAAAGTGGGCGAATTGGTGTTTAGAAACCACCGAAAGACAACAATAAAGACCTGCTGAATTTCAAGAGATGGGGGGAGGGAAGGGGGGGAGTGGAACGTTCTCGATTTTGAAGGAATGTAAAAAAAGAAAAAAAAAAAGAAAGAAAGAAAAGAAAAAAAACTGGAAGCGTCGCTATTGGTGGCTCTTTCATTCACACAACAGAAACCTTTTCCTCTTTTCCCAATTCTTTTTCATTCCGGAGAACCGGGAAAGGGGGCGAAGAGAAGGGTTTGAAGAAAGAAAAAAGAAAAAAAAAAAAAAAAAAAAAAAAGAATGTCAAAGCGCCCTAGCATTTTATTGGATGCAGAAGCGGTCTAAATGACAACAGCTAGAAGCAAAAATGAAGAATCAAAGAAGGAAAGAAACAGAGAAAGAGTAAGAGAGAGTGAGCGGAGCAGAAGAAAAAAGCGATTAACAAATCGGGAGTTTTGGGAAAGACGGTAGCAAAAAAAAAAAAAAAAAAAAAAAAGACGATGGAGAAGAGAAAAAAAATAATTAAAAAAAAATAATTAAAAAAAAAAAAAACCACGAAAAGCTTTCTGGAAGAACTGGAGAACTTCCAACAGAATTTCTAGGCAGTCATTAGTGGTAAGTTCCGTAAAACGTTGCCGGTGTTTTTTAATTACTCATTTAATTGCGCTCAGATGTGTTTATAAAAGTGACGGGCCAGACTTGCGGAGCGAGGCACAGCGCAAAATGAGAATGAGTCTGCTAACGTTCCTAGGGCTACCGCATTGTTAATTAAGTTTTTAATTATGAGGCACTGTTTTCCCCCTCTTCCTTTCTGCTACTATTTTTTCCTTTCCTTCTAGCAGTAGCAGCAGAAGCTCTGGACAAAGTCCTGGCGGCTCTGATTAAACAAGAAAATAACAAAAGACTTTTCCCGCATAACTGCAATTGTGTCCGCAGTGCAGGATTTGGAACGGAAAAAAAAAAAAAAAAAAGAAATACATATATGTATAATAAAACCAAATGAATAGGACCACCACCCCCTCTTCTCAGCTTTTATACTATTGATTATTACTTCGAAGTTGGTATGCTAGAAGAAACTCATAGGGACGAGATGAAAAAATAAATAAATAATCTATGAAATTACAGTTCAGAAAGCGGCAGAGTTATTTACAGATAAAAGAGAACCGCTTTTCGAGGAACAAATGATGGGATGGGTAATGTTTCTAATAAAGTTTTATAGAGGGAAATTAAATAATGCTTAAGGGCTTGAAATTTTAATTCTGCCAAAAAAGATTTCCATTTTTTAAACAAAAATAAAATCCGATTCATACAGAAGAACATAATTTTTATTAAAGTAAAACCCGCTTCTACTTAACCTTTTGAAAACATTGAGCTGTAAACACATACAAAAGAAATTTAAAACGAATAAATCTGAAAATTAATAATTTTTAAATACACACTTTTGCAAAAACAAACAAACAAACAAAAAGAGCAATGCACCAAGTAGAAAGAGACTGTTTTTATTGAAATTAAAATATACGTATGTTATACATATAGGTAATGAAATCAGATGTTAAAATTCAACTCTGAAACAAACAGTCAGATGTTAAAATTCAACTCTACAGCAAACAGTCAGATGTTAAAATTCAACTCTACAGCAAACAGTCAGATGTTAAAATTCAACGCCGTAAAATCCATCAACTGCTAGCAATTGCACATTGAATGTTCAAATCAGTAATTAGTGAAACCTCCCTTAGAAGTAAAGATTGCTTGTATATGTCTATGTAAGGAGTGACAAAGATTTCTAATCGAATTCTGCAAGACATTCTTCCATGAATTCTTCAATTGTTCAATATCTGAAATATTTTAAACTGTTCGAATGTGATACCTTGCTGTTATTTAACATATTCAATTGGTAAAAGGTGTGGTGATCAGCAAGGCCAAAGAAGAGTATCAATAGTACGGAGTCATCCAGAAATATACGATTCATATAGAGTATGGCATTATCTTGTTGGAAAAAGGTGCCCGAATGTCCTGCTATGAAGTGTATTATGATGTCAATTTGGGACACAATTGTCACAAAATGTCATCAATATATTGTTCAGGTCTTAAAACAGTAAGACGATCTACTGTCGTCAGTGATAACACCCCCACACCAGAGAATATGGCTAAGTGCCGCTATAAAACAAAAGATGATAAGGACTACTAATTCTGGCCTCTCCACATAAGGACTTAATGGTAATAATACTAAATGCCAGTGTATTTGCGACCATGATGATTGAAAATAACACCCGAAACAGCTATGTTGACAAATTAATTCAAACTTCCTCAAAAATGATGTGAACATACATCTCTTCCATTCAACCAAGCCTCATGAGATATGGATGGTACCAACAGTGGTTGAAAGAAGTAGCACGTTGGATAGTAGACAAAGATGCCGTTAGAAACCTGTTCAAACCTGTCACATAATCATTCAATCTTGTATCACATTCATGGGGGCCTGAATGGCCGAGTGGCTAGCGCTCTGGCGCTCGGTACCACAGGTTTCGAGTTCGAGTCCCGGCAGTGCCATGAATGTTTGTAGTGGTTCGGAATCCACTTTAAACCGTAGGTCCCGGTCCTAATAGCGTTGCGGGCGCATTGTTACTCCGCGTCCGTATCTTCAAGTTACACGCTCTCCCTGGGTAATGCAAAGTGAGTACGTCTGTGCAACGCTTGCCTTAAGGCATCCAACACCAAGCTGTCTAAGCGTTTGAAAGCTGTATTGGAACAAAAAAAAATGTATCACATTCATACAGATTCGTCTACCAGAGCCTTCATTCCATAGACGAGTTCATTTATAGCAAACATTGCTGTTAGTACCTTTACACAGAAGTGTCCGTACTGTGTATGTAGCAATGTATTACTTGGTATGACCACGTTTGAAGTTATCCAATTGTCTATAAAGTCTACGACGACGTCGTAACATCATAAATGGTTTATGTTTTTAGGGAACAGCAACGCCTACGACGAAAAAACGGTAAATCGTACCCAATTGTGACCTATTTTATACAATGCTAGTTACAGAGTAGAAACAAAATAAGCAAAATTAACATTATTGTATACGAAAAAAATCATGTTTACTTCGTATAAAGGAATATGTACATGAAATTTCAAGGTTATTGAATCATATTTTAGGGATGTTTCGTTATTTATGCAAAAGACTTACATTCTTTTGCGTAAATCTCCACATACACTTTTTTGTACAAAGCATTCCTTAATAACAAATTGTACATTCAAGCTGTAAGGTAGTATATTATCAAGGAATGATATTAAAATAAATATATTTTTGTTAACATAATTTTACGAATTAATCACATTTTTGAAAATTTTTACGTTGAATATCTGCAGAATAAAAAATACAATGAATCATTCCAAAAACTAAGACCAATTAACTGATTCCGGCGATTTTTGAAATGTCTGAATTAATTGAACAAAGAACTTACATTAAATTTTGTTTGCGGAAACGTATAGGATGTTGCAGAAGGCATTCGGTGAGCATTCCTATATCGGAAAGAAATGTTTACAAGTGGTATAAACAGTTCAAAGAAGGCAGAGAACGTGTTGAAGACGAAAAGCCCTCTGGTCGACTATCAACCTCAACCGTCGATTTACAATTAGAGACCTTGCTGCTGATGCTGGAATTTCAAAAGGATCGGACAATTCCATTTTGGGCCTCAAACGCGTCAAATCTCGATTGGTACCGAAAACACTGAATGAGCCAGCTCACACTGCATTGATTCTTCGTGACTTTTTCGCCTTGACTGAAACCCATATCGTTCCACAACCACAGTATTATGCGACTTCTGGCTATTCCCTAAACTCAAAAGACCATTCCGGGGACACCGTTTTGAGCCGATTGGAGAGATTCAATTTGAATCGCCACGCACTTTGAATTGTCATCCCTGCCGATGATTTTTTAGCGTGCATTGAGGATTGGTAAAAAATTTGACATAAGTGCATTGTGTCTGGAGGGAATTACTTTGAAGGCGATGAAACAAATTTGGAAGAATAAATAAAGAGTTTTTGAAAAAAAGATAATTGGCCTTACTTTTTTGGCACAGTAGTATAATTCTCTTGAATTGAGAATGGTATATGTTTAAAGACGTGGCATCAGAATTGAAAAGATTCTCTGGAATTCTGGAGATTCTCAGATTGAAAAGATTCTGGTTCTATTAAAGATTCTTTTCCAATGAAGATACTTTTAATCCATCCCTAAAATCCGTTGACATTCAGGAATTAATAATATACTTTGTACTTTTGCAGACCAACTCAACCCAGAACATTATTTAAAATCACTCGTGGCTCAGTGGTAATGCACGCAATTAAGGTCAGAAGAGCTCAAGTTCGAATTCGCTGTGATATGTGGAAAGCCTCTTGTTTCGACAGTCAGACTGGCCTGGACAGTTCTTCCCTCTGGTCTTTGGTACCACGTGCTTCAGGTTCGAATACTGGCGGTGGCATGGATGTTTGTTAGTGGTTTGGAATCCACTTTAAACTGTAGGTCCCGGTCTGTTTAGCCCTCGTGTGCACAAGTTGACCATAGAGCGATAAACCAAACCAAACCCATGCAAATACAACACCCCTAAATGTCCTCACAGAAGGCAATATCTGTATCTTGCCAGTGGATTGTCCGTGGCATGCATAGGGTCCACTGATATTCAATAATATATATATATATATATATATATGTTTGTGTGTGTGTGTAAGAAGAATGGAGGTTGCGGAAAATTATAATGGCCTTTTCAAGAAGTTGAAGAGTCATGCGCCCTTTTTACACAGTTTATTAATTAATAAGAAATACAAAATTTGAAACCGTCTCGTAATAATATGGAAAGATGATGAGTTTTCGTCGTATTTGGGTTAAAACGAATAACTTAATACAGATCACTGAAAGAGGTCTCGCTAATGTTGAGTGAATGCTTTTTAAAATCGCAAAAAGAGTAAAATTGTTGAAAGTTTATATCTAAACTATGATATCTCGTGTTGATTTATATATATATGTATAAATCAACACGAGATAGTCATAGTTTAAGATCCTAGTTTATATACATATAAACACGAGATGTCATAGTTTACTAGTAGATATAAATTTTCAAGAATTTTACTCTTTTTACAATTTTAGAAATGTTTTGTATGTACTGTAAAGAAAAAGAGAAAAAACCGAAAATGCATCTATCTTCTGTTTATTTCAAGAATATTCAAAACTATAATAAAAGTTCTTTTAAATTATATGTATTTATATTAAAAATTATTTATAACACATTACTGATTATTCAGGACCCGAATACATTGAAAGTGGGCCTAAGTAACAGGTGAACTGAAAAGTTCATAGGCTGACACATAGATGGCGCTACTACTATTAAATCCATATGATTTTTAGTTAGCCCTAACCTTCAAAAGACACTTGTATAAATTTGACAGCTGTTGCACTATTAGTATGTGAGTTATAGCCCTTTTAGTGAGGTTATAAAATTTTTAGTGTTCATCATGTGCAGTCAACTCGGCTGACTGTCGATTGGACTCCGGTGTGAAATGATGGAGCCGTATTTCATCCATTGCCACATATCGACGCAAAAATTCGGGTTTATTACGATTGAACAGCTCCAAACACTGCTTAGAATCATCAATTCGTTGTTGTTCTTGGTCGATTGTGAGCTCTGCGAGGCACCCACTTTGAACAGAGCTTTCGCATATCCAAATGTTCATTCACGATATGTCCAACACCTTACTTTGATATCTCTAGGGTCTCAGCTATCTCAATCAACTTAACTTTACGGTTATCAGAAATTCTTTTGTGGACACTTTTGATGTTTTTGTTGGTAACAGCCTCTTTGGGGCGTCCACTGCGTGCATCGTTCTCGGTGCTCATTTCGCCTCGTTTAAATTTAGCAAACCACTTCTCTACGGTTGATTTTCCTGGTGCAAAGTCCGAATAATGTTTATCAAGCCAAGCCTTGGCTTCAATAGTATTTTTTTTCGCCAAAACGCAATGCTTTATTAACACACGAAATTCCTTTTTATCCATTTTTTCAAACTAACAAAAGTTGCTTCACTAAAAATGTTATAACTCACATACTAATAGTGCAACAGTTATCAAATTTATACACGTGTCTTTTGAAGGGGACTAACTAGAAATCATATGGATTTAATACTAGTAGCGCCATCTATGTGTCAGCCTACGAACATGTCAGCCCAACTGTTAATCAGAAGTAGAGCTCTTTAAGCTTTCGAACTAAAGGAGGTGGTTCCAAACTCTGCAAAGGGTGTCGAAACGAAAGCTTCTATGTCTCTGCCGCGGATGGCTACGATTAACACGTAGACGGGAAAATCTTTACGAGAAAGGTGATGGACTTCGATGGAAATAGCTTTGGAAAATGATAATGCGATAGTACATAAGGTAATATTAAAAAAATTTAGAGATGGAAGAAATCTAGTCACTCTTTATAAGTTAATTATAAAACGAAAACTTATTATTATTTATTTATTTATTTATTTATTTTGATTTATCAGCTTTTCGATCTTCATTGATTATTTCACGAAAGAAGTATTTTAGGAAAAGAATTACCATAAAAATGTTACAAATTCAAAGCACAACATAAACTGAGAAAAATGCATATCCCTACACAAGGGAATGTTTTTTATTTATTTATTATTATTATTTTTAGCTTTGAATCTTACCTACTTATGAATTAGAGGTATAAGTGTTATCCTCTATTAATTGTCATTTATTATTCATTCAAATGAACTAAATAGGTTTTGAACATTATGTCCTAATTCTCAAGCAGTATGAATGATAAACTACTTGAGGCACTGATACTCTACATTTGTTTTTTCCTGCATTTTTTTCCCCATTACATTAAAATGTTCTCTTTTTATACAACCACGTTCTTATATTTTGTTTTATTCCTTTTTTAAATGCTGAATTTTAAAATTGTAACATTTTATTAAATACATATTTTAAAGCTCTGTTGCCTTGGTCTAGACCAGGGGTCGGCAACCTTTTGAGTCGGAAGAGTCAAAAATTACAATTTACAAAATTTCAAAGTTTTTAAAGAGCCACAAAATTTTTTCTTGCCTACAATAAATAGTATTCGGATAAATAAAGTTTTTTGATAAAAAAAAAACTAATCTATTTATTCATAAGAAAAAATATCTATTTATTCATATATAAGTAGTGTTTTTCACAACAAATTAGATAATATATATATATATATAGCATTATTAGATAATTACTTATTATTTAAGTAAGAAATTAAAACAATTAAACATTTACTTACAACACTAACTTGTACTTCAATAACAAACAATTGAGCAAACAAATTCAATGGGAGCGATGGCTTTGTATGGTTATTCAAGTAGAAAATTTAAACTTTACTAAACAATGTAACTTGTACTTAAAATATAAAAAACAATAACATACATTTGAGCAAACGAATTCAATGGGAGCGTTGGTTTTGCATGGTTTTAGAAAGTTTGGATAAATTTTACTCATAACTTGTTGTTTTAAGTTTCTAATACGACTCTAAATTTTCATTTGCTAGTTGGCTTCTTACTTTACTTTTAATTATATTCATGCAAGAGAACGCTTGCTCGCACGAAAAATGTCGATTCGTAGATAGCACTCCAAATGCAAACTTCTTCCCCTCACTGTAGCAGTCTGGAAGACTATTCCATGCGTCAAATATAAGTTCCTCAACTCGCGGCATTTCTTTTCAAGCTATCAACTTTTGTAGCGTTACGTACATACATTTCTGGACCTCCAACTCTTCCAACTTGCTTTTCAACTCTGTAAATTTTCAACTCCACAAAGCTTTACTTTTTAAATCGATCAATTGCATTTCTGGAGATCCAGTATCAATTCCAAATGGCTCAATGTGGATTTCGTTACTATTTGTGTTCAGAGGATTTACCATGAATGCTAGAGGGATTTTGTTGGTTTTGAATGGCTCAAATCTGTCAACAAATTCATCTTTAATTTTTTTTTTTATAAATGTGCTGAAGTACCTCGTGTCAACAGTTGCACTGGTTTTATCGCGATATTGCTTTAGAAATTGAAAATGAAGTAATTTACCGCTCTGAAGATCTTCTGCAAAAATAATTAATTTTTCTTCAAAACAAACCAATTCTTCTACTAATACATAGGCTGGGTTTCCCTTTCCTTGCAATTTTAGATTCAGCTCATTTAATTTCGCTGTGATATCCCCCATAAAGTGAAATTTTTGCAACTATTTGTAGTTCTCTAATTCGGGGGGATTAATGCCTTTTTCATTTAGGAATGTATTTATTTCATTCAAGCACAAAGCAAAACGTTTCAACACCTTACCTTTGAAAAGCCATCGCACTTTATTGTGAAGAAGGAAGTCGGAATACTGAGTCTCCATTTCATTTAAAAATTCTTTAAACTGACGATGGTAGAGTTCTTTTGACAAGATTCTGTTAACAATCTTGATTACCAAATTCATGACCTCAACTATTTCGGCCGGAAATGTTTGGGCACAAAGCGCTTCTTAGTGTTTTATGCAGTGAAACGTAAGAATTTCTTGGTTTATTTTGCTCTGAAGAATCGTTGTTGCCCCTTTATTTTTTCCTGTCATACTTCTGGCTCCATCAGTTGCTATTGAAACGATTTTATTTAAATCGATCTTATTGTCTTCAAGGCATTTTTGCACGGCATTCGCTGTATCTTCCCCTCTAGTTTGTCCCGAGAGCGGTAGCAGTCCTAGAAGTTCTTCTTTTGGACCTTGGGAAGACATATACCTGACAAAAAGGGCAACTTGTACCGTGTCTTTTATGTCGCAAGACTCATCTATAGCAAGTGATAAGGCAGAAGAAAGTTTAATAGCTTCCACCTGCAAATATGTTACATTTGAAGACATTTTAACTATTCTCTAGCTAGATTCGGTACCTTATCCTCGTTAAGCGATTCAGAACGATTTTTAATTTTTTTTTTTTTTTTTTTTTTTGATAAAATAAATAATATTTGCGTATGGAACTAAAGAGCCGCAGCTTCACATCCATAGAGCTGCATGTGGCTCGCGAGCCGCAGGTTGCTGACCCCTGGTCTAGACTGTTCTTTAGTTTAATTTTTAATTTCATCTATTAATTACCGTTATGTTTTAATGAAATTTTTATCATTTTCAGTGGAAACCCTTTTAAAGGGTGCGTCCTTTTTTCTGGCGCTGGGTACCACAGGTTTCAGGTTCGAGTCTCGGTGGTGCCATTCATGTTTGTAGTGGTTCGGAATCCCCTTTAAACCATATATCCCATTCTAATATAACTGTACAGCCTTGAGCTGACTACCCAACCCCGTAAAAAAAGAAAGCATCTCTTGTTTAGAAATTTGCCAATAGGCAGACGGCTTTGGTCCACCATGGGGGCTGTCGTGCCAATGAAGTAGAAGAAGGCATGCTTTTTAATTGAGTATTTTAAACTGCATGTACTAAAAAATATCAAATAAAAGTGCTTTTATAAAATTATTATGAAATTTATGTTAGGTACATTCCTTTTATAAATGATTAATTTGATAAGCAAGTCCTCAAGAAAAATATAAATAAATATTAGACGGTATGGGAAATAAATATTTGATGTTAAAAAAAATTGCAGCACAATTACTATAATTGCCCGATTCGTAGCAACGTGCGTAATTAGCGTTAAGAGGGACAAGATTCGAATCCACTGACGGAATTGTTGTAGTCATTGCTTTCAGTCAGTGTGCTTATCATGTGGGACTTAAAAAAGACAACTGGTTTGAGGGAAGCAGAATTCCATTTTGTACAGCTTTGAGATCCATATACTGCTGGTGCGAGGAGTTGACGTCGATTAAATTTTGCGAAAAGCAACTTGATTTATCGGATAAAACTGTTATAGATTGGAACAATTACATGCGGGAATTATGTGTCTTGGATATGGAGAATAAACTAAAAAAGAAGGTAGGTGGACCAGATTGCATTGTGGAAATTGATGAAAGTGTTTTGAATTTTGAAAGCGTTTTGATTTTAAATGAAGTATTTTATATATTTTATTATTTGGAACAAAAATTTTAAGTGTAGATTGGCGCCACTTAAAAACCGCCAAATCTGCAGCTGCGGTTGGCGCGTGTGCTCTTTATTGGCGCAACTGTCGCCAAGGTACCGTTAATACGTAAGTACCGAAAAATCAACAGAGATAAATACACAGTCTGAAATTTAAAGTAATGTGTAATATTCTGTTTAAAGATAATTGCTTTGCGAGAAGCAAATAAAAAAATCGCCACTATTATTCAAAAGTATTTTTAATATATTTTCAAGTGATAAGAAGAAGGCATATGCAAGTTAAAAAAAAAATCAAAACCTAATTACCAAAAAAACTTAAGCTTAAGATAAATTTTTTTTTTAAATTTATTTTTTTTTAACAATATTACATTAGTTGAGGTTAATTTCTAAAATTTACATTTTAATTTTTCTCTAAGCATTATAATACATAAAGGGCAAATATATATTATTATGTATTCATGCGTTAAAAACATAAAGATGGGGAAGGGGGGGAATGGATTCGCTATTTGACAACCAATATGGATAATTTGATAATGATGAACCTTTCATTTTAATTTAATCATTCAACACCAATTTCGACAATAGCATAAAATTCTTACTCACCATAGTTATAAATTGGAAAGCAATTTAAATTAATCATTTGATGCCAAACAAAATTTATAACGAGGAACAAGATAAGTTTGACAGATGGTTTATCAAAGGCCGATCTTGTCTCGGCAACTTTGATATTTATGCTCATTGATGCTGCTTTATTTCAATTTATCGAAATAATGTTAAAATACTAGAGATAAAAGAATTGAACAAGGGTGAAAATTTAGATATTTATACTCTAGAACTCGGGCCTGAATGGCCGAGTGGCTAGCGCTCTGGCGCTCGGTACTCCAGGTTTCGGGTTCGAGTCCCGGCGGTGCCATGGATGTTTGTAGAGGTTCGGAATCCACTTTAAACCGTAGGCCCCGGTCTAATATTATCGTAGAGCGTTGCGGGGGCATTGTTACTCCGCGTCCGTGGCTTACCTTCAAGTTACACGTGCCCCTTGGGTAATGCAAAGTGAGTAACGTCTTTGCAGCGCTTGCCTTAAGGCATCCAAGACCAAAGCTGTCTAAGTGTTTGCCAGCTGCATTAGAAAGAAGAAAAAAATACTCTAAAACTCGAAATTCTTGATTCCATTACCTACTAATTCAATTTTAAAAGAAAGGTTATACGTATACACGTATACCTTTACAGTACAGTATAGTTACACGTATTTTCTGGCAACCAAAAGAAAATAAATAAAGTGAATAACTAAGAGAAGGAAAGAATGGATAAAATAATAGATCATAATTTTTTAACAGTTGAACAATAAATTCGACTAGCACTACAAATAAAAGTAATAATCCCCAGAAAGAAAAACGTGGAGTACCCCACAACACACAGGCTTACTGGGACTTTTCGTAGAAATTGAAGTATCATTGCTGTCTTATAATATGCATCATCTGACATATCAAATATCAGAGAGTAAGAAAGAACTTTACATGCTAAAGCACTTTGTAGCTTGTTTCGAGGTTCAACATATTTCACACAGTGAAACAAATTGCGTTCAACTACTTCCGGAGTTTTGCAGAATGGGCATAATGGAGATGAAATAAGGCCAAATCATGGAGATTAGAATTATTAGAATAAGTCTGTGCGAAATTTGGATATAAGCATGTCTTCTTTTCGATTATTTAGAAAAAGTCTATGAGAAGGTTTAATGCTTTCTAAATGATTCAATTCATGAGCATATTTTGCACCTATCCACTGTTCTGTTGCTTTTATATGTGCTTTCTTTTGTTGTTCTGTTTTTGTTGAAATATAAATTCTTCCGGGGATAACCAGTGAAATATTATAGTGTCTGCAGAAGATTTTGCAAGATAATCTGCCGTAATACATTTATGACCCGAGAGAACATAAGTCGAAAGTGTAAAAAGGAGTGCAAGAGCTTCTCCTGTGAAAATACTGTTGTAATTTGAAATCTGTCTTGATGAAGACTCTTGAAAAAAAGGAGTTAATGACTGAATGTTTAAGGTATGTTTTAGATGCGTCAGCAGCTTAAATGACCCTATTACTGTCCAATGTCTCCTTTTATATTGTTAAAAAATGTGTTTGATGACTTGATCGGGTAACTCTTTGGTTTGAAAGGGTAAATCATCGAGATGAAATGTGACTTTAAAATTCCAACTAAGGAGGAAGATTGGGAATTAAATTGGTAGGTATGTTTAAGTTGTTTGGAAGGTTTGCAAAAAAAGACTGAAGAGAAATTGTTCCTTTCAACCTTAGGGTTTATACTGGAGAAAGGAATCAAAAGAAATATGTTTGAAAAGGCGCTGCCAGGTAGGTATGTTTAAGTTGTTTGGAAGGTTTGCAAAAAAAGACTGAAGAGAAATTGTTCGTTTCAACCTTAGAGTTTATAATGGAGATAGGAATCAAAAGAAATATGTTTGAAAAGGCGCTGCTAGGTAGGTATGTTTAAGTTGTTTGGAAGGTTTGCAAAAAGACTGAAGAGAAATTGTTCGTTTCAACCTTAGAGTTTATAATGGAGATAGGAATCAAAAGAAATATGTTTGAAAAGGCGCTGCCAGGTAGGTATGTTTAAGTTGTTTGGAAGGTTTGCAAAAAAAGACTGAAGAGAAATTGTTCGTTTCAACCTTAGGTTTTATAATGAAGAAAGGAATCAAAAGAAATATGTTTGAAAAGGCGCTGCCAGTATATACTGCCTCTGAAACACGAAAGTTGATCGGTTTCTTTTAGTAAAATGGGGATCGAAGTCCACTTCGGAAGACCTGTTGCAAAGCGTAAAGTCAGAGAATATAAAGTGTTTAGCGTTTGGAAGTCGCTTTGGCTGGATGAGATAAAGATAGGAGCTCTACATTCTAGCAGTCTACGAATTGTGGAAATTGTTATTCGAATTAAATGCCAGGACAGATAATCC
Organism: Caerostris darwini; assembly: GCA_021605075.1. Classification (NCBI taxonomy): domain Eukaryota; kingdom Metazoa; phylum Arthropoda; class Arachnida; order Araneae; family Araneidae; genus Caerostris; species Caerostris darwini. Next base: position 316,809 of record BPLQ01013133.1, read on the forward strand.
TGGTCCATGCTATGGAGAACGATTTACCTCTTTTCCTTCTTGTGACTAATATCCACATATAGTTTCTATTTCTTACAGTTACTTAAATAATTAAATAAAAAGATTAAATATAAAAATTAGAAATTAAATATAATTTCTACTTTTTATGTTTAATCTTTTTATTTAATTTTATGTATTTTATTTTATTAGCAAAATTTTTGCATCAAAGTTACAGATTTATGTGTATACATCTAAAACAATATTCCAACAAAAAAAGGCAGGAATTAAATTATGATAGATTTAGAATGGCTTTCAAACGATATTGTATTAAATTGACAACAATATGCGATGGTTTGATAGATAATGTTTAACCATTATTTTTGTAATATTTTGTAAAAGTTCTTTGAACATATTGTAATTCTGAACTGATTTTTATTTCAAATTCAGGTTTTTAATCACATTGAGATATGAGAATTAGAAGTAGTGTGCAAATGCATTTTAAAATTACATAACCACCATGACTTTTAGCTTAACATTCAACATAAATAACTTATTAAAATGTAAATACTCTAAGCTCTATGTTTTAAATTATTCAATGCATTCATTTGCCTTTAATGTATTTTCCTTTATCATGAGTCTTCTAACAAATGATAAATTTTTTCTCGGTTTACTTAAGAAGTATTCCATGATTTTTGAGGTATTTTTAGAACGTATTTAAATAGAATTTAGTAATATTAGAACGGTGTGTATAATAGAATTTAGTATAATAGAACGGTGTGTGTATTTAAATAGAATTTAGTCATATTTTTCTTTTACATTTAACCTATTTTTATGCTATCTAAAAATCTTAGATGATACGGCTGGATATTTGTGTCAATGTAGTGTTGAATTACAGATGTTTATTTAAAAAAAAGAATATGAAGTAAGAATTTATTCCGTATTAGTATAACATGATTTAAAAAATCGTTCTCACACAAGATCATCCATTACAATAAATATGGCAGTTAAAATATTTTGAGAGTTTTTTAGACAGAAAAATGAAATACTTTTAACTTAATTTGCATTACTGCAAGCACTTTTACAAAGCGTAATGTACTGAATTTTTTAATTTTATTGGAAAATGTTGATAAAAACTAAATTGAATATAACAAAAATACATTGCGTTTTTCTCTTATAAAATATGCACAGAAAGTAAAAAAAAAAAAAATGAAATATATTTTTTTATAACTAAAATGTTAATATTAAAATTGCAATCCGTATTTCTTTTTCAGAAAACTAACAATCTTTATATATCTACTAAAAATAGATTATCCTTCTGTAAAATAGATTAAAATTAGAAATTAAACTTGTAAAATTTATACCTCAGAAGAACCTAATCAAATCATCATTCCTTTTTCAATTAGTTAGTTCTTTTTACAATCTTAACTTTTTCTCATAAACTTTTTGTGTTTTTCGCTTCTGAGTAATTTTTCACTTTAGTATCAAAACTTTTTCTACGTGGCACATTTTTTTTTTCCTACAAAGAAATCCGCTTATAATAATTGACTTTAAAATGATTAAGTTGAAGTTTGAACGTGTAAAGAATTAAATTTAATTTATGTTTCAAGTTATTATTAGCATTGAATTAACTGATATTTTATTTAGTTCCAATGTTGTTAATGATGGAACCTGAGTGGCCGAGTGGCTAGCGCTCTGGCGCTCGGTACCACAGGTTTCGGGTTCGAGTCCCGGCGGTGCCATGGATATTGATCGTGGTTCGGAATCCACTTTAAACCGTAGGTCCTGGTCTAATAGGATCGTAAAGCGTTGCGGGGACATTGTTACTCCGCGTCCGTGGCTTATCTTCAAGTTACACGCGCCCGCTGGGTAATGCAAAGTGAGTACGTCTGTGCAGCGCTTGCCTTAAGGCATCCATGACCAAGCTGTCTAAGTGTTTGCCAGCTGCATCAGAAAGAAAAAAAAAATGTCGTTAATGATTGCTAACAGTATTTATTATAGCTATTAGTGTTAATTTATTTTCTTACAATGTGCAATTTTTTTAAGTAAAAATATCCTTAAAATTAGATAAAAATAATTTATTTATGGCAACTAATACATAATATAGAAGAAAACATAAAGAAGCTGATTTTTATTTGAATATCATAGAAAACAATAATTAACAATTTACATTTTTTTTCTCTGTAAAACGAAATATTTATGATTCACTATAAAAATTAACTTGATCGTTAAATACAGACAACATTGTCTTTTTTTTTTGTTACTTTTTGTGAGTAAAACAATTTCTTTTTAACATTCTTACAAAAAACACTGAATGTATTTAAGCCTTTTCCCTTGCTTTTTTGCTTCATAAAAATATATCTTTTATTTGACTTTTGATGAACGTTCATATAACTAAAGGTGCTCTCGGCAATAGCACTCACACATATACTCTAGCAATGGACTGTATGTTTAATAACACTCACACACTAACATAATAAGTACTCACAATGAAAAACTTAATAGATTTATTTACATGACAGTCACAGCCACTCGTAGCCGTGCTGTTCACTCTTGCTGCTCTGGCATAACACTACTCCGACATGGACTTATGCGCACGCAGGCGCATGTGTATACATACACTTTTTTCGCCGCTAGGGGTATTCTTGCGCGTAGGCGGGAACAAAAGGTAAGTGTGGGAACGCATTTCATTTCTTATCGCTGAAAAATTATACAGACGAAAAAAAAAGAAGAAATCCTATTTTATCACTATGAAATATTTATTAATAAATAGTAAATCATTAAAAGCACGGAAAATGTTTATTTAATTATCTTTTAATTACATATGAAGTATAATTTTTTCTCACAAAACTGAGATTAAAAAGTGAAGAATTGTCATATTTCAGTTATTGCTCTTATTTCAATCCATAGTTAGAATCACTCGTATAAATTGTTAAAAATATTTTCTTGAAATTTTGATTTTCAATCTTCAATACAAGCATAAGCATAAGCAATAAGCATATTTTTTTTCAAACAAAAGTTTACCAAATTAAATATTTTACTGTTACCTATTTATTAAGAAAAGGATAATTCCTGTGCATTTTTTTTTTTTTTTTTTTTTCAAATTATAAAAAAAGCTCATAAAATGTGGAAGTGCAAAGTGTTTATAAAATAAAATGGCCGCTTTTTGCAATTTTAAGACTTTGATAAGTTATAAATTACATCCTCATTAGTTAATTATTGCAAGCTTCATGTTATACATGAATAATTATAAAACATATTTTAAAAGTAAACTTTTAACATTTTTTTTTTCTTCTAATGCAGCTGACAAATAGACTGTGATCTTCGCCATAAGGGCTGCATCGATGTTATTCACTTTGCATTACCCAGGGGGCGCTTGTAACTTGATGGTAAGTCACGAACGTGGAGTAACAGTGCCCCCGCAACGCTCTACGATCCTATTAGGACCGGGACCTACGATTTAAAGTGGATTCCGAACCACTACAACACCTATGGGCAAAGCTGGGATTTGAACCCGATACCTGTGGTACCGAACGCCAGACTTTTAACATTGATAACAAGGAAAAACATAAATAATAAAGGAAGCATCAGCTCTCCCGAGAATACGCTATAAATAAGTTGTTTTTAATATAATAAAACTGATTTCAGTGTTATTTTGTAACTAATTTTAAAATAATTTAATTAAATAATAAATAACATAAAATTAAATATTTTTCCTTCACTTTAAAAATTTTCCCTGGAGATGTGGGAGTGCGCATCATTATCAATGAGGCATTTTTCCTATTTGCTGAAGAAGGTGCTAGTAGAAAGAAAAATTTACTGAGAAGAGGTTGAAGATGATTATGACGCAATGATTTTCTTTTGATTGATGATTACCCGATTAAACGTTTACTTTTAAACAATATGTATTCTCTCGAGAGTACGTGACAAGCGAATTGTTTTTAATATAATGAAATGACTTCAGTGCTATTTTATAATTATTTTTTAAATAATTTTTTCCCGAGTCACATTAAGAGATCTTGAAACCTAGATAGCACACTTTGTCGGCTCGGCTCGTGGCAATGTACGCCATTGGCGAGCATTAATATTGAGGTTCAGTCCGCTGGCGGCTTTGTTGTAGAAACTGTTTAAAAAAAGAAGACTCGATGACGTTTGGGATGTTTAAAACCTTGCCTCGGTAGTCAGATCACCTGGCGGGAATTTTCCTAGTTTTCTCTCATACGATACGCTAATGCGGGGTATTTCCTTTCCCTCTAAAAGTCTTCTCAGAAGGCACTCCCTTTTTCAGAGACTCTGAGCTAAGTCAGACTTTTACCTACGGGTTCTTCATCACAACAGAAGCTGCCCCCTTTCCTTCCATCCATGAGTAGCCTGCTCATGGGGTGTCCGTTCCACGTTTACTGACACTGAGGATTAGTCACAACAAAGATTCCAAATTGACACAAGTTTCTTATGTGAAGTTAAGTTTCTATAGCGAAAGAGAATTAATGAATGGAATGGAACATAGTTTAGATACATGCTATTAAAAGTAGTTTAGATACATGCTATTAAACATAGTTTAGATATACATTTTGTTATTTATAGATCCTATGAATGGAGAATGAGAAGGGTATCTTTGAGGGGTCAGTGAAAAAAACGAAGATTTATCATGAGAAATTCCGCTCTTTCTTTTAGTTAAAATCTTAATTTAAGTTTAGTTAAAATCTTGCCTCGGTAGTCAGATCACCTGGCGGGAATTTTCCGAGTTTTCTCTCATACGATACGCTAATGCGGGAAAAGTCTTCTCGGAAGGCACTCCCTTTTTCAGAGACTCTGAGCTAAGTCAGACTTTTACCTACGGGTTCTTCATCACAACAGAAGCTGCCCCCTTTTCTTCCATCCATGAGTAGCCTACTCATGGGGTGTCCGTTCAACGTTTACGGACACTGAGGATTGGTCACAACAAAGATTCCAAATTGACACAAGTTTCTTATAAAGTCAAGTTTCTGTAGCGAAAAAGAATTGATGAATGGAATGGAACATAGTTTAGAAACATGCTGTTAAACATAGTTTAGATATACATTTTGTTATTTATAGATCCTGTGAATGGAGAATGAGAAGGGTATCTTTGAGGGATCAGTTAAAAAAACGAAGATTTATCATGAGAAATTCCGCTCTTTCTTTTAGTAAAGGCATTTATTGATTTAGAAATTCAATACTTAAAACTACGAAAACTTAGAAATTCTTTTTAGTGATTATAGGCCACTGAAAGAGGACGCTCTCATATTTTCCATTAAAAATTCTCCTAGAAAAAGTGGCAATTTTCCTTTCAAAGACATAACTTCAATTCAAGCTTGAAATAAACAAATATTTAATAAATAATCTTATATGAGCTGAAGATGATGAAAAACAGCAAGCAAATGTTTTTATGAAAGATTGGTTTGGTTTGGTTTGTCGCTCTACGATCATCTTGTGCACACTTTGGGCTAAACAGACCGGGACCTACGGTTTAAAGTGGATTCCGAACCACTACAAACATCCATGGCACCGCCGGGACTCGAACCCGAAACCTGTGGTACCGTTTTTATAAAAGAAGGAAATACTTGTCGGCATCCAAGATCATAAAAGAAATCTATGATGGAGTCACAGATGAGTACTAAAAACACTTTCTAGATGGCTAAATTAATATTTAATTGCGATGTTGTGATTTGACTTCTTTTAAGAAATATATTATTTAATAAACTATTGGAAACTTTTTGAAATTTGCTTCCCTAAGAATCAAAAAAGAAAGAAGATAATAATTTAAACGAAATCTGATTGCAATTTTCTATTTTTCTATTTGTGGGCTTTATAAAACCAGGACAAGTATTTCATATCATATTTATACTATTCTTTGTCTGGAAGTTGGCATTTTAATGTTTGAACAATTACAACAACAATAACAAAAGAAATCTAAAATAAATGTTTCAAGTCTTAAGAATACAAATTTTCCATGTTACTCAGATTTAATGATTATAATTATTCGTGAAATAAAAATTTAAAAAAAATGTTAACAAAAATTCAATGCCTAGAAATCAATTGATACAATAAAGAAATAATACAGGAGATTGATGTACTGAAAGACTTTCGGCGTAGCGTACGGCAATTTAAAATGAATGTTGTGCTGCCATCTATTATCATTTTAGTAAAACTTTATGTCAGTAGTAAAATTGCTTTTAGTTGAATGCAATGATTGCATTATTGCAAAATAAGACAACAAATAAGTCAATAAAATATATAACAAATAAATGAAATAAATCATTTCAGTTTCTTTCTCCAATCAGAATATGTAAGCACAAGTTCATATTATCAATCATAATTGGTCATATGTTTAAGAGTGGTCCTAACAGATTGAATCATAAAATGATCTTTCTCATAATAGACATAATTTGTAAATTAATTTTAATTAATTTTTATTTTTGCAATTATTAAAAATATTATCAAGAATATTATCATGAACACCAATTTTAAATAAAATATATAAGGAAAAGAATTAAAATTTCAATTTGATCATTAAAAATTTTTTTATCCCATGTGATTCAAATCTTCATTGTGAAATAATTTTGTAATCATTATCGTATCTTGTATTATTTCAACCTTGTATTCATTATTTATTTATTTCGTTACATTTTAAGCAGGATTAAAATTAAATTATTAGTCTTCCTTAGTTACAATAATTTCCCAAAGTGAAGTATTTAATTCTTTTTACGTAGAAAAAAGAGAATATTTCCTTCTTTTTAAATTTAAATTTAAAAAGAAGCTTCGAAGCTTTAAATTTTGTCAGCTATTCTACAAAAACGAGAAAAAAGTTTTTTAGCACAAAAATAAACCATTTCTAATTCATTCATTCCTTAAATTTCAGTAATTTGTGAAAATTGATAAAAAATTATTCATTTAATTGACTAAATTCAGTCCTTAAAACATTCTATTTACTTTTTATTGATATAACAGTATTGATAAGCCTGATAAATATCAAAAGATATTAAATGTCTTTTGTTTGGTAGTCAGTAATTATTTATCTTCTACATAGTGGTAGGAGGTCTCATATAATAGGAGTGATGTATATTGTTATTGCTTCTACAATTGTGAAAATAGTTACGATATTTTAAACTCTATATTATAGTATGTGAAATATTTTATAGTGAGATATTAAAAATTTAATAGCCGTTATAAGTAGAAGAAATTCATCAACCACTAAATCGTTTTTTTATTAGTTTATCATTTCTAGAATTAACTGCCTTTTAGCTTAATGATTCAAAAATCCAACAAAATTCAAATTTTTGTATGATCTATTTTCGTTTAAACTACTATTTTATGCATATTCTCCATATTTTATTAAAGAAATAAAGTAATTCTTAAGATTATGCAAATAACCTTAAAAGAAAATGGAGAATATTTAATTTCCTGTCACTCTGTAAATCAATATGACAATGTCAAATTTTCGTAAATTGAAAATTTGATTTGATCATGTTTTTCTCAATTATTTTATCGAAATACTCTTATGGCAGTTTTTAGAAATTTTCAAAATATTAGTTGTATATGCATGTTTTTAGTTATTTCAAATATTATGAAAATGATGCACATTTCCTCATTCTATTTAATATTTTTCAAAGCATTTGTAGGAATTACATTTTAAAATTTAGTTATTTAATAAAGTTATTTTTAAATAAATTTTTAATATCTCAATAAATAATTTAAAAACATACTAAATAATGCTCGGAAAAAACAAAAGTTTCATTTTAAAACAAAAATACTTTTATTTTAAAGTTAAATATTTTTTATTACAATCGTAAAAACATACGAGTTATGAAATATCATTTTAATTACATCGAACAATTTTTAGATATGCATTTACAACAATTCTCTCGTTCACTTATAAAGAAGAGTACATTACTAAAATGTAAGTATTGTAAACTGGTCTATACCATATTACTCAATAGCTGAACTTAATGATCTTTTATATTTGTTTTCATATAATTTTCCAAACAGAAACTCTTGGCTCTAATATTCATAATTTCATCTAATTAATATTTTATTTGTATCTAATTCTTGTGCCTGATATCATTAAAAATTCATTAGTAATAAAGAAAATATGCTAAATTTAGAGTCGTTAAAAAATAGAAACTTACAAAAAAAGAATACATTCTTCACGACGAGGATGGGATTCGAACCCACGCGGGCAGAGCCCAATGGATTAGCAGTCCATCGCCTTAACCACTCGGCCACCTCGTCATGACGGCACGGCGTATTTTATGATCCAGCTCAAAATGAGGACTGAATTGCGTAGTTTATATTTTATTATAAATTATTAAAAGCTCTTCCAGAATACAATACCCTCTCTTTCTTCGCCCGTAGATATAATTTTTGTGATATACATAAGTCGAACACGTTCCCACAAACTTCAAAAAAATATATTCATCAAAATCCATTCATCAAATCAAATTTCTATAATTTTTATCGGAAAATATAATTAAAGTATTTTAGTGTTAATATTTTTTTCAAATTACAAAATGTATGTATGTTTCAAATGCAAAATGTATTCAAAGGGATGTAATTCAACAAATTATTTTTAACTTTGATGCATAAATTTTAATAGTTTCATACTTTTATTATTCCTTAATAACGTGTATCTTAAAAACCTGAACATTATTTGTTAAATAAAATTATACATACAATAGTTAGCTTGTAATTTCTGATGCTTATGTTGATAATTAACTTGTAATTTCTGATGATTATATTAATTGTTAGCTTGTAATTTCTGATGATTAAATTAATGGTTTGCTTGTAATTTATGATGTTTATATTAATAATTAGTTTGTAATTTCTGATGTTTTCGTTAATTTAATATTATTTTGGATCAGCAAAAAATTAAACAGATTCATCGAGCAGAAAGTTAATACATTTTGAATCCTTCGAATTACAAATAAATAAATATATATAATAATATTGAAAAAAATTAAGAAATCGAAAATAATTTTACATATCCGAACTGATGAAACTCTAACAAATACATTTGTATTGAATTTCCTAATAAATTCCTGAACTTATAAGGAAAGTTGATTAATACATTCATATAATTTTTTTTAACGATTCTTAAAAGAAACCATTCTAAGGAATTGTTTTGTTATTGAACATTTTACACCACATGAATCATTCACACACATAATACATTTGAAATTATTTATTGATCACTTAAAAAAAATTAATAACCCATATAAATTCTTATATTTTTCTTATTACTTCTTGGTAATCATCCTTAATTTTTCATTATTTTTTTTTACTATCATATAGATAATAAAATGTAGCATACTATGCGTAGTAATCGTATTTACATTTTGAAAAATGTTTGATTGATACTTGTAAATTAAAATTGCTTTTCCCGTGAATCTAATTCACGTAGTGACATCTGTTGTTCAAAATTGTAACCAACTACTATTTTCATTATTTAATTCAATGTTGCTTTTATTGCATACACATATAATCCATTAAAAAAAAAAAATCTTAGATGATCCATATTAATACATCTATGTACTTGGAATCTTCTGTCATTATTTTGAAATAGTCTTAATTATTAATATGTTAATATATTTAAAATTCAACAATTGTACTAAATGCTTAAAAAAAAAATAGCAATTTCATTAATATTTTACTATTGTATGGGGTTGAGTATTTATTATTAATATTAGAGAGTTTTTGCATAACGTACGTTAGTTACCGTAGCACGTCCGTTAGCTTTTTCTCCCTAGCGCGCGTGCTCAAAAAACTGAGCATGCGCACTAGGGAGAAAAAGCTAACGGACGTGCTACGGTAACTAACATACGGTATGCAAAAACTCTCTATTATTATGCTAACATGAATTAAATTCCTTACATTTAGCGTTCTTCCTGAAATACTAAAAATATGAAATACGTTCTATTCCTACCTTGATAATTGTACTCTTATTATTATTCTTTTTTTATTCTTTAAATAAATAAATATAAAATCCAAAATAAGAATTAAAAAAGCTATAAAATTTAATGTGTAACCATGCATAATTATATAGTTACACTGTTATAAATGTAACTATATATATATATATTATTTTATTATTAAATTATATGTAAAATTAAATATTAAAATGCAGTGGCCATCTATAACTTTTGATAAAAATCTCACTTACTCTCAGCATATTAAAAACCTTCGAAATAAATTTAATAAGCCATCCACATCTTCTATCCTCTAATCTGTAGAAATTCTAACCTATCCCTACATAACAAGCTGCTTATTTACGTGTATTGCATGCGCCCCATGATTTCTTAAGCAAGTCCAATTTGGGGCTCTGCAGCAAAAAGTAACTTGGAATCATCCAAAGACTTGAAAACAAAATTCTTCGGATGATCACCAACTCACCTTGGTACTTCAGGAATCAGGATATTAGACAATCGCTAAACTTCCCAAACATTCGCTAATTTATACTTAAAATTTCTACAGTAATCTTCCTCACACTTTCAATTCGGTATTCAATTATCTTCCTACGTATGATATTTCTTTGTTTAAAAATAGAAAAAGACCACATGCTGTTTTTAACATACACTCGAGAGCCAAAACATTATGACCACCCCTACATTTTGCAATGAACTCGCCTGGATGACGTGGAAGGCACTTGATCAGGTGGAAGTGGTATTTAACTGGTATTAAGTAGTGATATTAATCCATGCCAAGGCGGGTTGAAGCTGTGTTGCGCGCCAAAAGTGGGCCAACTCGTTATTGACAGGTGGTCATAATGTTTTGGCTCTTGAGTGTATAATACGTAGTTTTTTCCCTCATTCCTTCTCCTGAAGTGCCATTACTGCAAGCCTCCTTCTAATCTTATAGTTTCTTCTCATTCCATATTTATATCTTTATTTTTAAATTCTCATTTTTTTTCAACTTACTCTTAATTTATTCTATTACCTTTCTCTTTTATTTTTTATTAATTATATATTTACAGATATAAATGTGTGGCATAATATTTCTATGGGCATCGTTGTCTCATGGATAAATAGCTCCACGTGCATAGGGAGAATGAGCGCCCGATAATGTAAACATCCTGTATGGACGGGGTGAGCTGGCTGGAGAGAGAGAGAAAAATGTAACGCCAGGAGTGTGAGTTTGTTCTTGAAATAAAGGTTTGGTTTGTCGCTCTACGGTCATCTTGTGCACACTTTAGGCTAAACAGACCGGGACCTACAGTTTAAAGTATTGGAATAAAGGAGACGTGTTTTTTTTAAACGGTCCACTAGTGCTATGTGTTTTATTCCTAGACCGTAACAGGCATTGACCTAAAGCAACGCTTCTCCGACATCAAGATAAAAGTGTGTGGCTGCTCCACAGCCAAAATACTTTGTTTAAACCACTCAGAACTTCTGCGCATCTATGGTTACCAATAACAGCAAATCAACGCCTTCAACAATAGGCAGCTCAGTCGCCGCATATCACTATCGCTGTTTGTGTTGACTGAAGTTAAGATAGCGTTCGAGAGGCCGAAATATCCCCGAATCATGGAAAAACCTTAAAAAATATTCTTGTCTTATTTAGTTTTCTTGGTTTCGTTATTCTTAATAATTTGATCAATATTGCAATTAAAGTTATTTCCTATTAAGCCGTTTTTTAAGCCGTTATCCGCCGTTTTTTGCCCTTACTTTCTTAGACTATTATTTAATTTCACAAATTGTTTAATTTCACTTAATGTCACAAAATTAAGTAAATACTGTATTTCTGAAACGGCGTTTATCTTTGTAAAGATTTAATAGCAAAACATTACTGGCTGATCTTTAATAGATTGAAAATTACTGTAAATCAATTTCTAATAATTCTATATTGGAAATAAAAGTTTTTTGTTTCATTTTTATTAATGAATATTTGATTCTAGCAAATGATAACATTGTTAATATACTAATGTACCCAAAAAGTAAGACCAATTATTTTTTTTTCAAAAACTCTTTATTTATTCTTCCAAATTTATTTCATCGTCTTCAAAGTAATCCCCTCCGGACACATTGCACTTAGACCAACTCTTTTTCCAATCCTCAATGAATGCTAAAAAGTCATCGGCAGGGATGGCCTTCAAAGAGCTCGGCGATTCACGTTGAATCTCTTCAATCGACTCCCAGACATATGGATTTTTTTTTTTTTTTTTTTTTTTGTTGTTGTCACTGTTCTTGACATCTGTGTGAATGTCAATATCGGTCTCATTTTTGGTGAAAAGTCATGAAAAATCAATGCAGTGTGAACTGGCGCATTCAGTGTTTTCGGTACCAATCGAGATTTGACGCGTTTGAGGCCCAAAATGGAATTGACCAATCCTTTTGAAATTCCAACATCCTCAGCAAGGTCTCTAATAGTAAATCGACGGTTTGCAAGCGCCAAATCTTTAATTTTTTGGACGAGAGTTTCGTCGATTGAGGTTGAAGGTCTACCAGAGGGCTCTTCGTTTCAACGCGTTCTCTGCCGTCTTTGAACTGTTTATACCACTTCTAAACATTTCTTTCCGATATAGGAATGCTCACCGAATGCCTTCTGCAACATTCTATACGTTTCCGGAAACCAAATTTAATGCAATTTTTTTGCTCAATTAATTCAGACATTTCAAAAATCACCGGAATCAGTTTTAGCGTCTCACAAAGTCAAGCATAACTCAAACACTAATGAATATTTTGACGTCAAATTTCATACATATGTCAAGGACATTGCCGACAACCTAAAAAAAAAAAAAAAAAAAAAAAATTGAAATTCTATAAGCCCCGGGAATTTTAAATTAAAAATTGTTCTTACTTTTTAGACACAGTAGTATCGCTTAGTGAACACATTTTTTCATTTTAGAAAGTTCATTTTCCTCAGTAGAAATACTGAAATCAGGCCTATAAATCTTGGGACAAAACATACACCTGATATAAACAATATAAATATATTTTTTTTTTACATCAGTGAATCTCGGGGATGTTGTAAAAAACAATAGTAATGTAAAAATATTAATGATGTACAAATACCATAAATAGTTCACCGACAGGTGATGAGGGAAAAACATTGCCTTCCGGGAAATCTTTTAGTAATAACTATCCCGTATTTATGTGTCGCACGGGAGAAAATCAAGAAAACTCCCACCAGCTTGAAAGCTTTTTGTTTCCTTATATTTCATTTCATTTTTATTAATGAATATTTGATTCTAGCAAATGATAACATGGCTAATATATCACTCAGTGAAGTAATTTTTTTGATTGTAGATGAATAAATCTTTTCATTTTAGAAAATTTTCAGTATTTTTGTGCCCTCAGTGGAAATATTGAAATCAGACTTATAAATCTTAGGAAAAAACGTGCACATGATATAAACAATATAAATAATTTTTTAACATCGGTGGATTTCGTATTCCACTGGTGTATACCATAAATAATCCACCGACAAGTGATGAAGGATTGAGGTCATTAAGTGAGGATGAGGACATTACCTTCCGGGAGAACTCTGAGTAATAACTGCCCCGTATTCGCGTGTCATATGAGAGAAAATCCGGAAAACTCCCACCAGAAAGCCTGATTATAGAAACAATAGTCAGGCTATCTGGTGAGATATTAACATTTATTCAAAGAAGAACAGACGTGGCTTAGTGACAACGGGAGCCGCTGGTGTACTTTAGGGTTGAGGTTCAATCCACTGTCCTCCTTCAGTGACACAGAACCAATTTAAACTATTACCTACGTGTGCTCCATCACAATAAAAGATGCCCCTTCCATGAGATCATACGTGTTCTTGGACTTGGTCTAGATGTTGCTGTCGGGCAAGTGGGATAAAAAACAACATTCTAGAAAGCCTATAGGATTTTCAAACTTTCCTCTAGGATTTTAGAATTTTTTCAATCAATGATGCCTCTTGAATTTTAGAACTTAATGCATAAAATGAAAAGAAAATACTAGTACTAAATTTGAAAATTTTAGATAAAGGAGTGAAAGAATCTCACTCTTTAAATGCAGGAAAAATTAAATGCATTTTTCTGTATTAAATGTATGAAAAAAAAATTAATATCATATTTTGCAATGAGATCTTTAAATTTGTGATATTATTAATAAACTTGTTTACAATTCTGACTAAAGTATTTTTGTCCTTTTCCGTTCAAAAGAATAAAATGCTTTCTCATCTAAATCGTGACAAATGTCTACCCACTTTTTAAAAATCAAACTTCTAATTACATATGCTGAACTTATTTAATTAGCTCTCTTTCTCCCTATTTCATGTTATAGACTAAATATTCATTACATGTTAAACTCATTAGATTCTGAATACATCTTAGTTCAACGGCTATGCATTTGTCTTTGGTATTTAAATTGTGTTGTATTTCATAATCAAAATGCAATGCGGAATCGTGTTTTGCAAATTTATGAATGGCAATAATTTTATTTAACAATGAAATAAAAAAAATTAAAAATTAAAACATTTGCAAATATAACAACAAAAAAAACCCCGAAATTGTGAAACAATACTTTCTTTTCATTTTTTTTTTTTTTTTTTTTTAATAACAGTGATAACATAATAGAAAGCACAAAAGATCACAAATCTTTCTTTTTTTGAAAATTAAAAGAAACATTTTTTATGCTTAATGCATGACAAGAATTTATGGTATCCATGGCAACAAACAAATTAACAATGAAAAAAGAAGGAATAATAAAGAATAGAAAATTTTTGTTATTCATAAAGTACAAATAACGATTTTTATCCTCAAAAGTATTAGGAGGAGAATTACTTTAACGAAACATCATGATCAGATTAAGGACTGGTCTGCTATCAAGAGTACGGATGGTAATTGAGCCTGAAATGAAAAATGCCTTTGTTTGACCTCGGTTGTTGACTTGAACTCCGGAAATTGACATAATTTTTCCTTTGCAGACAGAGCATCACCACGTCACGCTACGTAATTCCTGTACATTAGGACACAGCATATCTGTAGTAGGACATTTGTTTCGCATTTGATTTCGGCTTGACTTCATCCTCATTATTTTCTCTGTAAGGGAAGTTTCATTAATGACCATTTTCGTTATAGTTGCGAGTTTCAAAGGAATTTTATGGCTCAATGATGCTCAGAAGAAAGAATCAAGTTGAGCGAAAAATTATCTTGTTTTTCAACCTTAATGAATCAGATTAGAATTAACTGAATGTTGGTCACTGGAAAAAAGAAAAGCCGGATATTTTGAATTTTAACAAGTTTGGACATGCAATTTTCATCCAGCACATGAAAAACCTTTTATTTCTACTTTTAGTTTTAATTCTTGTCAAGCTGAAATTTGATGACCATGAGAGTACTTGGTGTAAAAATGACGTGATCATTTATTTTTTTACCACAAAACGGGACATTCACTAATTTTAGAAAATAGCATGCGTATTCAAGAAAATTCATATTTCTTCATAATTTTTATATATTAATGAAAGTTTCACAATTTCTTCATGGTTTTTATTTATTGATTCTCCGGCATGCAACATTATGCACAATTTCGCTCCAAGTAAGTTGCAACTAAATCTTTAAATTTTTGTCTCGCAAACTATGAAAAGAACTTCTCAAGCGATTGGAATGTCAGAATTTCTTATCAGAAAAATTAGACAGCAAATGTCAGTATTGGATGAAAATGATCTTTTGATGACCTCATGAAAGACCTTGGTGACTTTGACAAGTTATACAACAAACAATTCAAAGCTTTTACATCTCTAGGAAAATAATACCATCTATAAGAAAATTACTTACCTTACCAACAGAAAATTTAAACTTTCAATTAAAAAAGGAAACATTGAGAAACCTTTAGAGTTTATAGAATTTTTGCTGGAAGAAGTGCTCGAATATCTGATATAGTGTTTTGGAGAAGTAATTACTTACTAAATAATCAGAAGATATAGAAAAAGTCGGTGGCAAATACGTTGGTCTAGAGTAATTTAACTTCAAGAAAATGGTGGCAAAATGACTCAATTTTGCAAATGCAAACTTTTGGCATGTTAAGTCGTATGTAAAACTATTATTTTCTATACAACCATACATATCCTGATTGCTTGGTATAGAAGTACCAGAAACGGGTAATAAATACGCATGCTCTAAAATTTTCCACACCTGGACTTGAGAATGAGGAAAGCAGAACTATATTCTGATCGACAGCAACCGCCCGAGAAATATAACATATTAATGATATAAAAAAAATTGACATGAAGTTTAGGTTCTTCTTCCTCTTTACCATTTCGATCTAAGAGATATTGAATACGTTTGATCTACAGTTAAAAGACTGATCCAAGAAAGAAATGTCAGTGGAAATTTGAGTTTTGGAAAGATATTGTACCAAGGTATAGATGTGACGCGTGAAGAATGGCAAGCACGTTGTTATCATGTAGAACAACTTGAAAATGTTTATTGAGAAAGTGGCGGAATAATAGTGGAGGAACTTGTGATTCCAGTCGATAGTGATTCTGATAAAACTGAATCCATATAATATATTTATACTTTTAGGAATTAAATTTGTTAAATTTCAGGAACAATGCGTTGCATTGAAGTTAGATTAAAAATCAAATTTTGGCATTAACAATTTTTACATGCATTTTAGATGTGCAGTTTTTTTTTGGAAAAATATGTACTTCTCCAAAAGTAAACAAACGTCATACATTTAGAAAATGCTTTGTACATTTAAAAAAAAAATTTTTTTTTAGATATAAACTTTGCTAAGTTAACTGTAAAAAGAATTTGTAATATTAAAAAAAAAACATTTAAAACTTATTAAATTTAGTTAAGCTGAAGCATTTTTTTTTTTTTTTTTAACCAACTTAAAATGAAGGGTTTTTTTTTTTTTTTTTTTTTTGCCTAATAAAAAAATAAACAGCAACAAATAAATAAAAAAATCAATAAAAAACTCAAAAATTTATTTAGTTTTAAACTTATATTTTATTATATGTAGCATTTTTAACTGAAATATTTGAAAATTTTACCAATTACAAGGCATAATTTAAGTATAAAAAATAATTTCACTGACTCAGTTTTTGTTCAATATTTATGTAAAAACAACTTCCATCAATTAATAATGTTAAAAAGAAAAAGAAAAAAAAAAGTTTATTTTAAGCTTAGTATTTTTAAGATATTATGCATGGAGTTTGAGAAATATGTTAATAATTTTTTGTTTGGAGCTTGATTAGAAAATTTTCAAAAGCACATTGAAAGAAATGGTCTTTTGAAGTAATCTATCTGAATAAAATGTAATCTGTTTGTTTAATGGTATATAATGTATTTATTACAAATTCACATAAATCTTTAAATATAAAAACATATGTTTATAAGTAGGGTATACCAATATACACTGAAGTGACAAAAGTCATGGGATACCTCTTAATATCGTGTCGGCCCTCCTTTCGCCCGGCGAAGTGCAGCAACTCGACGTGGCATGGACTCAACAAGTCGTTGGAAGTCTTCTGCAGGAATATTGAGCCATGCTGTCTCGATAGACGTCCATAATTGTGAAAGCGTTGATGGTGCAGGATTTTGGGCACGAACAGACCTCTCGATGATGTCCCATAAATGCTCGATGGGATTCATGTCGGGCGATCTAGGTGGCCAGATCATTCGTTGGAATTGTTCTTCAAACCAATCGCGAACAGTTGTGGCCCGGTGACATGGCGCATTGTCATCCATAAAAATCCCATCGTTGTTTGAGTACATGAATGGCTGCAAGTGATCTCCAAGTAGCTGAACATAAACATTTCCAGTCAATGTTCGGTCCAGTCGCACCAGAGGACCAAGTCCATGCCATGAAAAAACAGCCCACACCATTACGGAGCCACCACCAGCTTGAACAGTGCCTTGCTGACAGTTTGGGTCCATGGCTTCGTGGGGTCTGCGCCACACTCGAACCCTACCATCAGCTCTTACCAACTGAAATCGTGACTCATCGGATCAGGCCACGGTTTTCCATTCATCTAGGGACCAACCGATATGCTCACGTGCCCACGAGAGTCGCTGCAAGCGATGTCGTTCTGTCAGTAAAGGCACTCGAGTCGGTCTTCAGCTGGAATAGCCCAAGAAAGCCAAATTTCTCCACACAGTTCTAACAGACAAGTCCCATGTACGTCCCACATTGATTTCTGCGGTTATTTGACGCAGTGTTGCTTGTCTGTTAGAATTTACGACTCTTTGCAGACGTCGCCGGTCTCGGTCGTTAAGTGCAGGCGGTCGACCACTGCGCTGTCCATGCTGGGATGTTATGCCTGAAATTTCATACTCTCGGCACAGTGGATCTGGGAATGTTGAATTCCCTAACGATTTCCGAAATGGCATGACCCATGCGTCTATCTCCAACTAACATTCCGCGTTCAAAGTCTGTTAATTCCCGTCGTGCGGTCATCATCACGTCAAAACCTCTTCACATGAATAACTTGAACAGAAATGAAAGCTCTGCGCATTTATACCTGTTCTACGCGATGCTACTGCCATCTGAAAATTTGCATATTGCTATCCCATGACTTTTGTCACTTCAGTGTAATTAAAAAAACTTAAGACTTCTAATAGTTTTTCTGCGAAATAATTATTCTTTAACTTTGAGTTTAGCCAAAATATTCTTTCTATACATGCTTATTTATCATACTTTTAACTTTTTTACTTATCAATAGTTATTGAGCATAATTCTTTCCTTACAATTTGGCAAATAACAATAAATAATTTTTAGAAAGCAGATTTATAGCAAAGCAGAATTAGGGAGGTATAGTAATCTTTCTTTTAAAATAGGGGGATTGTAGTTTAGTTCGTATTGGTGAATGCCAGTTATATTTTGCTTTTATGATTGATTCTATGAGTGTTTACTTTATTGCCTTTCCAAGCAAATGCAAGGCCGGTGGGCAAGTCAATTTTACACTACATCCCTTCTCTTGTCTGACAAAATAAAGTAGGATAAACAGCTAACATTCAATATTTAAAACAAACAATACTAATGGATAAAATAACTGAAAAAAACAACTGGAAAATTCAATAGAAATCATGATGCTTGTTTTGTTAAAATTACATTATCTCCCATAAGACTTTTGAAATATTTTAGAAATATATAATTTTTAGTGAAAATGTTTAGTTTGATCTTAGAAAACAAATAAACTATCTAATAATTTAAAATAATTAAATAAAAAATTTTATAAAAGAATTAATGAAGGCAAAGAAAATTTCTTGTTACTCCAGTGTTTGAATCAGCTTTAAAAAAAGCTCCTTGAAATTTCTGTAACTTCAGATATCAAACTTCATTGAAAACTACATATTTTATCAATTATTGTACAATCGGAAATGAAATATTAATAAAATGCCAATCTTAAGTAAAAATTTTACATTAAATACTTCCACTTCTTATGTCTTCAGCTTGCATACTTACATTACAACATAATTTTTTGTTAAATAATACACCAATAGCATTTAACTTTATAATGTTAAGGTAGAATATTATTGTTAAATTATAATTTTGACCCCTGGAAAACTTTTTAAAAAAAGTATTTTACTCAATGTGTAAAAATTATGGCAAAAATTTTCCAAAAAAATGTACCGGTAAAAAAAAAAAATTTAAATTGCCAATATTTTTTTAAATTAAATTTCCATTATTCTTGAAAGCAGTTAACACCACAAAATTAAGCATTGTCTTTACATTAATACAATTAAAATACAAATATATATAATGATAGATATTATGTCACTTTCTGTAAAAAATATCATCTATGCCACAAATATGCTTTTAGGTATGTGGATAACTTAATCATATTTGAAAATTTTCATAATTCTTTGCAAGTCAATTGTATTTTTTTTTTTTTACAAGTAAGATTTCCCATTCTAAAGACCCTGGAACTCAAATATCAACTTCTTAGAATTCCATTTAAAATATTATTTTTAAACACAAAAAGGTCACTAAAGGTACCTCTCCAAGGGCGATTCATTATTTTGCATATTAATTTTGAGAACTTTACAGTTCTCAAATTCTCCCTACTTTGGCTATTTTCCCCACAGTTCCAAGAAATACTAAATCACATTCGTAACTTCTACACAACCCATCCAATTTCTCAAGCTGTTAATAACTTAATTTATTGCAGTTGTTGGAGCATCTATACTATTTCCCACGACAAATTGCTAGTCATGGATTACAAATCATAAAACCAATTGAAAAATAAAAATCAGCAGGCAAAATATCAGGCTAATTATGCTCAAGTGACAAACAGGAACAAAACCCTATCAAAACACCTTCCCCATATGGTAACGTATTCGCACAACAACCACTATCTTCTAGACAGCAGCCGTCTGAGACATTAATGTGAAAAATGCAGTTATGCCTGAGAAAAACAATCTGCAGGCATGAATACACATGGTCAACAAGGATAGATATAGCTTAAATTGATCCCCTAGAACATCGAGCAGCAATTTTCTTTCATCTTTTTCTTGTGGATCATCACAATTTCAATGTAACTTATTTCCTTTAATGGCAGTTTACCATGCACTTTTACCCAGTAGCACATGACCAGCTCACAAAGTGCAATTTTTAAAAATGCAGTCATTCTTAGCCTGAAAGTATCTTTACTTTTTGTTCATCCCTCTTTTGTCAACAATTGAAACTTTTAATATAAATTGTGTTGTATACATATCTATGAAATCAGCAAATGACGCATGCCTTCTGCAATTGGTTATTGTAAAAAAGTAGGTGATCCAATAGGGTGGCCCATGTAAAAACAGTAGGTGATCATATTAAAAATAAATGCAGAGTCAAGTCACATTAAAACATTATATGATGATATCTCCAAGCATTAATTTTAACCTCGCTATATTTTATTTGCAAAACACACAATTGAACTGTTCAAACGCTTTTCAGTAACAAAATTCATCAATGCATTAATTTAGAAAATATATTTTCCAAACATCAAAGTTAACATTTTATTGTCTAAATTAAAATAATTTTCCCTCTGATAAATGATACAACTTAGTAACATTTTGTATTTAATTAGAATTTTTTTAAATTTTATATTAAAAGTAAATACTGAACTTAAATTATACATCCCCTACCAATCCAATTTGCATTTTGAAGCTTAAACTAAAATTCGCAGTATTAAAATATAAACAACCTGCAACAATCCAAGAGAAAGATATGCACATGAAAAGTAATAATAAAAACCAAAAAGTATTTACTGAATATATTTCACTGAAATACAAGTAGGTACAGGCAAAATAAAAAACTTGAAGTAACAATTGAAGAAAATTAATGAAATTGTTCCTTGTTGATAAATTCAATGAAATCATTTATTAGACAATTCATCAAGGAAATATATACACCTGAAGAACATGTACCTTTTAACATAAATCAAAATGCAATATAGAAGTTACAATCTTAAATTATCTTCTAAAAGGTAAATAATTTTAATATGGACTACATGAATAGAAGTATTCACATACACCCCTAGAAATAAAATTTGCTCTTCATGCAATACAACACATTATGGAATAATAAATAAGCATTGGTAAATGATTAGGAACTTATTACATCCATTTTATGTAAAGTATATTTTTACCAGTTAATAAAAGCCTAACTACAACATAACTATAATGAAAATACTATGAATATTTTATAATCACTGCAAGTTATGACACGAAAAAGTGATACTTTTAAACAATATTAAATTTGAAAACTTCATACATTTAAAGTAACAAAAATAAATAAAAAAAATTCTTTTCAATTTGGTTATTATACAATTTACATCAGAAATAAAAAAATGCTGCTTTATAAGTTAAAAAAGTGACCTATCTGTTAACTTTTAAAAACTATAACACTGATTGGTTGATTTTAATTATTTTAAAGAAAAATATTGATAAAAAGTATTTGAAGATTATCCAATTAACAACTTCCATACAAGATTACAAATAAATAAATCAATTTTCTTCATAAATCCAACTATCCAAGGCAAGGGAATAGTTAGCCAATTCGTCTTCATTGAACCATAGACTTATTTCTTTTTCAGCACTGGGAACTGAATCACTACCATGAATTATATTCCTGAAGAAAAAAAAAAAAAAAAGATAACTTTAAAATATTAAACAAAACTGAAATAATCACTATATTGCAGTTCTAAATATTCTACAGGATAATCCAAAAATTCACCAAAATTAAATACTGCACCTATTCGTCATATCATATCAGTCAGAAGACTGATGAGAAAGTATGATGTAAATAAAGCTTTAAAAAAAATTTTTTTTTTTTTTTTTTAATTTTGAATCTGTACCGTTAATGTTAAGTATTTCATTGCATTCTCGCTTGTGTGTAATATCATTGAAGTAATATTAAAGAAAATCAAGCAATCAATGCATTTAAGAGTTCCATAACACATTGTTTTATTTTAGTTTTAATTTATTAACTTTCAATACCGATTTTAAAATTTCTTTTAAAAAGGATTGTTACAATTCAAAAAGGTGCACAATTCACAAATAATTTATTTCATGACTAATTAAATCACATTATATATTAAATATTGCATTAAAAAAATTACCCCAATTTTTATCTTATGAACTTATCCAAGTTATTTCTATCCTCAAGAATCAACAAGTTAGGATAAATGAACTAAATCATGCTTTAAGCTTTTTTTTTTTTTCTTCTTGTTCGTACTTTTAATGCTCATCTACATTAAAAATCTTTATGTTGAAATAACAAGAAACAAACTAAACTTTGCAAGCGTATTTAAAAATATGAGCATATAAAACCATATCTTACCTTCCTACTTGAACACACAAATCTGCTCTTAAAGTACCTGGTAATGAGTCCATAGGATTGGTAGCACCAATGATATCTCTAGCAGTTTTAACAATGTTTAAACCTTCCCACACCTAATTCATCATACATTAATATATTAAATATATATACATAAGCTATTAATATTTTGTTTAAAATATAATACTCAAAAAATATTGATAAAAACCTGATAAAACTGCAAAATCTTATAATCTTCAATTAAAATAATTGTCATTTTTCATATATTCTTACTTTAAACATAATTTATACCTCCTGAACTAGAATAATTTAACTTGCATATCTTACTAAGTATCTAACACGTATTTTTACATTAATTTCATGAAGAATTTTAAAAAGTCACTGAAAACAATACAAAAATTTAGCAAAGGAATCAGAATAGAAAGTTAAAAGCTAATTTTATAAAATATTAACTTTTACAACACTATATTATCGTTTCTTAAAAATTCTCTTATACAATTACAGGGCACAGTTATTAAATGAAATCCATAATATTTCTAAATATCATTCAAAACAAATTATGGGAATTTCATTAAATTTTCAAATCAAATTTTAAAAAGATTACCATAGGGACAACAGGTCCAAGCTGCATGTAATTAACTAAACCAGGGAAAAAAGGTCTTCCAGATAAATCTGCATAGTGTTTTTCCAGATGCTCTTTTGATGCCTGTAAAAAAGGAAAACTTTACAATATTTGTACTAGATAATTATAATCATAACTAATGCCAAAAAAATTAAACACACACAAGCCCTCATTAAATAATTTATGTATAAATAATATCTGGTTGTTGCAGGAATAAATCAGATACCAAATATATAAGAATTATGGATTATTAATAATTATCTGACAAGTGTGATACAAGAACTCTACAATGAACTTCCTATATTCATCCTTTAAAAAATTTCGAATGGTACTCAAATCTTTCATACTATATATAAAAAAAAAAAGTCATAATATTAAACCTTTTAGAAACATTTTTATATTAAGAATACTTTATTTTTGTCAATGAGGGAAAAAAAAATTAAATATACTTTTCCACCATAATATATTTTCTAAGATTTTAAATAATTTTACAGAGAAAGAAATTCTTAAATCATATTTCTAAAAGAGGATGATTGAATTTTCTTTAGTACATGATATTGATCAAGGACAAATCGAACTTACTTGCATGAATTTCATTGCTACTAATTTGAAACCCTTTTCTTCAAATCTGGAAATAATTTTCCCAACAAGACCTCTTTGAACTCCATCAGGTTTAACCATAATAAACGTTCTTTCCCGTTGAGCCATTGTATGGATAGAATTACCAGAACAAGAATCCTCTACTTTAATTAACTGTATCCCACTCAAAAGTGAGAGGAAAATCAACAATACTGCTAACATACACCGCACGAGTAGTAAAGTCCACTCCTAAAAGCCGGATTATATTAGATGACGTGCTCTGTGCTGATTGGTCTCTACTGATTGATCGACTTTACGCCGTAAACACGGTTACGAGAACACAGGATAGTTCAGAGTTACGTGCTTTACCAGGATTTTTCCAAAATTATAAATCATCTAACTGATCAAAAAGAAATTATTGATTCTCATGCTACCAAATATATGAACACAAAACATTAGTATTGCGATTATATTCGTTATTTTTCTTTTTTAAAGATAATACGAATTGTAGTTCCCTGCGTATAATAATATTTAGTTGATCATATTAATTTCTTAAACATCACTTTTATCGGTACTTAACCACTAGAATTAAATTTGTTACACTTTTCCTGAAATTTCTTGGGTAATGACTGATTTTTGTATTTATATTCGTATGTCTCGTAAGAGTAATTACGTACGCTATACAAATTCGAATCGAAAGCATCAAACTTGCATATCTCACAAATTTATAGATGACGAATTTCAGACTTGAAGCTGTCCAAGTGTAGTATAATATTGCCTCAGCTTATGTTCATCCTCAAAATTCGAAATAAAACAGCACATTTCAAATAGTTCTCCTGTTCCTTCAATATTATCTACTCATGAATTTATCAGAATTTAATTTTCTAAATTCTATTAATTATTTTATTGCATCTAGAAAAATAACTATAACACCCGACTGATTTTTACATTTACTTGGACACGCATGTTTCTTCATAGTTTTGATCTATTAATGAAAAAAATGGGAATAATCACGTTAAAATAAATATTGCAAGAGATACTTAAATTTCTGAAGAACATATTTGCTTTCGTATATTTGATTTAATAATAGAGAGTTTTTGCATACCGTACGTCAGTTGCCGTAGGACGTCCGTTAGCTTTTTCTCCCTAGCGCGCATGCTCCCTAGGAAACTGAGCATGCGCGCTAGGGAGAAAAAGCTAACGGACGTCCTACGGCAACTGACGTACGGTATGCAAAAACTCTCTAATATCGATTTAATAATTTTATTAAGATTCAGATTGGAATGAAATTCTCGCCAGGATTTCTTAAAATTTACTTTGGTAATTAACATTGTTTTAAGAATTGTGACCTTCAACAATGTTTTACCACTTGACCATAAGTTATTTACATGAAAGAAAAATCGTTTCTATGAGTCTGACACACTTAAAATATATTCAATAATTTTATGAAAGTTCAAATTATTGGTGCAAAAGTGTTTGAACAATTCAACCCAACGAATTTTAGGTTGAAAATTCCTAGAGTTCCATTCAGTTGCATTTTTCAGTGCTACCATCAGATTTTTATTATTATTATTATTTTATTGTTAATGTGATTTTCTCTCTTTCTGAAAATGGAACATTTTGGCGTCCCTAAGCTGTGCTTGGGGAAAACGGTATAGGCTACCTGTAAACGGCACGAATGTGTATCAAGTGTAGGTACAGTTCATTGTATTTTCACATCATGTTCATTGCATGTACCATACAGTTAAGCCCCGTCCAGATGAGAGAGAGAACTTGAGAAACGAATGGCTTTCGCAAACCCATTAAAGATCTGTTTGAAAGTAAATTACGTATTTCGACCTCGCTCCAGTAAGAGTCGGTTTTTTCCACACATTAAATTGACCTCATTTACGACCAGCTGTCACTCATAGCCAGAGAAAACATGGGTTGCTTTTCGCTCTCAGACCGAGACCCTCGGAGTCATTGCCCCCCGCCCTTCTGTTTTTTCCTTTTGGATGGGCCTTTAGGAGTGATTCTGGGTAACACTGCAATTTTCTAGATTCTGGACTCATGGAATGTTCTGATAGGTTCTGGATAGGTTATGACTCTCGTTAACCTATGACGAACATTTGGACGTGTACTCTGCATTAAGTGATTTCAATTGTATTATTGAAAAATATTGGAGTACTCCTGTATTGATGGATAAGTACTAATCTGTATGTGGTATTTGTTAAATAAAAATGCATTTTCTAATTTTAATAAAAGATTAGAAGTATCTGATAATGAAAATATTGATGATCCTATTATAAATTCTGGGGTCTGAATGGCCGAGTGGCTAGCGCTCTGGCGCTCGGTACCACAGGTTTTGGGTTCGAGTCCCGGCGGTGCCATGGATGTTTGTAGTGGTTCGGAATCCACATTAAGCCGTGGGTCTAGGTATCATATTACTGTTGGGCGTAGAGCTGGCGATCCTACCCCGTAAAATGAAAAACATCTCTCTTCTCGTAATCCACCAGTAGGTAGACGGCCTTGGCCCACAATGGGCTGTTGCGCTAATGATGATGATTATAAATTCTAATATCAAACATTTAGACTATTTCAATGGACAGTAAATCAAACTTGGATGTTAGTAATAGTGTATATTTCCTATTAAAAGAAATTCAAGTTTGTGATCCTAGTAATACTATATTGAAAATTATTAATTCTAACATTGTATTTTACACGCTAAAAATCCCTAGATCTTTACATATCTGTAGAGGAAGAGAATTTAAAAAACAGTGTAACCAGATTTCAAAAAAATGTGGCACTATGATACATTTATCGATTTTTTTCTGTTCCAGTTAACTGAAAATTCGACAATATTTAACGGTTCTTCAGATTCTTATATATTTCATTCTGGGAGAAACTTTTTACATTTTTATTGGATTAGTGATGTATTAAAAGCTAATTTCTTAATAATTCCTGTAAATATGAATTGTCATCGGACCTTAATTATATCAGATATAAAATGCAAAACTTTTGAATATTATGATCCATTAAGTGATGCCCCAAATGACACTGCTAGTATTTTGTTACAGAAATGATGTTTACTTTAAAAAAATATATTAAATTCTAGAAGCCATTAACAAATAATTTTTCCAAGTCAATCTTTTCAAAGGGACGATTTTAATTGTGTTTTTTATATTTGTTAGAATGCACATCACAAAATAAATTAATTTTAATACAATGCAATACTTTTCCATTTAGAGAATATATAGAAATCACGGAAAGCTTATAAAAAAAATGTAGCAAAATTAATAAGATTTATGAAACTAAACTTATCAGAATAGTTTTATACAATCAATAGAAAAGAAAGAAATAGAGTTTTGTTCATAAATGTGGATTATTTCTGGTAATCTTCAAGGAGCTGTCATTTTTTCACTTTCAGTCTTACAACTATTTAATAAATCACAAAAATTATTATTGAATAGTAGTGAAAAAGTTTTTAATTATAATTTCTATATACGTATCTCTATTCATTAAAGTATTTTTAAAAAATAAATATTGAATTCGAATGTAATGTATGTTTGGTATTCTTTTATTTACGTATGTAAATATATTTCAATATACATAAAAGAAATGATTGAGCGGCATATCAAATTTTTTATGTTGATATTTACTCCAATAAAAAGTCATATTTATCTTGCAATAATATATTAAAGAGAATAAATACAATTGAAAATGCATTATTAATTTAAATGCAAATAAAATACAAGTAATGTTATTGCAGAGTTGGCATACTAATGAAAATTATCTAGTTTCTTAAAAAGGTTTTTAACATAAATTTCAAGTGTTTCAGGTAAATTAATTCACATGAAAGAATTAAGTTTAATATTTAAATTTTATTTATTATTATTACCTAATTTTATTTATTATTACCTAATTTAAAATTTATGTACTAATTTGAATTTATAACATTATCTAGATGACAAGTAAAATATTGTACTTAGTAAAATTAGATTGTCATACACTTATTACTAAAGCAAATGGTTAAAAAAATGTAATTGTCTTCAAATTAATAAAGATATTAAAATTCTTATGTAAAGCAGTTTTTATTAAGGTGCTTCAATTTATAATGGGGATTGTTCTTTTTTTTTGTTGTCCTGTTTAAAAATTCATGTTTTAATTGCGAACTATTTTTCTGCTATGAAATTAAACATTAGGAATTATTATTCTATGTTAAGTCAGATATTAGCTTCCTTAAGGGCCAACGCTTTATTGTTTGGTTCACTAGTTGTAGTTTTATCGCCTAAATAAAAATTAAATTCCTTTTAACTTTTCCGTATATTTCTTTATATATACATAACATCAGCTAATTTCTGTCCCCTTTTGCTAACTTCTCCGTGTTTTTTTTTTTTTTTTTTTTGCATGAAGACTGTGTTTAAAATGTTTATTTCTTTAAGGAGAAAATGTCTTGTATTTGACGAGTCCTTGTACCCCGCGTACGAACTTCAAATTCGTAGAATGCGAGCACATGATTTTTATGTTGTGATAATTGCAGTGATTTGAAAATAATTTTATATGAAACAACACAATTTTCATTGTGATTTCATTCTTCTCTCTTTCTCGCTCTTTTTTAAGTTTAATGAATTTATATAGTTTAATTTTATGCTATGATACTTATAATATGATACCTTTATTCTATGATACTTAATGTAAACAAGAAATGACCCGACATACAAATTTCATTCTAATGAATAAAATCTTCTAATGAATTCTAATGAATAAATAATCTTTCAGATTTTTGCTGCTTCTTGCAATTTTTCTTTAAACGTTTGGAACATACAGTATATTGCTTATAAGAAGAAAACTTCTTCGCATATGTTAGATTCAGTACGTTCGTAAAAACCTGCAATATGACTAATTAAATCTGTACAAGTGGCACAGACGCTCTATTCAGTGTAACAGAATGCCCCATTAACGTGATTAGAATTTAACACTTTTAAAAGCAGCTTGTGTAATTTCGAAGAGATTTAGTTTTTTTCCTCTCCATTAATCTGATTTTCAGAAAGACAATTTGTTACCATTATCCATAGAAGCTTTGAAAGTAAGCACCAATTACAGGTAATAATAGCGATAGCGAAATAATTCTTCAAGGGATGGAACTTTAATTCTAGTCTGAACACAAATATTTCTAGACCTTTTATATCTCAGTTATTCAAAAATAAGATAAATCAGTTTCAAATTTCATTGTAGTAATTTCATTGATGTTAAAATTAAAAAAAAAATATTGTTTTGGTAGCAAGCTCTGTACATAGCTCACTAATTATTTATATATTATTAAATTGCGTGACAAATGTTTAATAATCTTCTTAAGAGTTACTCTAAAAGTGAATTAAAGATGTTTATGATTCATTGAAATATTGATTAGTCCGCATCTTAATTTTGCATACGACTATAAAAAGAAATGTGTTTGTTATTAGCAACGGCTTGTTGCTGAAGTATTTTGCATCCATATTCCGCTTATAATCCGTTTTGTATCCGTGTTTGTATTCGTTAAAATTATAAAAATTGTAAAAAAATGAGTAAACGACATCGTCTGAATGACATAAAATGATAGTATATAAAAGAACACCTTGAAAGAGGTTGATCTCAGTCGGAAACAGTGCGTGCCATAAATGCCAAGCATTCCATAATCTTCCGCTTGTGGAACTTGTATCAAAGTGAAGGAATATTGTTACGAAGAATAATATGTTGACGTTCAAGAGCCATATGATCATTTTCTGTATCTGCAAACATGAAGGCACAGTTCAATGACTGAACACAAGTTTGTTTTCGATTTTGTAATGCCTTCAGAAACAGCTGTATCACGGAAAGTTATTTACAGATAGCTACATACAAGGAGATCTTTGACTCGTTTTCTGTTGCCAGCCAAACAAAAATAAAAACAGCTTTAACTGGATACAAAAATAATGGGAGTATATGATATTTACATTTGTGTCATGTTTTAGCCTACAATTACTGATTACAACTGAATTGCGGCAATTACTGATCTGAAAGATCTCTGATACTGATACAAATAAGCAGCATCTGGCAAATGCACACATACAGAGGTGGGGACTTGATGATTTAACATTCTTGCGCAACTTGTTCGCTTACTTCTGGATGTCATGTATCCTTATTTTGTTTTCACGTATGATAATTCTCGCATATATTTTACTTTCACGTATGGTAATAGGTCGCATTGCCAGCCAATACTTAAATCTGAAATATTACTTCATACGGTGTAGTTATCATGATTACCCGAAGTAAATTGACTTGAACATGTATGCAACATGCTAGGAAATAATTTACATTCAACTCTTTATCTTGTGGCGGTATTGTAAAGGTTGCGTAGTGTTATTAAAATTCAGACGGCAAAATAAAAGACGATAATCAATTTTCACAATTACAGCATGTTTATTCTACTTCGAACGCTTACTACGTTCTATTTTTATTCTAGCGGGAAAATTCCCTTTTTTAACAGTAAAAGTAGAAGTCGTTCAATTTGTATTCCATTTTACATCAATAGGTGTCGCTACATCACTCCCCTACCAGTAACAAAGTTACGTTACTTTGAAAATGGTAGACGAATTAATATATCGATACAAATAATAGCGAACAAATACACATTGATACAAATTTAAATTGCACAAAATAATTACAAATACAATTACATATAAACATTTACATACAATAAATCAAGTTAATTTTTAAAATGGACATGGATGAATTATAATTTTGGAGAAAAGTCAATAATGTCATTGAAACGAACAGGAAGTTTTACTTGTCTTCCACAACGTGTTGTTGTATTTGGTTGTGCAACTTGCTGACAACTTGACTTTGCTTTGGTTGTTTGTTCACTCGGCAAAGATGTATGATCATTTGATGACGTTGGAGTCAGATGTTCATTAGGTTGTAACACATATGCCGGTTTTAATCTATCCACTGAAATATTAACTTGTTTATCTTTAATTGATAGAAGAAAGTTTTTCTGTGATCTTTTCAATACCAAATAGGGTCCTTCATATGGGGGTTCTAAAGGTTTTTTAACTCTGTCAATTCGCAGAAATACATGTGAGCATGTGTACAAATCTTTTGGAATGAAGATCTTTTGTTTACAGTTGTTTTTGGATTGGTATGGTTTTAAGTCAGCCATCTGTTTTCGGAGATTGCTTACAAAATTATCATCAGATATTGGAAATTTGGATTCTTCAAAGAATTCGCCTGGTAATTTAATAGTTTTTCCATAAACCATTTCAGCTATTGTATACTTAGAGTCTCATGTAGAGCAGCTCGCAAACCCATAAGAACCGTTGGTAATGTGTCCGTCCAACGAGCGTTGTTATGACATCTAATAGCTGTTTTCAAGGTACGGGGAAGACGTTCAACTTTTCCATTACTCTGAGGATGGTAAGAAGACGTATGGTTTACTTTAATACCACATAGCGCAGCTAAACTTCGAAATAGTTCTGAAATAAATTGAGTGCCTCTGTCAGTAATAACACAAGTAGGTACACCAAATCGGGTAATCCAATGCTCATAAAAAGCTTTTGCTATACTTTCTGCAGTGATATTTGATAACGGTACCACTTCCATCCAAGAGTTAAACCGATCAATACACGTCAAGCAGTATGTGTATCCATTAGAAGGTGAATAAGGTCCAATTAAATCTATATGAACGACACTAAATCTCTCATCTGGTGCTTGAAATTGTGAATATTCTGATTTTGTATGTTTAGTTATTTTATTTTTCTGACAGTTGATGCAAGTTTGAGTCCACTGTTTAACATCTTTTTTCATATTTGGCCAAACGAATCTTTTAGTTATTTCTTTTACAGTAGTTCGAATTCCAGAATGAGCTAAACTGTGAATTGTATTAAATATGGTCATTCGAAAGTTTTTTGGTATGAATGGTCTGATACTGGAAGTAGAGGTATCACAATACAAGAGCTTTCCTGATGGCAATTGGTGTTCTTTAAAATGTAATGATTTGGAATGTAATTTCAATTGTTGTAGTTCATCATCATTAATTTGTGCATCAGCTATCAAGTCATAATCGACAATAGGTGAATCGATGTCCTCAATTCTAGACAGTCTGTCTGCTACTACATTGTTTCGACCACTGATATGGTATAGGTTAGTAGAGAATTGTGAGATATATTGTAGGTGTCTTAGTTGTCTAGGGGAGGCTTTATCATTGTTTTGCTTAAAAGCAAATATTAACGGCTTATGATCCGTATAAATATCGAAATCTCGACCTTCAAGTAAATGCTTAAAATGTTTAATGGATAAATATATACCCAAAAGTTCACGATCGTAGACACTGTAATTTTTCTGAGCATCATTAAGTTTTTTAGAAAAAAATGCAATTGGCTTCCATCCATTTGGTTCTTTTTGTTGAATAACTGATCCAATAGCCCAATCAGAAGCATCTGTGAAAAGTGCCAGAGGGTAATCCGAGTTGGGATATGCCATTAACGCTATTTGAGCAACATCTTGTTTGCATTTTTCAAAACTTTGTCTAGTTTCATCGGTCCATGGTATTTTGCGTCGATCTTTTTTTGTAGATCCTTTCAAAAGTTCATGTAGAGGGGCTTGAGTTTTTGCGGCATTATTTATATAATTACGATAAAAATTGATCATTCCTAAGAAGGAACGTAATTCGTGCATAGTTTCTGGCAATGGATATTCTATGATAGCTTTGATCTTTTGAGGTTGAGGTAGTGAACCTTCCGCAGATATTTGATAGCCTAAAAAATCTATTACAGGTACTCCCAAAACTGATTTGCTAATGTTAATCCGTAGACCATATTTATCTAAACGCTGGAAAACTAGTTGAAGATGTGAACGATGTTCTTCCTCGCAAGAAGAGGCGATTAACACATCATCTAAGTATGGAAACACAAAGTCTAGACCATAAAGAACTTCATTTATAAACATTTGAAATGTTGCAGGGGCATTTTTGAGACCAAAACTCATCACATTGAATTGATAAAGTCCAAAAGGTGTGATGATGGCAGTTTTTGCCTTATCTTCATCTGCTACAGGAATGTGATAATATGCTTTAGTAATGTCAATTTTAGAAAATATAGTTTTATTAGTTAAAATATGTTGAAAATCCTGGATTCGAGGTATGTTATATCGATCAGGTATAGTTAAATCATTCAATCTTCTATAATCACCACATGGACGAAAAGAACCATCTTTCTTTGTTACTATATGTAATGGACTGGCCCATTCTGAGCTAGATGGACTAATGATGTTATTGTCTAGCATATATTTAAATTCTCTTTTAGCTATTTCCAACCGTTTTGGATCTAATTGTCTTGCTTTACAATTTATAGGTTGTCCTTTAGTTACAATATGATGTTTTACATTATGTTTAACATTTGAATTAAGAAAATTTGGTTTTGTTATATTGGGATACATAGAAAATAAATCAGAATATTTACATAAGCTGCTCGTTGTATTTACACTTTCATTAATAGAGATGGGTGCAATGTCACCATAAACTGCAAGGTTAGTTACACCATCAATTAATCTTTTATGCTTTATATCAATTAATAAATTGAACTTATTTAAAAAATCTGCACCTAGTATAGGTTTACTAATTTTGGCCACAATAAATGGGAATTGAAATTCTCGGCGTAAACCTAGATCAAGATTTAAAATTTCTGTACCAAAAGTATCGATTGCAGTATTATTTGCAGCATATAATTTATAGTCACTAATAAATTTGTGTTTAGAAGTAGAAGGAATAAGACTTACGTCCGCTCCACTGTCAACCAGAAAGCGTAAACCCGTTTTTTTGTCGTTGACAAATAGACGGTATTGACGGCAATGTTTTGTATTTTCAGCAGCAGAGTCTGCCGTTAATTCTGTTGCTGATTCTGATTTTCCGAAGGATTATTTTTCCATGCACATGGAGCTTTGCATTTATCAGGAAAATATTTTTCTCGAAAACGAAAATGGTAATAACAGTATTTGCCAGAAGAATTATAATAGCGATTGTGAGACTTACTTCGATGAGAAGAAGAGTATCGACCTCTATTTGTTGTTTGGGAACGAGAGTTCCTTGTGACACTCAGTTTTGCAAGTTTATTATCCAAAGATGCAATTTGTTGTTGTAACTCAGTCATGGCATCTGATCCTGGTGAAACATTGCTTACGCGGTAAAGTTCTTGTTTTGGTTGCATTTCAAGAATACGATCCGCCATTAATGCCAGTTTCTCAATTCCTTCATCACTAACTAGTAAAATATTCCGTACGGAATCAGGTATTTTTTGTAGAAATAATTTTGTTAGTACCTTATCAGTTATTCCATCAGTAGCCAGGTTTCTCATTTTTTGTAAAAGTTGACTGGGTTTAAGATCTCCCAAATCAAGTCCTGTAAGTAGTCTCTGAAGACGCTTATTTTCGCTTTCTTTAAATGTATTCAGCAAACGTTCTTTAGCAGCGGTATATTTTGTTCTATTATCATCACTTATAATGTCCCACAAACTTTCAACAAATTTCGGTTCTAATTGTGAAACTAAGTAGTTGAATTTTGTATCCTCGGCTGTTATTCCACAAATTGAAAACTGTGCTTCAACTTGAAAGAACCATATTTCTGGTTTTTCAGCCCAAAAAGGAGGTATTTTGACACTTACCCGCGCTACTTCATCTTTTTTCGCCGATTCATTACTTTCAGTCATTTTGTAAATAATTCACTGTTTGCAAACAATTCACGGGTCACCAAGTATGTGGCGGTATTGTAAAGGTTGCGTAGTGTTATTAAAATTCAGACGGCAAAATAAAAGACGATAATCAATTTTCACAATTACAGCATGTTTATTCTACTTCGAACGCTTACTACGTTCTATTTTTATTCTAGCGGTAAAATTCCCTTTTTAACAGTAAAAGTAGAAGTCGTTCAATTTGTATTCCATTTTACATCAATAGGTGTCGCTACAATCTTCATCGAAGCTGTTCCCAGCTAAGAACATGTGTTCTCTGTGAGTGGGCGAAGATACCTTAAACAATTAGAGTGGATTATGCTCTTAATCCATAATTAAGTGGATTATAATGTTAATAGTGGATTATGCTCTTAACTGCAGACTACAGCCAATAAATGCCCCAGGAAAGAAATTTACATTTTAAAAGTTCTTTTCACGACGTTAATAATTAACCACGGATACTTTTTTTTTTAACATTGTTAATAAATTAATTTTATATTTATTTTTAATTTTGTAAAAATTTATATATCCTCATGCAGCAGCATGAGAACCTTGGAAATTTTAAGAATATGCTCATCTCTGTCGTGCACACACACATGTGCAAAGGAAAGGTTAGCTTTGACGAGATACATATTGTTCAAATTGAATTCCCATTGAGTGTCCGAGTTCTTGAGGTCGGCCGCGAGTCATGTCTCTTGTACACTTTACTCCAAATAATTTAAATAATTCAGTTAAAATGTATGCATTTTTGCGATTACAACCTCAAGCACTTCATATCGTCGACATATTTCACCTTTTTTGTCTAGAAGGAATCCACATACCTCCATAATCAGACTCCACATGAGTAATGAAGGCAATCAAACGTACATTTACGGACAAATTTTGCAATTCATCCGTCTTTTTCGAATGCTGTATGGGAACCACATGAAGGGACACTTGGATGAGAAAGATATCTATCGCGAGCGAGAATACTTACGGCTTATGTGCTGTCAGAAAACAAAACGTCGGAGAAACCTAAACTCGGAGAAGAAAGGTTTTGGCAAGCTTCCAAAAAATAAATACAGACTTGAGAGAAATCTCCCCCCACAATTGTGACATGTGGAAAAAAGTCACGGGAAGAGTTCCTGAAGACAGCTTTGCCTCTTGCTGCATTCCTCACAGAGCGTTCCATCCCGTCAGAATGTCTACTTTTATTGTCTCTATCCACTGTATATTTTATCAAAATGAATGGATCCCACAACAAGTGTATTTCTTGTCCACGTTTCGAGAGACTATTTGGTATGCATTCCTCCGTCTTTTCTCTCTGAATTTAC
Source organism: Caerostris darwini (assembly GCA_021605075.1). NCBI lineage: Eukaryota > Metazoa > Arthropoda > Arachnida > Araneae > Araneidae > Caerostris > Caerostris darwini. The sequence goes on from BPLQ01013133.1 coordinate 352,771, forward strand.
GTATTCCAACGTCCGAGCCAATGGAACTGTCTCATACCATGTGTTTCAAGAGCCTTTCCGCTAAGCTTCTTATTCGGCTCGTGCGTTTCTTTAAAAGACAGTCCAAGAGGCCAACAATATGTCATAGATGCAGCTGACCTGTCTATATTCCTCTACCTGTAATGTTTGCTCCCCACAACTATTATCATGGATTACCTGCTTTCCCCAAGCCCGATCCATGGCGCAAGACTTGCAATGTAAGACGGAAGCATATCCTTATCCATTCTACTCGACTTGGAACCTTGTACGTTGTATTAAGGGGAGTGGAACCTTTATCGAGTGTTGTGTGTCTTCACAGGATTATGAAGATATATAGATCAAAGCAACCCTCCCGCACGATGTATCTGAAAAAAAAAATGGACTCAAAGAATGACTAACTGAGATGTGTCCCCGTCTCAAAGTTGAAAGCGTACTTGGCCGGCACTTTTTACAAATCGCTCGCCAAATCAACCAACTTGGAAGGAGGGAAAGTGAGCATTGAAACATCACAACCGATTAAATCGGTTCAAAAAACAGCACAAGGTACCATCCGAAAACTATGTGCAGTTTGCATCCAGAGTGAATGCAATGTTTAAGTATTACTGTCAAATGAAAAGATTATTGGAATTTAAGGAGTTATGCGAATTAATTACTTCACGATTAAATCTTAACATTCCTTGACAGAGAGTTAATGAAACACATCAGTAACAAATAAGGGGAAGAACGGTTCAAGCCTCAACCATTGGGAAAAGAATTAGATCTGTACATACTAGCTCCAAAAAGTGAAACAAAACACGAAACCAGTTATAATAAAAAGTAATCATGAAAAACGACTTTTTAAAATTATTTTTAAAGTATTTTTTACTGAAACTATCAAAATTTCAAAATGCGTATTGTGTGAACAAATTCACCCTCTTTACAAATGCTTCAGTTATAAAAACCTTCCAGTGAATAATAGAATTGAAATTATTAAAAAACATAATTTTTGTTTTAATTGTATTTTCTCGAATCAAAGAGTGAAGAATTGTAAATCAAAGTATACTTGCTTGGAGTGAGGAAAGAGACATCATATTACACTCCATTTCAATAGAAACCTAACAAACCAATCCAGAGTAGAAAGAAAGAAGTAACGGTAAGTGAAAATTTTTCCTATACCAGTGAGTTTAGGGTAAATATGATACATGAAAATAGTCTTTTAACCGCAACTGATACTTCAAAGCGAAAGAATGTTTTGTTGAGTACATCCATCAGCTTCATTTCTAATGATATCGAAGATTTACTTCTAATCAAAACCTTTCTGGATTCGAGAAGTACATCTTGTTTCTTAAATAAAGAATGTGAAGACAGATTGAGGTTAAGAAAAAGAAAATAAACATAGCTGTTTCGGATTTGAACAATTTTTTTTTCTAATGTAGCTGACAATACAGAGACAGTTATCTGATCTGAACAATTCTCAATTTACTATTAAGTCAAGAGTTGCTGTATCGATTAGCAATACGAAAAGAAGCATTTCTTCATGAATTGGATTTTTTAGTAGTTCCAAAGATGAAAACAGAAACAGATAGAAATAAACGATGATTTATGTAACGTTAATTTAGCTGATAAGAGATTTAATGTTCCTGAACTCATTTAAATGCTATTGGGAGCGAATTGATTTGGTTTGTCGCACTACGGTCATTTTGTACACACTTTAGGCTAATTAGACCGAGATATACAGTTAAAGTGGATTCCAAACCACTAACAAACATCCCTTCCCCGCCAGGATTCGAACCTGAAGCCTGTGGTATCAAAGGCCAGAGCGCTGTCCAATTGGCTATCAGGCAGCATTGGGAGCGAAAATATTTTATGATTTACTTAAACCAGGTCAATTTAGGATGGAAAAATCGAGTCCTATTTTTTAAAATACTGTGTTCAGCTTTGCGATGTCCGTATGCAGCACGGCAGAAAATATAACAGGAAACATTGTTGACTATCTGCAGTAAATTTTGATTGTACAATTATGAAGTTTTGAGAAATTGAAGCAGTGGAACCCCATACAATTAGGAACAGCGAAGAAGATATTTTTGAAGAATATTTTCAGAAAAACTATAAGAAAGCTGAGTCAAGAAGATTTAAAGTAACTATGCCACTTGAAAAAGATTCTTCATGTTTGAGAATATCCAAACTTGCTCTTCAGTGATTTAATTCATTATGGAAAAGACTTAGTAGAGATACAGTGTATTTGAAATTTTGTAAAGACTTTTTAAAAGAATACAAAGATTTAGGCCATATGAATGAGATAGAAGAGAATGTAGAGCCTGTGGTATCTTGTTACTTGCTTCATCGTGGGATTTATCGGCCTCAAAACAGTACCACAAAATTGAGAACTGTGTTCAATGTATCAACTGTGAACACCAGTAGAAAGTCTTTAAACTCCATTCATTATAACGGTGGAGTCATTCAAGATGGTCTTTTCTCATTGCTAGTGAGATCCTGTAAGCATATCTATACATCCACCAGGCCCTCGCTAAATGTATCGAAAGATAAATATGGACAAGAGCCAAAGAAACCTCCAACCTTTGACGATAGAAGAATGTTTGATTACAATCATTACAGTTGTGGAGTTTGAATATGAATGTATTTTTCATCGGTATTTGGATTCCTCTTATGCAAAGAAGGTGAAATATATGAACAACTATTATTTTAATCTTAATGCCATATAGTAGATAAAGTGTACAACAATAAAGTGGGATTACTCACATCTCCCGCCCGACACCTGAAAAATTGGGACAAATATATGTAGACATTATATATCTAGACACAGCCAACTTTTTCTTTTAGCGAAGTGTCACGCATAAAAAAAAAATTAAAAAAAATAAAAACGTGGATCTCAAAAGTTCCACTCTTCCAATGCTTGGGGCTACTGTTCCCCACTATTCGGTACCATAAGACACACCAGCTTCTCAGATATACTGGATTCCTGTGTTGAAATTTCTCAGTATATTGAACTTGATGAAGAGCTCTAACAAGATTGATAACCCTCTTCCCTCTCTGTTGCGGAGAAACTTTTCAGCATTTGCCCCTGTACCTACGCCTCTTCAATCCCCATCCTTATAAAGTTCTCAATGGTGGAGGTCTCTCCCTTCTTGGATGCCTCATTTGATACTTATGCCCTGCTGCCGATGAACTCTTTTGTATGCCAGAAGTAAATTATAAGGGTAGAGATTTCCCAAATTATTCCTGGAGACGATACCTGAACAGGAAACCAGTGATGTGTCACAGTAGAGGGATTTTTGGACCAGAGAACCCTTACAAAAGGTGTAACAGAATGTAAATGTGTTATTCTCAAGAATTATATGACTATAGACAAGAAAAACCCTTAAAGAGTGGGAAACGGCAAACAGTGTGCAAAAAAAAAAAAAAAAAAAAAAAAAAAAAAAAATCGTGTTTACACTGATGTTTCCATTGAATTTATGTGTTAAATAAAGCATGTGATTGAAAAGATCTGGCTGTGTTTCTATTAATACATAACACACACACAGAATGAAACTCCAGGATTATTTTTTACCTTCCGTCAAGATGGAAAGGTTAAAAAAAAAAAGAAGAAGTTTCTGGTAGTTCCTTTTTAACAAACAGAGAAACCAATATTGGCTAAGATGGAAAAATAAAAAACAGATCCCGGGTTTCATATTTAATAAATAGAGAGAGAGAGTCAATCTTGGGTTGTAGGAAAACAAAAAATTGAACTCTCAGGATCATCTTTTATCTTTAGACAAGATGAAACGGTAAAAGAAGTTCCTGGGTATTCATTTTTTATAAGCAGAGAAAAACCAATCTTGGCTTCGATGGAAAAAGGATATATCTCCATCTTAGAGTTCAACTCAAAGTCAGGGTCGAGTCCAGTAGGAGTGTATTCCAACTAGGTGTCGTTTTCTGTTTTTGGACAGTTTTCAAGAGGGCCACGGTACTTGTCTATTTTTGGAACGACTTTACCATTGGCACTGAATGGCTCCGGTTAATATCTGACAAATTTGATTCTATAGATTTACAATTTAATCAATCTTATATATATTTTTTTACATATGTCATAAATAGTTTTTACAAAGCTTATTTTGTAATCTTTCAAAAAGAAAAAAGAACTTACCCAATATTTTTGGCTGATTTAATCAATGAAATGCTTTTTAAAATAATTGATTCCATTGTAATTTCTAACAAATTTCTTCATTTAGAAATATTTGTTTTGATCCACTTTTTAATATCCAATGGTTTCTGAAGTACTAAGGTGTTTCGACAGATTTACTGATAAATCACTATATTTTTACTATGGAATTAAAATAATATGAACGAAAATAAAATATAATTAAAAAATTAGTTATATATGAATCGGTGAAAAAGCAAAAAAATTTTATTGCATGATATACATCATCATCTGCTATTAGTTTAAAATACGCCTTTTTCAATTTTAGAAAACTTAACTAAACCTAACCTTAGCTATTTAAAACCAATTAAATTTCCCCAGTCTAAATGTCTATAATATTGGTATACTTTTGGTACAATAACACGATATTGTTATATCTTGCTTGTATTTTGATGTAAGAGTAATCTTATATATATTGATACTTGAAACAATTCAAGACTTTTCTCATGTTTAGGTTTTTTTTCTTTGATAATATTGTTTCAAAAATATTTTCGTTTTCGAATTGATTACACCTGCTTTGATATCAAATTTAATGAAAAGAATAAATAAGAGAAATAAAATTTTACTATTGTTATTTAATATAGTTTTCCATATGTAATGGGAAAATTAATTCTAAAAAAAATATTTTTTGAGCCTTCTTGGCACGTTAATTGGACATTTGGCGTAGATACGCCTGCGGAAAACAGAAATTTGCAACAAAAGCGATAGAAGTTAGCTTTGCTATACAGGCAACCTTTAATATTACTCATGTGCGTGTTGTAGACGCGAGATATGAAATGCAAGCTCTTGTTAAAAAATGGAGTTGTAAAATTGAATTTTATAATGATTATATATTTTTAGTGTGAGCAGTATTATGGCGTTTATAATATTCGTAAAATCGACAGTTTAGGAAAAACTGTTGACTTCTTAGTCGGTAAGTGTCAAGTATAATTCTCCATTTAAATCCTTACTCTTCCTTTCCGAGTTTTTAAAAATTATTTTATTAAAACATGTGATTAAAAATTAAGTTTTTTAGATATAAGGGCTAGTATTATTGTTATATTTCTTATTGATTGATGAAATTTCATAGTTATGGCTACATTATATGATAAGAAATGAGTAATTCACTGTAATTGGAATGGTTCCAACTTTTTAACATTCAGAAATACTCCTATAAATTTTTTAATTTAAATAAAAAATTAACCGTGAAAAGTACTTATTCATGGATTGTTATTCAAATACAATGCAATACAAATTTTTACATGTTAAAACTTTAAATTTGTAAAATATTTAACACAGTTGTTCCACTAATTTTCGTAATTGTTTAAAGTGTACAATGCAATTTGTGAAATACAATTTTTTTCAAACAAAAACATCTTTTTCAATTACCAGCTTTTCTGATAAGATTAAGAAAACGACTTCTTGTTGTTTTGTGTGGGAGTTTAAAATAGAGACATGCCTTATATGTGAATTTTGAACAATACGAGATTTTCTATTGTACGGAAAAATAAATTTAATCACTGAGTCATAATATTAAAAAATAAAAAAAAAATACTTTGAGATTGTGGTAAAGTTAATGCTATTTGTTCTGGTCAAGTATTATTTATGAGCAGTGACACAGCTGTTGCGGCATTGTTAGTTTGAATTTGCATTTAATCTATTCGGCGATTTTTTAGTCAATCGGTATAATGAGAAGGGGAAAAAATGGTTCATTAAAATTATTTAATTTAAAGAAAAATAAGTGGTTTCTAATTCACTTAAACAATAACATTTAAATATCTAAAATATTAATAAAAATCTTGGAATTGAATACGGTGCATATATTTAGTTTTAAATGCTATCATTTAGTAGGAAGTTTAATTTTATTTGTTTAACTAATTAAAATTCGATCGTGCAAAGCGTTAAATATTCATTTTTTAACAATATATTTCACTTATTAATGTGGTTTTATTGAAATATTTTAATGTGTAAGTATGCTTTTATTTATTTTTTATACTTAAATATTTGTATATTTAATTATAAATATTTGCTTACTTAGTTATAAATTTTTGAATACTAAATTTTTAGTAGGATTCTTAGAAACTGTTTATATAAAATTTTTTCCTTTTATCTGTTAAATTTATTTAATTAAATTAACTAAATAATTGTGCATTGTGTTTTTTTTTTTTTTTTTTTTTTTTTTTTTTTATTTACAAAAGAAACCTAGTATAACAAAAATATAAATTATTGGTTTATTTGAAAAATCAACTTTAAATATATTAAATAACATTTTAATTTAGATAATTTCAAGTAAGTGAGGAAAAACACAGATAAGTTACATAATTTTTTTTTCCTTCCTCTATAGAGTTTAATATATATTGGATGTTTTTAGTATATTTTTAATGTTATTTTTTCATTTGGTTGCTGTTTTAAATATGTATTGCATATCATCAAAATTAATTATTAAATTAAGAATAAATCTTGAGAAAATAGGTCTTTTTATAGTTTTATCTTGTTTAGTATAATAATATAATTCTTTTTATTTTTTCTTTATAGTAGAATTTAGAATGTAACTTTTAAATTGCACCGTAAATAATGTTTATCAAATATTCTCCCAACATGTTTAAGAGAAAGTGAAATGAGTTTACATTTTTTAAATTGTATTTCTTAAAAAATTACATTGAATTCTTCTGTTAGAAAGATTGATAGTGACAAGTTTTTTTTTGTGTATAGTTAATTTTATGTCAATCTTTTGTATCTAATTTCCTATCTTATGTCTTTTAAGTTTATTGATAAAACTCATCTATTAGTTTGAACATTTTTAATGTAAAAGGGAAAAAAAGGTACTTATTAAAATTTTTGGATGTTCTGTTTTTAGTTTGATTATATAAAAAATTTTGATTTGTTAAGAGGAGGGGATAGAGTAAAAGTGCCTTTAAGAAAAAAAAAAAGGCAGTTGTTTTAGCTGTGAATAGAGTTAATAGGATTTTTTTTAATTAAATAATATTAATATTTAATTCAAATTATAGATTAAGGAACTTTTTAGTATTTTATTCTTGTGTAAGGAATATATAATATATTCATGACATTTTTAAGAAGTCGAATATAAACTTTCTAACATGCAATGTGATTCTTTACATCCATGCCTATTTAAATCAATAAAATTACATACTGATTATAAAAGGATATATATTGCAGACAAGTTAATAGTGACTTTAACTGTCAATTTTTTTTATTCTACTCATTATTAATAAATTCCAAACAATTTATAATTAAATTGCTTTATTTTTTTATGTATATTAACCTAGTATATCACATTTAAAATAAATCTTTAATAAAGTATTCTTAAAAATAAAGTGAAAAAGTATTTATAAATTATTCATCATTTTGAAATGGTATTTATTGCAAATTGTAGTTTATGAATAATTGCCAATTTTTAAAAACATATTTGTAGGTTATAAAGTAAAGGTATTCCAAAGAGAAAATTGTTATTAAACTTTTCTTCATTTGACTTGCTTAGAATTGATTGATATACTCTAATAAATTGGGAATTACACTGATAGTCTTTTTTTTCTTCTGTTTCATTTATGCTTATATTTACATAAGTTTTAAATAGAAATAGAGCTGTGAATTATACTTCTATTTATTTTTGGAATATATATTGGAGTTGGTGTTATCTTTATGTTCCAGTTTTAAAAAAATAGCCTCCAGGACTTAATATATGAATAGCAGGAATTTTTATAAAATTATATAAGGTAGATTGCAAAAAAAGTTTTTCACTTAAAATTAAATAATATATATTGAAATTTAACTGTAACTGACTATCAAATATTTAATTCCTTCATGGGAAAACAAATTATTACATGTCATAGAATTTTAGAGGTTACTTCCCACCTTTTTAAAAAAATTTTCTCTTCAAAATGTGTATTAATAGAAATTCCTCCAAGTTATAAAGAAATATTTGTACTTGACCTGTGTGATTTGATATCAATCAAATAAAAAAGATGATTTCACATAAATGCTCCATTATGAAATTAAAATTAAATTAGAATAGAATTAAAAAAATTTTAATTTCAAATTAGAAATTTTACTGATTATAGTAATTATAAATATTATCATGTATTTCAACTTATTAAAGTTTGTACTCTCCAGAAAATTTTCCTATATTTTTTTTCTTACTGACTTAAAAATGATTTCATTTTTATCTGCAAGAAATTTTTGCACCCTCCCATTCAACCTTTTAACATCTCCTTCAGAAGTTGCATTCACCAGGTTAAACATAATTGTATTAAATAAAAAATTAAATTATTGAATGTATGTGGAATGTTTGAAGGTTGAATTAGTTTTTTGACTCCCTTATATTTAAAATCTAAATGGGTATGAAAGGAGGCTATAACAGTCAAATTCAGTATAACTTTTTACGTTTTATAAACGATTGGTATTAATCTGCTTTTATGAAATTTGAATATCATTAGGAAAATGCTGAAACACATTTAAAACTTTGTAAAAGACTGCATTGTGTATTAACATTTACATCAAAGAAACATAGATTTACAATCACCCTTCCTCATCCATTTTTTTCCTCCATACCAAAAAATTTTTTTAGCTAATTTTTATAGTATTTTTTATTTTTAATTTGATTTTCAAAGCTATTTTTTCTATCATATAAAATTTTTTTGACAGTTGCTTGTATATTTTACATTATCAACATTTATTTCAGAGAAACATTAGTATATTTTTTAAAAATATATATATCCTAAAGCCTATTGTTGACTAATATTTATTCTTTTTCCTCACTGTTTTTAAAACAGATAAATATTTTTTTTTTCTGTCACTTAAGATTTTTCATGACAGTTCTGCAAGTATTTTAGATTACTAATATTTACATCTACAAATTTATATACAATAAAATAAACTTCGTGGTTATTCTTTATTACATGGATGTTAAGTTTTATAGCCAAACTTGATTCATAAATAAAATATAATACACTGTGTTTGATTTTCTTTTCAAAACATTTTATAACATCAAAAAGACTTCTTGTATATAAAAATTATTTGACTTATTAAAGTTGAATACATACATACCTTTGCATATATAGCTGCCAACTCACAGGTTTTGGTCATATAACATAGATTTGGGACACTCTGGAAGTTTGTGTGTATAATTGGCTACATTGTTTCTTGCAAAAGTTGTGTTTTTTCTACAGATTTCCTTTCCTCACAAAAAATGAACCCTACATCTGGGGCATTTATTCTTATTATTATCTGAGGCATTTATACTAAGAGGAGATTTAGTATTATCTGCCAGCGTTATGCAGCTTCTGTAAGCAGTGGTAGTGGCAAGTATCGGTGCATGGGAGCACCCTTAGAAAGAAGCTTCCATTTAACAGTGCATGGATAATTCCAACCTTTTTTTATCAATAACCCAATTAGTGCTTCAAAGTTTTGAGCACTATAAATCAAGCTGATTTGTTGCATTTTATACAAAAATAGAAACACAATATTTTTCATTTATTTATATTTGGGGAAGAATTATTGCTTAGCCTGGTGTTGGTTTCAATTCTGAATCAAAGGATTTAAAACCTTTCAAAAGAAAACTGAAAGGATGGGTGTAGATATAGGGGCTTGTTTTTCAAGCTCCAACTGCAACACAATGTAACAGACAAATATTCGGCCGTGTTTCAAATCTGGAAATGGCTTGAATGATCTAAATTTCATTTTGTAAATTCTTTTTTTATTAGATATTTGGGGAAAAAAAAAAAATTATCAAACCATTTGTTGTATAAAAAAGGTTCTTGTGTAGTAGATGTGAAATACTTAGATAAATGTAATTAGAAAGATGATGACTTTCTGATTAGTAGTGCTGTTTTGAGAGTTGTTAGTTATTTCGCGATAGTGAAAAACATTTTTTTCCCTCCATCTGGAAATATTTGCTACAATTATACGCGACATAAATTCCTAACTAGTGGTGATGTTCATAAGTTACAGATCTAGGGGAAATTTCTAAAACCATATTTGACCATTTATCTTTTTCTAAATAAATTTTATTTGCTGTGTCATTGCAAAATTGGTGAAATTGATGATGAGGCTATTGTATGATGTTAAAGAAAGAAAGGAAGGTTAGAAAGTGAGCTATACTTGGGAAAAATAATAGCACCTGATGGTTCATTAAAGTAAAGTTTTTATCTTAATGCTATATATTTTATGTAGACCTCATAGTAATACTAATGGAATATTGAGCTATGTATGAAAAGCCAAAATTAAAGTTCAGGAACTTCCTTTGAAGGAAAATCTATAAAATATTTCAATTCTAAAAGCTTGAAAAAAGGACATAGCTGCGAGAAAAAATTTGATGTGAAACAGACCAATAAAAAGCAAAAGAAAAATATAAACTGTTTGTCATGATTTGTGTAATAACTTAGTGCAAGGTATTGTACATCAGTTTACTTTTAACATTTTGTAGCTTAAAAAAAAAAAAAAAAAAAAACACATTTTTGTTATTTGTTTCATCATGCACAACACACCTTACAAGTATATATATCTTTCTTTGGTACTTACATATTAACTGTACCTGGGTGACAGTTACTCCAATAAAGATCACACGCGCTAACCGCAGCTACAGATTTGGCAGCAATCTACACTTAAAATTTTTGTTCCAAATAATAAAATATATATGAAACACTTCATTTAAAATCAAAACGCTTTCAAAATATTTTTATTCCAAATAATAATGATTGGCGACACTTAAAAACCGCCAAGGTACCGTTAATACGTAAGTACCCTTTCTTTTTATAAATCTTTTTGTGTCAGGATCTCATTAATTTTTGTAGATTACTTCTAATAAGAACCATAGTACTATGTTGATTTTGTGTTAAATTCTGACAAAAAATATGCTCTATTCAATAAGTTAAAATTTTTGAATAAGAATTACTATCCTATTTATAAAAACAGAGTTTTACAGATGAAGAAAAATCATTTGAAAAGAAAGCTCAGTTATGTTTAATTGTGTATTGTAATAAGGTGCACTCTTTTGCAAATAATGAAAAAAAGGCATTTGAAATAGAAACATATCTAGGAATTTAATTTATTTTAACATTACAACTGTTAAGTTTGAAATTTTTTAGATCTTTTGGTAGAAGTGCTTCAGTAGAAAAGGTGTAAGGGTAAACAGGGTACTTCAAGGCTAAATAATTTTCTTATAATCTATGTTTATCAATAAAGATAACGGTCTACTTGCCAGTTGCATTAGAAAAAAAATGTTTATTAATAACTTGTGCATAATGAATAAATAATACAGTGCATCATAAAAAGAATACATTGTTTTTTTTTTGCACTGGAGTTTCTCCTATTTATGTGACACAGTAGAGTAAGTCTTAAAAAATTGTAGAATTAACATATTTTACAGTATTACATATACATTATTTTACATTACATACATTATTTCACAGCAATACAGTAACATATGTTACAGTATTTTTCATGTTAAAATTGGAACTGTTTTTCATTATTGAGTAAAGGATTTTTGCTTTAACTACATGCTTGAAAGCAATGCATGTACATGTTTCCATTTAAATTTTCTTCAAAAGATTCATTTTTCTTTAGTTCTAGTTTGTAATCTTACAAAAATTCGCTCTTCAACTTTTCTTTAATTTTGAAAAAATTTTCAAATAAAAAAAGATTTTCCTTGAAAAAAATTTCCATCATTATTGTCATTCTGGTATATTAATGGCTTTCACAATTATTTTAATTGTGACTAATGAGAAATGTTTTTAAGATTAATCTGGCAAAGGAAAATTACAAATTCACCTTTAAGAAATTTATGTGAATAGCATATCTTTGCTGTGTGGCTTGCCTAATTAATAACAAAACTTTGGGTATCTAGATTGTAAACTAAGCAGTATGGCAGTCACCCTCATACATTCCACATAAATATTTTCTCCATTATTATAAACATACGGAAACATTTTTTACTGCATCCCATCTAGCATAATGTTCATATTTTCGTAAGGTTTTTTATATATTGTATGCTAGCGGAACAGATGCGATTTCGTTTCTACTGTGTAAAAATCTTAATGTGCCTTAGTTCCACAATCAAGATTCCATTTTTTTAGTACCGGTCTTAAAAGTTTTGCCGTTTTTAGATAAATTCAATTCTCATACTAAATCATTAATTTATGTCAATAAATTGTTAGAAATATTGAAATTTCCCTCATTGTTGTCATTCTGATTTTCATTGGTGCTTGGATTTTCATTTATACCTGTTGACACCAGGTGAGGTGGCAATTAATGTGGGTCGCATTGTTAAAAATAGATTATGATTCTATGTAATTTTATTTGTTATAATGTAGGTTAAAAATTGAAAGATTTGTCTGTTTTCTCTCTTCTGTGGAACATTACTTTTAATGGGATGGAGAAACTGGTTTTACTATGCGACATTTGCAGCATCTCTCTATACCATAGGAGCAGTAAGTGTCACATAGTAAAAGTAGTTTTGCCATCCCATTATAAGCAACAAATAAAAAAAATAATAAATTTTTGTCGTAGTCTTCTATTTGTAATCATAGTCAAAGTGTTTTATACAAACAAACGAGTGCTTTGAACTAGCATAGGAATTAATGTAAAAGTTTGAAGAATAAAATCACATTCTTATATCTATCGAAATTGCTCTATTGCATACTATTTTATGGCAGATTTCAATGAATGTATAAAAATACTTAAGTATAAGAAAATTATATGCAAGATAAACCATATTTACCAGCGCTATTAGTGAAATTTTAATTTATCTGGTTTCAGACAGCTAAACATCGATTTTAGGCAATTGGTTGTATATAGCATCATGAAATTGATTTTGAGAATTAATATTTTTTTGTCACCACCTTTTTACTTGGAATTTTAGGTATTAATGTTTATTTGGATCCCAAAATGAAAGTAAATGAAAACAAAGTTATTCCTACAGGAATTCAGCTATTACATTGCTGACAGTCAGTTTAGGCTTTCCATAAAATTAATGGTCATATTTGATAACTTTTTATTTAATTGGTCTTGACCTGGCATTGTATTTTTTGTTGAATTTTTATAAATTTGTTAAGGCTTGAACAAAACTTTAATGAGAGAAAATGGAGGCAATTTTTGTTATGCTGCGACAGCTTACTTTGCCTTTCTTTGTTAAACAAAGCTGTCATCCTGTTGATTTTAGTTCAGCTCTCCAAGTATTGCAAAGCTGACTAGAATTATGTCCCAGCTTCTGGAAGATTAGGAAATTTCTTTAAGACTTAATACACAATGTAATGTTGCTATTGGTACTTGTATTTTAATGCATACTAGGAAATGAAAAAAAATTTTTTTTTAAAGTATATATATTTTTTTTAAGTTCTGTGGTTGCTCAGAAAGTTTCTAAATCCTTGATCAACTATTTCAGAGTACTTCATTTGAATAGGCTGCACTAGAAAAGAATTGAAGCAGTATTTTCTTACGTATTTGAATGAAAACTAAGAATTCCATGCTTTAATAATAGTTTAATTTCTCTAGAAAACTCCTTGTTGTGAAACTCAGACTATCGGTTGGCCGTGCCTGGCTCAAAAAAACATTTCCACTAAATTAGTCTTACTGATTTTATAATCTGTACTTCTATGACTTTGGACGGCTCAGGCCAGTAAATATTTGATGGCTAAATATATTTGTATCTTTTTTATTTATATTTGAGCTCCTATATTTGTATCCTTTTTCTGTATTTCTTCCTAATTTTGCTTTCCATTCCTCTTGGTGTTATTTGCACTGCATTGGAAAGTAATATATTAATCTCAGTGAAACCATGTGAAATTTTTTTTTGTTGTACGTAGGTGGGCCTCATGTTTCACTTATATTTACTATAAACAGCCCACTGAGTTGTGATGAAGGGAGGGCATTACCTTCCAATAGGACTTTTAGGGATAATTATTCTACATTTCTAAATTATATAGAAGGATAGAAGAGAAACTCTTTTGAAGCAGCTTGCTGATGAGACATTTGCATGCTTTGCCATAATCTCCTTATTTCTGAAAGCAATAAATGCAACAGACATTACCTGTTTATTTGAGTTTGAACTTTTCTGCATGTTAGCTGTAGACTTTGCCACTAGACTACAAATTGGATGTTTCATAGTTTAAATATATGTACTTCATAAATGAGAAAAAATTAAGACAATTTATGAATAGTTTGTTATGGAAACCCAAGTAAAAAAATCTGTAAATTAAACAAAATTATTTATCTTTAATTTCCAAAATGGATGCAGAAATTCTTTAAATAGTTATAATTTAGAAATCTTGTTGAATTGTTTAAAAAATTATTAAATTTAAATTTCATTAATCATTGATACTTAAACTTTAAGGACATTTTATGATTAAAATTTTTATGTTATATCAATAAAAAAAGGCAATTCTTAATAAATATTTAAAATATGTAAAAGTTTTTTTTTAATGAAATACTTGTAAATAATGTAGTTCAATTGATTTTTGACATTAAAATTTCATTATGTATGAAAGAAATATAATATTAATTAATACATATCTAATCTTGAAAAAATTTATTTATTCATAAATAAATATGGATGTTAAGTGTATATTTTCAGTTTAAAACTCAATCATGTGCTATAAGTTGCCATCATTATAAAAATATCTAAAATTGATATCTTATTAGAATTATGAAATAAAGAATGAAATGCTTTCCTGTCTCCATGATTTTTAATTGAAAAATATCTCTGCATTTATTTTATATTAAAATTAATTTGTAATAAAGCATTTAAAAAATTTAATTTTGAATAATGCTATTTATTTTATAATCATTTAAAAAACAATGGATATTTTGTTGTACTACAAGCACATTATATTAAATAAATATTAATTTAAAGCATAAATTAGATGGAACTTAGGTTAAGCTGTGTTTGCTTTGTTAGTTTAAAACATATAGACAACATACAAAGTATCATTTAATAAATCTTATATTGTAATTTGTTTTCCCTTCGCTGAACTATATGTTGTCATTTTCTTTTGCTAACATCTCTATTGTATTTGTTCATTATTTTAAAAATTTCTATGATGTAATTTTTACAATATATGAATATATATATATATATATTGCTGGAATATTTATTAAAAACTAATGCAAATATCAAGCAAATGCATTGTTCTCTGAAATCTTATAAAATTCTTTTCTATTGACAAAAAGAAAAATATTTGAAATTAAATGGGTGAGCATATCAAAATCAAACTGAACATATTTTAAGAACCATTATATATTTTTATTTATGTAAATATTCTACACTCCATAATGGTTTAAAATAATGTTAATACTTATTGCTTTAGTGACAATTTCAGAATCATTTTGTGTTGATAATCAAATTTTGTGAAAATTATAATCTAATGACATTTTATAATAATTTGTATATTTTTACTAACTAGCATAGATAAACTGAGATATACTAATTAAATGAATGAAATACTAATTATAAGTTGTAATATTCTAAAAATAAATTGTTAAAATGAAAGCTTGAGTAGTTTTCTGGAAATTTTGACTTCGTGAATCAAAGATAATTCTGTGTATGGTATAGTTTTAGATCAAAACTTAATTTTCTTTTACATAAAATAATTTTATACCAGATTCTCTTAAAACAAAACATTAAAAAAAAAAAAAAATTAAAATACCTATTTCAATTCATATGTCCTCTACTTGTCTAATTTTATACATCTTTAATTTGCGATTTAGTTAAAATTAGCTTGTATTAAATCTTTTATGTATTTACTGATTTAATTGGTCTATGTGTATGAATTTTTTTTAAAAAATAATTTGCTCTACTTTTTGTAAATACAATGCTTTAATTTAGAAATGTTTACTTGAAGTTTTTAGTGATGCTTATTAGTTTGTGTATGATCAAAATTTAAAAAGAAAATTCGTTTTGCAGAAAATGGCATCTAACTCAAATAATGAACATTTTCCCGTGGTGAATGATGAAATGGATTCTAGTTTTCGGACGTCTCGTAGTGGTAGAACAAGTCCTACTCCTAGTGCTCAAGGTGTTATGAGAATGAGTTTAAAAAAGTTAAGCCAAGAAAAGAAAGCAAAAAAAGTTAAGTTTTTTCGAAATGGTGATAGATTTTTTAAAGGTCTTTTATATGTCTTATCAGTAGAACGCATTCGCTCTTTTGATGCTTTACTTGAAGATCTTACAAGAGTTCTTGTTGATAAAGTTAATTTGCCAAAAGGTGTTAGATATATATTTAGTATTGATGGTAAGGAAAAAGTTTTATCTCTTGATCAGCTAGTTGAAGGAGAGTGTTATGTGTGTTCTTCGAATGATCATTTTATTAAAGTAGATTATTTGAAAAATGAAAAACCTCATTGGAGCCTTACAAAAAAATTGGATGAAAATCAAATGTTAAAGTGGGAAAGCGATGGTTCAAACAGAGAATCTCGAGATTTTATTCGGCCTAAATTGGTCACTATAATCAGAAATGGTTTGAAACCTAGAAAAGCTGTCCGTATTTTATTGAACAAAAAAACTGCTCATTCTTTTGATCAAGTTTTAAATGATATCACTGATGCCATTAAGCTAGATACAGGAGCTGTGCGTAAAGTTTTTACTCTAACTGGAAAACAGGTAAGTTATATTTCAATGTCAAACTTTTTAGAACTTTAAGGTATCAAACTTTTACACATTACTTTTTGTGTTAATTTACTGTAATAGTGACAATTTTTTTCTAAAACAACTAACAATGAATTTTGTATAATTTCCTATTATCTCATAAATTGAATCCAATCCCCCCTTCCTTATAGACTTCTGTTTACATTGTAAGAAACTAAGAAAACCTGTAAAATGTCGTAATATGTGATGTATAGTTATTTTGTTTTACTGTGTGCTTTATTTACCAAGTGTAATACTATTAAATAAAAGGCTTTTATTAAGAATTCAAGTATTTTATTCCTTTCTGACCTCTTTTCATAAGTTTTCTTAAAAAAGATGTGAATAAAGGATTTTTTTTAAATTAAATTTTTATGAACAAAGATATTCAACCTTAAAATTTATGTATTTAATGTTGATATAGTATTTTGCAAATTTCAAATATAGGATGAAAATAGTCATAAAATTAAATACTTTTATGCAACAATTTCTAAAATTATATATGAATTGTTTATTTCTATATCTATGTATTTTATTGAATATACTATGTATTTTATTGAACCTTACCTTCCTTTGCTACCACTTAGTAGCTGATAGGTAGGTATCAGCATTTAATTTTGAACCACCAAAGTGGTGGTCTCATACTGCAGTGGTTAACCAGCAGCATTTTATATTGTTAAAACCATAGTTTATTTTCCCTGTATAAATCGGATCTTAATCCAAATTTTCAGTGTTTTTGTAGAAATGTTATGATTAGATTTACTGCAATTTTTGTTGTTCGAAGTGAAAAGTTCCTGGGTTGAATGATAAACCAGTTTAAATATCAAACTTTTCTAAGCTCCACTTAATTAAAAACATGTTGCTGTAGTATTTTTCTTTTATTAAACATACTTGAATTCTTGGCAACTTTTAAAATTTTTTTGGTTTTTATCTAAAAGCAATAACTCTTTTAAAATTTTTTATATTTTTAAGTAATATATGAATTGAAATGAAATTTCCGTAAAATTCTCTCTAATTAAAAAAATTTCACTTTTAAATTTCATAGTTAATTTTTTAATACATCTTGGCATACAACATCAGCATTAGAAAATGCATTTTTTTTAAATCTACATTTGAAGCTTTTATTAATTTTTTTAAATACTTATACTTTTTTTATTTAGGGTGTATCAAAGTATCTATAAAAAATTACTTTTTTTATAATGGCCTTTGTGATTTGATATGCATTTGGTATAATTCGTAAGGGCCATGTGTCAGCAAATTTACAGACATAGCAAAATCAATTTACTTTTTTGGAGGCAGTCTAATAATTCATAGCTAAAATAATAAATAGTGTATCATTTATAAAATCTTAAAATTGTTTACAAGATTATTTATGTATCATTATTATATTTGATTGAAGAACTTCATATTGAAAGTAAATTTTTTTAATATCTTCCTTAAAAATTAAAATATCTTAAGGATTATTTTCATTTTAAAATGGCGAGCAAATGGACAAGTGAATGTTTAATATTAAATGTAAAAAAACTTACCATTAACTTACATATGCATTTCCAAATGCTCATTCTTACAGTAGAATGATGATGACATGACATTTATAACTTTACCACTCAACTATGATGTTAGTAAAAAGTAAAGGCTGAGAGCACGCACTTCATTATGATAAGCTTAACAGCAAGCATTGGGTTGACGAAGCTGCCATTGATATTTTCCTCTGTTTGTCAATGCTATTTCGAAAAGCTCCAAGAGATATCAGGGCCACTAATAAAGAAAAGCATTAAATATTCTGTATTTTATTTTGAATATTGCTTTCTGGAATTTGTAAACTATTGTTTTAAAATATTTCTGTAGTGTAGTTAGAAAATTTATGGAAATTTTCTATCTCAATTTCTTTCTTGTAAATTCATACTTGGTTGGTAAAAAAGTATGTTTAGTTTTTACCATGTACTTATAAATGGAAAACTGAAATTTCTTTCTTGCCAACCCAGTGTAAATATTTTGTTGATTTGTTTTAAAAATTATTTGTAAATAATTTTTTCTTCTGATTATTTACTTATGCTTGGCAAAATTTTCACCCTCATGGCAACATCCTTAAACATTACAGGAATTATTTTAGCTTATGTATGGGTTTTGAATTTTGGTTAAATTTTTTTACACACACTCAGCTTATACATGGATTTACTTATAGTTAGAGATATACAGTATTTATTATTGTAATGTTTTTATTTTGTCAATTAAGTTATAGAAGCACTTATAGTGCTTGATAAAATAGTAGTTTAATATATATCAGGATGAAAAGAAAAAATATTTCGGTACTTACGTACTAACGGTACCTTAGCGACAATTAGTGAAAACGCGCCAACCGCCGCTACAGATTTGGCGGTTTTTAAGTGGCGCCAATCCACATTTAAAAAACAAAATACGCATTTTCGTATCACAACAATATGGCGTCGAAACTCAGCAAATCTGCAGCCGTTAAGATTGCCGCCACTTAAAAAGCGCCAATTCTGCAGGGGTTACTGTATTGGCGCCACTGAAAAACCGCCAAATTGCAGGGATGCCATTGGCGACACGTTTGCCCCGTTTTTAACGCCAAGGTATCGTTAGTACGTAAGTACCCCTTTATTTTATCTGAAAGTATACATTTGAAGAAAAGAATACTAATTAAAAAAAATTTTATCATTCAAAAATTTTTTCCCAAGGAACATTTAACGTTTGAATTTCTTGTTTTCAAATGAAAATTTTAACTTAAATTGTTCCACACTGCATTATCTTATGAAACAATAATAAATTGCCACACAAGAGTGTTAATTTATTATTTTTCAAAATTAACTTCAAAAACAAGTTGAATCCTTTTATCCTAAGAATGTTTGGAACTAAATAAAAATATGTGTTTTGTTTAGTGGTTCATCGAAATTTTTTGTGTAATTAAACTTGTGAAAAAGTGAATTATTGTAATATGGTGAATATTTTGACATTGAGACTGTTATGAAACTTTGTTCTTTAATTATAATTATTTTATATATTAAATTCTTTGTTTTACTTTTCATGAATTGTTTAATTTTTTCATTAAGTCCATTATTTTTTGCACCAACTGCTTAAAATTTCCTAAAGGTTTACATTTCATGCACTTTTAGTTCAGTTTTGTCCTTTACATTAAATGATTTTCATATTAATTCTGTTGGTGTTTCTTATAACTGAAATGCTAGATTCTTTTGTTGTATCTATTTGTATTTATGAATTTATGAAGGTGAAGTCCAAATTTGCTCATTTTTTCGTGATGAAAAAAAAAAAAAAAAATCTCAGAAATTCTTGAATAAAGTACTAGCACACAACAATAAGCAAAAAATATACTTCTATTACAAAAATGTTTAAAAAAAAAATCACTTTAAATTTTTCTATTTGAAAAATATTTCCATTCCATCACAGGAATATTAAACAAATATTAAGAACAGTAAGTATTACTTTGATCATTACTTTGCTTTTTGTAAGGCAGTTCACTCCATGCTAACTTTCTGTTAACATCACTGTCAGGTGTACATTATAGATGCTCATACTGATCATACTACACAAATAAGTAGTATTTGTTTTAGCATTGTCATACATTCATATACCATTTAGTCATAAATTTTTTTATTTCAATGTTAAAATTGAATGTAATTCAAAATTTATTTCTTAATTTTTAATTATTAAAAAAATTTAATTTCTTTTTATTGTCTGTTGACTATGAAAACAAAAATATATATAGCTCTTCTAATAAAAAACAATAAGGAAGTTGTAAATAATTCAGAAAATTATCACATTTTGCAATTCATTGTCAATATGATGAAATGGGGTGGGCTGAAATAGGATTAATCCACTTATTTGAATTTTTGAAAGTTTTAAATATTGAAACATTTCTATGAATTATTTTATTCAGGTTTTTGCTTCTTCATTATTGGAATACTTCTGTACTTACTGTGCAGTGATTAAAAAAATAAAAATCTTTTATATACATCCATAAGGTAATAAAATGTATATTTTGTAATATTAAATTATAGTGATGAGTCTGTCATTCTGTTTTGAATTTTAACTATAGGTCATGAGCTTAATTGATTTCTTTTCTGAAGAAGACATTTTTATTGCCTATGGACCTGAAAAATACTCCCATGATGATTTTGATTTAGATTCAGAAGGTAACTGTTCTGCTCTTAAACAATTAAATAATTCAACCATATTATAAATTTTTCTATTGTATTTTACTTAAAACAATTCTGATGTATAGAATACAAGTACCTGATGCATGGGGTTAGAAATGCTGGCAGCTTTCAAAAATACGCTCGTAGATCTGGAATGTTCAATATTCAGTCGCCGGTTTCTAAAAGAAGAGTTTCTTCTCCATATTCATTGAATGAAGGTATTTTCTTATTCTATATTTTGTTTCAGCAACAAATATGCATTTAATATAATTGATAAAAATAATTGAATCATACTCAATATATTATCAAATAATAAACTGCTAGATCTTGTATTGAAATTTATGAAAAATATTAAAAAATTTCAGAGATTAAATTTAAATTTATTTTACTGTCTGGTTTCTGATAATTAATAAAGATTGCTTCAAGAATTTCTGTAGACAATTTTATAGGGCTTAAATAATTTGACAGATTGAAATGCTGTTACTTGATTTTCGAGGAATGTGTCTGTATTGCATAATATTTTTGAGGAAACTAGAAATGAAGTATTAGTTAAAAATTCTTAATCAAGCAATTTTCTACTATTGATCATTGTTATTTAGCAAAACATAAAACTGAACTTTATTCATATCGAAAAAATAATGTTCTGAATTTTATATAGGTACAAGCTTGTAGTTATATTTTGTGAGAAAACAGTTGAAGAAAATAAATGCATTGTTTATTATGTTATTTTTGTACACTTATGATTTAGTGTATTACTAATAAATAAAGTTAGTTTATTTATATTTCTAATTTGGTTTCAATGAATTCAATTGAGAATTTGCTCATTTCATGAATATGAAATCTAAAAATAATTTTTTTTTTAGTTTCTCCTTCAAATAGCAGTAGAGGGTCATTTTCTGCTTCACCACTTTTTCCTTCTCGATATTTAAGAACTCCGGTAAGTTAATAAACATTTTGGTAATTTTAGAAAGATAACCATGGATATTTTTTTAATATTATACCCTCTAAAGTATACAGCTATTTTGAATTTAGTATGAAGTACTGAAGTCAGAAAATTAGCATTTTGTGTTGGGTTAAATAAAGCATTATTTCATTGTTATTTAAGAAGAAAATTTTTTTGTAGCATCTTAAAAGAAAACCTAAATAATAAAGCAATAGAAAGTATTTAAAATAATACACAAACAAATATCCCCCCCGCCCCAATAAAAAAAAACCCCACTTATACAAAGGAGTTATTGAAATGGATTTTATAAATGTATACAAAGAGAAATGATTAACATTTCAGAAGACTTTTATTCAGGAAGTGATCTATAACAAACTAATCAATATGGTGGAATTAATTTATAGTTGGAAAATGTACCCTTATCGTCAATTTTAAATCTGTCAGATATGGGACATTTGGAAGCACCTGCTCATCAGACTCTTAATATGCTCTATTTAGGAGAAATCTGGTGATCTAGCTGATCTGGGAAGTGTTTAACAAGCAAGAAGACAATTGGTAGAAATATTTGAAATATAAGAATGAGGTGCCATGAAGTGAGAGCAACACAATAGGACATAGAATATTGTCCACATGTCCAGCATGTGGTCTTTACACCAGGGATTGGGAGCAGGTTAAAAGTTTTCAACTCCTAAGTCGAATTTTTTTTTTCTACTGACAACCAACTCTTGACTCTTTTCTGAAGTTTTATGTACTTTGATCTTTACTAATGAATTTAGAAGAAATTGCAAAATTGTTCTTTTTAAGACATTGAATCTATAAAAACAGTTTTTTTCAATAATTATTTTTACAACTTTTAAGGTGTAGCAATTATACTAGTTGAAGACATTCTTGATTTGAAATTTGCTTACAAAAATTATTATATATATAAAAAACTAACTCACTACAGTACAGTCTGAACTATAACACCTGCCTACTGGCAATTTTCGAAACAGAAAATTTCTTTTTTAGAGGGTAGAGTTGCGAACCCTACTCCCAACTCTACAGTCGTATTAAACCGAAACCTGCAGTTTAAAGTGGATTCCGAACCACTACAAACATCCATGGCACTACCGGAACTCGAACCTGAAGTCTGTGACACTAAGCGCCGGAGCGCTAATCATCAGACACCATTATATACACTATCTGGAAGAAAGTGACGGGACACCCCTTGAAAAGTAGAAAAGTCGACAATACAGCTGACACATGCGCAATAATAGGTATCACGTGTCTGCCATATCCTATAAATACTCTGTGGAGTCGACTAGAGTTGTTTTT
Source organism: Caerostris darwini (assembly GCA_021605075.1). NCBI lineage: Eukaryota > Metazoa > Arthropoda > Arachnida > Araneae > Araneidae > Caerostris > Caerostris darwini. The sequence goes on from BPLQ01013133.1 coordinate 376,008, forward strand.
TGTCAAGATGCCGCCACGGGAAGAGTTGTCTGAGTTCGAGAAAGGTGTGTTAATTGGATTGCATCTTGCCAAGGTGCATCTCGTCTCCGTAACTGCTCAAAATCAACTGTAGCACGTGGTGTGTGTTGCTACAAGACTGGGGGACACTGTCAGAACAAACCCCGAAGTGGACGACCTACAATTCTCACCAGCAGGGACCGGCGGGTGCTCGGCAGGAAGATTCGAAGTAACCGTCAAACATCCATGGATAACATTGCTAATGAGTTTAGACAAGCCACAGGTGTGGCCGTTTCGACCAAGACTCTTCGTATCGAGGCCCATAAGTTAGGTTACACTGGGCGTTCGACGGCCCATAAGCCTTTGATTACGAAAACCAACAAGAAAGTGCGCCCTCGATGGGCCAAAGACCACCGTACTTGGACTCTAGATGACTGGAAGCGCGTCCTTTGAAGTGACGAGTCACGATTTACCCTTTTCCGTTCCGATGGACGTGTTTGGGTATGGCGTTTACCAGGAGAACGCCTTTTGCCCGAGTGTGTCGTCCCACCTGTAAAGTTTGGTGGAGGAGGATTGATGGTATGGACCTGTTTCTCCTCGTATGGGGCTGGCCCACTGGTAAAGGTTGATGGTGCGATGAATGCCGATAGATACTGTGATATTCTCGACAATCATGTCCTTCCTACCTTGTGGGCAACGTACGGTATGGCTGATTGCTGGTATCAAGACGACAACGCAACATGCCATGTTGCAGGGAGGACTGTTGATTGGCATGTGAACAACAACGTTAAACGCATGGAGTGGCCGGCGCAGAGCCCTGATCTTAACCCAATTGAACATCTCTGGGACGAATTGGACCGTCGGTTGAGGGCCTGCACCCCACTCCCCAAAGGCAAGCCTAAACTATGGAACTTCCTGTTAAATATTTGGAAGGAAATTCCTCTTGCCACTATAGCTAATTTAGTGGAAAGCATGCCCAGATGTGTTGTAGCTGTGATCGCAGCCAAAGGAGATCCTACCTCCTATTAATTTTAATAAATATGGGTTTATGTCGTTATAGTGTCGTGTCCCGCCACTTTCTTCCACATAGTGTATAAAAACAGTACCAAATTAGCAGGTGTCGAAGTATTATAAAATAGCTTAAGGCAGGCAAAAAATAAATAATAAATAAATTGTACATTTTAAACACAAAGATGTTATATTTGAAATACATTTGTGTAACATCGATGGTTCTCATGTTTGACTTATGTATGCCGTAAAGAACCCACTGATGTGTGATTAGGAGAGACAGTGCCATAATGAGGATTTTTAAAAGTAACCGAGCTGCATTGTGTCATATGGATGAAAACTAGAAACTCTCCAGGCAACTTAGATTGTGTGTACGGATACGGACGTACCTGTGGGGTAAATATACCCCTAAAACCTTCACATAATCATATTATTAAAAATTACATTTATGTGTTAAGCACCTAGAATCAATAGCTAACAAGTCACCATCAAGTGTCTACATTTTTGAAAGCAGCTATTGCAACATGTGCTGTCAGTGGATTTGAATCTCAACCTTTCTACATGCTAGCTGCCCATGTTGCTACTGGGCTACAAATTGTGCTTTGTAATACAAAATTTATTTTTCTTAATAGTAGAATAATTCTTATAAGATCTTGCATTGTTAATCCAAAATAACTTTGTCTCAGTGCTGAAAAAAGTTTCTTAACCTTTACTTGATACACTGCTAAAGTTGTAACTGTCTTTGTTACTGGTTGTATTATTAAAGGATGCAATTAAATTGCCTCTTCAACATTTAATTTTAACATTAATTCCTATAATTTTGGAAAAATAAAATTTTTTTTTATAAGGTCAGGAGTTGGGTTTTTAAACAGATTTCTTCCAAAATGCTTCACTTCAACTCCCCACCTCTGTTCCATGCATATCTTTGCTTGTTACTGTTATAATTAAATTTTAAATGTTTAATGAAATTTTGAATTTATATATAATGGCAATGGAATTAAGATGCTATTATAAGATCAATGAACTTTTGTAGGAATAAGGAAGGAAGGAAGGGATAGCAAGCCTGTAAGCACAATTTAAATATTTTATTGGTGGTTATGCAAAATAAATACATTGTGTTAGAAATTTAAAAAGAAATTACTTGTGGATAAAAAAATTATATTAATAAAAGTAAATATTAAAAATGCGATGTTGCAACCAAGTCTTTCTCCTAATTCGAGAACATGTATCTGGCATATATGAAATAGAATAAATTAATTAAATTTTATCTTTATTATTTTTATTAGATTGGCTATTTACAAACTTATCAAAATAGTATTTATATTTAGGACTATAACCAAGCTTTATATTTTCTTTAGGATACTATCAAATTGTAATTTAGAATGAATTAACATAATAGTTGCTTTAAGAATGTGCAGTATGTATATTTTATGTATTGATTCCAGAAAAATCAGATTTCATCCTTCAAATCTTTAATATATTCTAAGGAAGTAAATAAAAGTAAATATATACTGCATTTCCATTTTATATAATGATTTGCAGTTCATTAATGCATGCATGACCATAATTTATGATTATAGTATGTTTATAAATGTTTGCAAATATATAATTTTTTTAAAATTTATTAATCAATTTTTGAATGTGTGTAATTTTTTAACATGTTTTAAGTGTGTTTGTTTTATTTTTAACAATATAAATAAAATATAAAAATGCTTTTAGAGCCATAGCAGACATGAAAACCAAAATGGTCATAGTTTCTCATTGTCACAAATTCCTTCTCCTATATCCCAAAAATATGATGTTGGAAAAGTAATAGGCGATGGAAATTTTGCAGTTGTTTATACTTGCGTCAATAAGTAAGTATATTAAAAAAGTAACTTTAAAAAAAAAAGCAATTCAAGTATAAATTTGAAATTAAAGATAATTTTTCTTTTTAGACTTAACAAAACAGAATATGCTCTAAAAGTGATAGATAAAAATAAGTGTAAAGGAAAGGTAAAAATAATTTTTATTCACGTTTTTTATTTTTTTTTTATTTTTGTAGTAGATATTAATTTTTCTAATTTCACAGGAGCATTTAATTGCAAGTGAAGTAGCCATTTTAAGGCGTGTGAAACATGAAAGTATCGTGCAGCTGATTGAAGAATTCGATTTTGAAAATGATCTCTATTTAATTATGGAATTAGTGAAGGTGTGTTAAGTTATTTTATTCTTTTTAAATAAATTATATTAAAAGTTTTATTTATATATTATTAACTAAATATTTCTTCCAGCATATACTTCCTTGGAAGTATCCAAAAATTAGATTTGCAAAAGTATATTATACACATTTTTTAATCGAAGTTTTTATACTTTAAGACAACATGATGAGCCAATTATGATGCATGTAATAGAACATATTTGCTATTGTTTTATCACAGAATAAAGACTGAGTGATAAAAACCCCCCATCAAACAATAATAATTCAGGGAAAGGCAAACAGATTTTTTTTTTTTTTGAACAGAGGATTTATTTTCTTTCTCTAATCCTAAGTAAGAATATGCAGTTTATGTTCATTTTTACATTCAGAAAAAAAATGGGGTTTGTTTTGCTATTGCATGTATCATCTATTTCCACTTAAAAAAAAAAAAAAAAAAAAGTAGATTTAAAAGATTTTTTTAAGCTGCATAATTGTTTTGAAGTTTTCAAACAATAATGGTTATTTTAAAGTATAGCTTTTTATACTATTTTATTTATAATCAATGGCAAATACATCTGATGAGCAATAGAATATAAATTGTGCCTTCCATCTTATATTTCATCTATCTGAAATCAATTATAAAAATTAAAATAAAATTTTTTAATAGGCACTAAATTTATTTTATCAAATTTAAATTATTGAGATTTATTCTCTTCACATATAAAAAAAAATATGCTTGAAGTAGTGTTAAGCGTTCCATAGTTACTTTTTTTCCAATCAGATAGTTTTCAAATTGCTCATTTATATTGCTAATTTTTAAATAAAATTAATTATAAATATAAAGAATATATTTTATTAATTAAAATAATAAAAATTAATTATGCTATAAATTTGTTTTATATTACAAGACTCGTTAATTTAATTTTTAATAAATTTTCCCTAAAAGTTTAGTTACATAGCAAAAACAATCCTGTTATTAAATCACAAAACATTAAATTCCTTTGATTTTTATAAAGTTTAAAATTAAAAAAATTTTTTTTAACAATTTGGGAGTTTTTATTACATATGCTTTGAAAAGAATAAAAAAAATTTAATGCAGGCATCAACTTCAGTAAACTTGTTATTCAGATGCTTAGTTTTCAGTGGTAAATTGTAAAAATTCATTTGGAGATTTTTTTTTAACTTGAAATATTATTTTAAATACAATTTAATTATTGCTATAAGAAAATAAAATGTCAACTATATGATATTAATTTTATTATGAAATTCAAATTAACTTTTATTAAGATTGCCCAGTACATTTTAAAATTGTAATTAGTTTTGTCTTAATTAAACAATAACTAACGAACAATTTGACAACCTATATTTAACAAAAACTATTTGTCTTCTGAATTGAAATGATTGAATGTAATTTTTAAAAATTTTCAAACACAAAATTATTTCTTAATTAAAATTGTTAACTTTTTACTATTTCTTTGAATGATAGAAATTAATGTATTAGGAAAATAAATGTATAATAGTACTATATTTTGTGTATATATAAAATGCTTTTTAGTTTTGTATGATAGTTACAGTAAAATGACTATAATAATTAACTATGTGTAATTCTGTTTTTTAAAAAAGCAGTGAGATAAAACTTTTTTTTTTAATTAAATGAAACATTAGGTTTCGATTAGAGATTCAAATAACTTATTAGTAATGATTACAAACCTTTTTCTTTTAGGGCGGTGATCTGTTTGATGCAATTGCCTCGGCAACAAAATATACAGAAAAAGATGCTAGTTTTATGGTTCATGATTTAAGTAATGCTTTATATTATTTGCATTCCTTAAATATAGTTCATCGTGATATCAAGCCTGAAAATTTATTAGTAAGTTTTTATTGGTATAAATTGAATTAAGTTTTAATGAGACTGAAAACTATTTAATTTTATATATTATAAAAATACTATGATCAGTGATTTTAATTATGTTATAAAAAAGGATGCAAGATTATTATTAGGCATATAACTCATAAATTTTCATGTACCTTGCAGGGGATGGGGAAAAAGAAACCAGTATTAAGCTTAATTTTTCGGTTTGTCTGTTCAAAGTTCAATGCAGTTGAGACAAAAAATAATGCATATACTACCATACTTCATGATTTAAAGTATTATTTATTTCTAGTATTTGACATGTTTAACATTATTTTTTGACTGTAAAGCAATGGCATTTGTTAGTAAGATGTAGATTACGAATATACTGGAATCGGACATATTGCATTTTACATCAGAAAACTTGTTCATTGAATATCTAGTGTTACTTTAGCTTTTAAATATACCAAAAAGCACTATATTTAAGGAAGTTGTTAATATGATTTATGGAAATAAAATTCCTTGAAAACATTAGTGTATTATTTGAATCTAGCTAACACGGAAGGAATTTAAAGCTGACTGAAATCATATTTTGAAAAAGAAAGGTGGATCTACAGCACATTTGCTGTGATATATGCATACAGTCAATAATTGTATTAAAAAAAAAGCTTGCAGAATTCTTAAAAAAAAAAAATTTATGATGAGTTATATTTTGCTAATTGTCCGTCAGTAAAAATTCTTATTTTGTCTGAAATTTTGGGAATAAAAATAATAATTCTTTTTGCATAATCACATTGCAAAAGGTTGTGAGCGCATGTACCATTCCTAGGTTATGTATCAGGACTCATAATGATGTAACGAGTTTTAATTTTTTTTTTCTTTGAAACATGAGTTAATAGGTGATTGTCAATCTTGCAAATATTTTAAATAGTTAGATATATAAAATGAAAACATTAATTGGTTAATAGATTTGCATTAATAGATTTATTTTCACTGGAACAGAGGTTAATTAATATTTGCTTATAAAACTGAAGGCAACTTGTTATTTAAACTTTAAAATTGTTAAAGAAGCTTAAATGTCTTCAGAATATATGTTAAAAATTGCCATATGAATAATATGTTAAAAATTACCATATTTATAATAGGCTCAAAATTACCATTATCTGTATTGATACCCTTATATGATTAGATCATCAGCTTAGAGGACAAATCACAACCTTTAAAGTCTTATAAAATTATATTATAACCATTGCTGTTTTGTAGAACTCGGTTGATTTTTTTAATGTAGTAGAAAAGTAGATTATATCAGATTTATGAGAAGATAAATGAAAACATATTTTGTGTTACTATTTATTAACAATGAAAAGAAAATTCCAAAAAAGTAATAAATACCACACTGGTATATTTGAGATTGTGTTGACTTTAGGTGCTAAAACCTATCCAACAATTTCAAAGTTTGTAAAAGCTGTATTGGCATGTTTTTATAAATTTGTGATTGAGTGCTTTCATCTTCATGGAGAGTATAACAGACTACTGATCTAAGCTTCATAGAGAAAGGTTAGAGGATTATCAAATGCTTATGCTGTTTGATGGTGTCTATTTACTGTGTGTTTCTGTTAAGGAAAAGCTTCTTGAGTACTGAAATTTAGATTGGTTTATTTGCAGAATATCGTATCATCAATATCCTCTACCTAACTATGAATTATTTAAGTTATCTGCATTTTTTAATATGTAGAGCATTTCTTGATAAATATGAAATTTGTGTACTATAAGTTCAAAACTTTTATTTATGAATACTTGGTGAGCTCTGTTGCTTATATAATTGTTCTAGTACAAAAATTTTTAGTTATATTTGTGCATTTTTAATACATTGTGTTTTAGAAAAAATTTTAAGAATAACAACCTATTACAGATGTCATATATTCTATAATCTAATAAATTGTAAAGGTTAAAGAGAATTCTATAAAATCAGATCTAAATTTTAAAACTTCAATTTGAACTCTTACTATGAGGTATAATAAATGTAGGGTAATATGTAATGTAATTATTTTTTTTAAATATATTTTACATGGAGTGTTAAAATACTCTTTAATGTTAAAGGTTGTTGAACATGAAGATGGAACCCGATCACTTAAATTAGGCGATTTTGGATTGGCTGTTGAAGTTAATGAACCTCTGTATATTGTTTGTGGAACACCAACTTATGTTGCTCCAGAAATTCTGGCTGAAACTGGGTAACTATATTTTTATTTATGACTTTTCTTACTTATAGGATTTGGAAAAAGATAACTAATTTTCATTTTACAAAATAAATATGATTTTCCATTTTTGATTAAAAAATAAATTAAATGGATTGATGGAAAGTATAATTTTTTTAAAATATATTTTTCAACTTTCTCCTACTAACCTGAAATATTTTGAAATAAGCTCTGAAGAAGATTAAAAAAAGTGATGGTATTTTATATATCAGTTTTTATTGCACTTTAAAATAGATTAATATATGTATATATATATTAAATAAGATGAAATTCCATTCATTCATTTTTTTTTTTTTAACAAACATTAGATATAATTTTTGTATGCCTTTAAGGCTAATTATTTGAATGTTTTGTTACCAATATTGGTTTTGTTTAATAGTGATTACAATTTTGTCCCCAGATGTAAATTATAATTTCATATATAGTGTGATATATGCTAAAATCTTGCATGGGTAAGTTCAGATATTACTCGCTTGGCAGGTGCAATGATTCTTCCTGTGTATTTGTTATTTATAGAAGTTTAATTGTGTAAAAATTGATGTTTAACAGCAAGGTTAAATTTATGTAATTATGTATTTGGCATCATTAATACCACTATTATGACCATATCATTCTCTCGTTAGTTACAACAACACTGAATATTATAGCAATAAATGCACCAGTTGTGAATTACATTTAAACGAATTTACAAAAAACTCATCTTAATTAATGGATAATAGTATAGTTAATGTGACTGCTTAATTACTGTTAGTTGCTTAGTGTTAAAAAATTATTTATTTGAGGAATAACAGTGACTAAGAGAATTTAAAAAATTGAGTGAATATTGTTCTTAAAAGTATAAGCTAATCCTGCCCCAACCAATTAGATTAACTATTGGAATCATTGAAAGGTGGTAGTAGATTTCTAGTATTGCCAAAGAAGACTTGGTGCAAAAGAGATGAAGTATAATTAAAAGTTTGAAATATTGTAACAATCTTTTCATTTTTCAAACCAGTATCTGTAACTCACACCGCCAGTAGGAATTGAATATTGTTTCTTTTGCATCTTTGCTAGAGCACACTAGAGTTCTGGTTAGTGAGTACAGAATTGCAGATGTGATTATTCGTTGACAACCTGAATCTTTCATTTCGCTGGAGATTATGAATTTCAAAAATGTCCAGTACTGTTTGTTTAGATAAAAACAGAATATTATTTAGATAAAATTAACCATTGATAATTTATAATCAACGATAATATGTTGTGTAAAAAGTGTTATTGTTCAAAGTTTAGATGATATATTTTGATCAATGGATTTGAGAAAAATTAGTATCTGTTTATAGATAGGTTTTTGAAACATTTCAATTTGAATTGAGTACAAATTCTTGTATATTATTTTGGGAATATTTTTAGTGATAGGACCTTACATACCTTCAACCAACGTTTTGATTTTTCTATATAACATAACTTTTTATAGATATTTCAGATGTTGACATTCTAATATCTAGCATGATGCAGTACTAAAAGACATATCAGCAGATTTAATTATCAATACAATTTTATACTCTGTACCCGTAGAACCTCATCCTCATCAGGGAACCAATAAAAGAAGTTTAGAAAGAAATTATTGGAGTGAGAAATTTATTTCAATTTTGCAGTAATAATTTATTTATGTTTATTATGTTCAAATAGTGCCAAAAATTGTAAAAAAATATGTATGTACAAAGTAATTCTTATATGAATTCAAAATAGGTGTATATTGTGCAACACAATAAACAGCAAAGAATGGAGTGCTTATTTATTTTGGGGTAGTCTTTAATAAGGAATATAGCTTTTTTCAACGTTGCTTATTATTTATTTCTGGTAAAATAACTTTTAAATTAGTCCTTTGTTTTCCCTAATATGGATAAAATCAATAAATGATAATGTTACAGTACAATCCTTTACAAATGTGATTAAACACATTATCAGAAGTGAAGATTCTTATTTACTTTTTTACTTACAGGTGGAATAAGTATCACATGATGCCTAGTCATTTTTATAACCATTCATGGATGGCTGAAATATATACATCCAGTACATATTTAGTGTCTCTTTGAAATGATCCAATAGTTTTTAAAATGGAATTCTCCGTAAACAATGTTAGCTATTGAATATATATTTGCATATCAATGTGAGGTCTGGAATTTTTGTAAGTGCTAAATATCACTCATAATATCCAACTATACTTAGTAATGACATGTCAAAGTTGAGTATGAAATTAACAATAATGTTCTGCAATGTTGTTGATTCATGGCTGGTGATTTGCTCCAGTTCCACAAATCTTTGGGACATACAGTTACACAGAATAAGGTCTGGGGAATATAGTGGGCCTTTCATATGCTTGCAGGTAGTGCAGTGAAATTCAATGTATAAGAATTTTGTATTGTTACTAAAATATTCCTCCAGGAATGGGGAAATTTATCAATCCAGCTAGGCCTTGCATCCTCTTGCAGGTTATACCAGTAAAGTCATCAAAAGTATTTAAGAGGACTTCAAATTTTTACAAGATCGATTCCCTATGTATATAAAAATTTCTTGTCTCTTCAATTTCTCTTTTAATCTCCTGCAAGAATAATTGTTATCTCGTCTAATTCAATTTAAAAGTCTTGTGTACGCATCAGGATAATTTGTATGTATTAGATATTCATAAAAAAAAAAAAATGCTACCTTTGTAGTCGTATTGTCTTACTTTTATTATCGCCAAGGTCAATGACTGCTATAAGTCTTATGAATTATTTTGTAAATCTTTATTGTCGACGTTTGTTGTCTTTCTTATATTGTTGCTAATTAAATTTTGTGCAATTTTTTTCGGATGATAAAGTTCTTTTCTTATGTTTATAGGTATGGTTTAAAAGTTGACATTTGGGCTGCTGGCGTTATTACTTATATTCTTCTCTGTGGTTTTCCTCCTTTTGTAAGGTGAGAAAGTGTTTTCTAGATAGTATACTCTATTTATATTATTAATTTTATTATAGTTTTCTAAAGTGTAAAAAAGTTTCGCACACACACAGAGGAAGAGACAAATTTTAAAAATACAATTTTATAGTTGTGTATTTTTTAATAGCCTCTGTTATGATACATATGTAATTTTGTAATATGAATGTGTTAATACATTGTTAACGAAATATATGAAAATTGTTGACACTAATGTTAAATGATTCAGAAACTTTTGAAGTAGGGTAGTTACAGATCCATAGTTAAATAATCAAAAACAAGATGCAGAAATTTCTTTAAACAGACTTTTATGATGTAAAAAAAGCATGATATGCAAGTGTTATGTTAAAGTTTTTTGTTAAGTTATCAAAATATTTAATATCTTATTCAAAGTGATGGTGAATATTACTAACATTACCTATCAAAAATTTTATGTAATCCATTAATGATGTATTGTATTGTAATTTTACATCTTTTCTTCATAATAATATACTTTGGGCCATCTTTCAGAATATGCATTTGATAATATGCAATATAAAATCATCTTCTAGTAATGGGTTCAGCTAACCATTATAATTAGATTTCACAGAAATCAGAAGATTTAATAAATCTATTTTTAGATAAGCCCTCACTTTTAGCGAGACAGAATTAAATTATCATATGCCACTAATCACTTGAAAGAAAGTAAAACAATTTAATCAGAATGTATTAGTAATTGTTTTGTTCATTAAGTGTTGATATATTGAGACTTTTATTGTTATTACTATTTTTTTATTACTATTATATATGCATATATATAATAGTAATAAAAAGAATAAATGAATAAAAAATGCTAATGGTGATTAAAAATGATGACATAGGAAATATTATATTAGTATATAATATATATTGTTTCACTAACTTTAAAACTTTTTGTTTGTTTGTCTAGTATAATACAAATTTACATAGGCACTTTTAAGCTTTAAGCTAATGACCATCTCTTATGAGAATTACTGAACTTACTAGTTTCGGAAAGAGTGAACATGCTTATCTACAATTTTGTTTTGTTAACTTATTTTTAACTTTTAAAATTATTTGTTTTTATTAGTTTCTGGTTTCTCTTATTGTTTATTTTTAATTTTATTTCGCATTTTATTGGGATTTCAAAAAATATTATTTGTTTTAGTCGAAATAATGATCAAGTTGAATTATTTGACCAGATATTGGCTGGCAAGTATGAATTCACTAAGCCATTTTGGGATGATATTTCTGATTCAGCTAAAGTAAGCTTTTAAACATTTCACTGATATTTTAAATGAAAATGCTTTTTTTTAAAAATTTACTTTTTAATTCTGTAAAATCTTTTTTGAGTCCTATTTTCAGGAATTAATTTTCAAGTGAGTGAGTGATATATAAGTAATTTTATTTTTTGTTAGAGAAAATTAAATAGCATATTTGTTAACAAATGCATGTATTCTTTTGTACTTCCATAGAAATAGAATTACTTTAAATATAATTTACATAGAATTTATCTCATTTATTTTAGAAAATCTTTCAACTGAACAAATATATAAATTAATGTGTAATCTTTGTATGTTTACTTTGCTTCATAAATATTGTAATTTCCTGCCTACAATCTTATCCTGTAGATAATATTTTAAACCTTTTGAGCTTTTTATTTTTTAATAAATCATCACAAATTATTTTTGCTTGGAAATTAATAGTAAAATTTGACTTATAAATGTACGCAGTAATTTTTTAAAGACAATAGATGGAAATATAAAAGGAATCAGGCTTCCTAAAACTATAAAAACTTGAAGAGAACTGTAGATAACTTAACATATTTTGTACTTTGTCTCTTTTTATAAAAGTAATTTAATAATGAATGTAATTTCATAAAAGGTTTAGGATGAAATCAGATATATATTAAAAATTCTTTCTTGAAGATTGATAAATTAATACCTGTAATAATGTTCAAGTTTTTTGTTTTTTAATTTTGCTCTATTCTGAATTTGATCAATCACGTATATGTTTAAGATTGTTACGATATGTTTCAGATGTAATTGTTTTAGCTGAATTTTCGTTTATATTATTGGAATTTATTGTTCTATTTTCAGATGTTATATTTACTTGCTCAATTTCCATGGAATGTGTTCATTAATTTTTTTTTTACTTTGTTTTTTATCTGCATATATATTCCTGTTTTTTATATTTTAAATACATAACATGTTAATTTGTTTATGTTATAACAGTTTACGATCTGAATTGCAAATAGAGAGCGAGTCAGAAGTTGGTAGTCTTTTTAAAAATTTAAAAAATGAATATATTGTTGTGTTACAATAAAATCCATATTCATTCATTACTTAATTTTATGGATATATATATACAAATTACATAATCTCTATCTTTTTGTTTAATCTCAACTTTTTGTACTGGCTATGGAGGATAGTAAATTACAGCAAAAACAATGTATTCCATAGACCAATGTCAATTCCAGTCCTTGCACAAAAATATTGCAAGGTTAAAGAACAATGTAAAATATGACTTTCATACATAAAGCTGATGCATAGACTAAGCTCTTATTCTAATCTAAATGTTTCTTGTCATTTACTGTCTGGTTTTTATAGTCTTCCCTAATAATGCTGTCCTTCCTTTTTGAATTGTCACTTTAATGTAGATAGATCTTTGGCTAGTTTCTGACTGTTTTTATTCTTTTCCTATTATTGCTCTGCCTCTGAAAGACTGCTCTTATCTCCCCCCTCCCTCCCTTTTTTATTTCAGTTATACTCTATTTAGAATATTATATGAATTTTTATAAGTTGTGTTTGATGGGTATTGGATTGTCGGTGTGAAATTGTTTTTAGAGAAGTTTATGTACTATAAGATTTTGTCAGTTAAAAACATGTAGCATTAGAAGTCAGAAACTTTCTTAAACACAATCAACAAGCAGTGTCTACTACTCTGGGGAAATTAGGATAACCATAAATTTATCACAGTCATTGATATTACAGAAATTGCATATGTAATTATATTCTTACAATCTATAATCCCTGCATCAACAACAAACAAGAATTTGCTATTTGGAATAGGAAAAAGCTGCTGATAATCCACAGTGGATTCTGAACATTCTTTGAATTAGGAAGGTTCATTTTTCATTTCATGGAATACATACAAAGAGTCATTATACTCGCCCTGATTTACTGTGTTATGATAATTTATGACACCAATTATTAGAGGCCTATTCTGGCTGATTGCGGACTCATAACCTGCTCCTGGCTTCTTCAATCCCAAGATCCGATGAGTTTTGTTTGTTTTTTGTTTATATGATGAAGTTATTTTAAATCTTGGAACCCTTTTTATGGCGTACACCCATCATCTCTGGCGTAATTAAAGAATGCTGTCCTGTGTGAAGTCACTTTAGTACATCTCAATATACTCACACAATGGTGAATTATGTTAATACACTATTACAGAATGGGATTCCTTGTGCACCTTTCTGCAATATTTTAAATTTGTTATTTAAAACACACACAAAAACCATGTTTATAGCATGGATTTTGGTGTAAATTGTATTCTCGTACAATTAGTTCATTTTTTTTTTTTTTTTTTTTTTTAAATATTTTAAAAATCTCCTGACTTTTGACTTGCTTTTTATAAAAACAGAATTGTTTTCTAGCTTATCAATCTAAACAAGTAAAGAGGCTTGAATCCTTTGATTATGCCAAATAATTTCTTTCCTTACCGCTATAAATTACAATTGCACATTAAAGTAGAAAATTAACTGTTTCAAATCATTTAGTTTTTTTAATATTTTAGTTTATTTTCAAAGTGCACTATTTTACTATTGCAAATGATAACTTACAACACTTCTTATTGACTAATCTTTAAAAAATAATTGTTTCTAGAGTAAAAATTTAAACAGAAGTCATAGTATTTTTAAGGTTCAAGAGGTGTATGAGTTGTATCAGTAGCTACAGAGGGTGGTTTAGAGGTTTTCTTAATATTAGCTTCACATGTATAAATATAACACAAATCTCCTCTTACTGTCATTCAATGTTAAGTTTTATTTCTCAATTTATTTGCATTATGTACTTTTAATAAGTATGCTTTTATATTATATTAATTCTCTTTAATTAAAATTATACCCTAGTATATATGATAATTTTAGCAAATGGTATTGCTTACTTATATTTCTGCAACATTTTACTTTTTGTATTTATGTGAATGAGCCCAAACATCAAAGTTTGAAATAAGATGAATTTAAATTACAAAGGTTTAAAAGGAAATCATTCTATTTATTTGTTGATTTTTTAATTATGACTGATTTTTTTTAGAAATTATATCAGGGGCATAATATAAAGCAAATAGCATGCTGTTCATTATGTGAATTAAAAATTTGCATATGTACATATTGATTTCCAATGCTTATGATTTTATTAATTAAATGAATAATTAGTTATTTTCAATAATTTCAATGGTCTGTTTGTAGACAAGTAATCACATTTCTTGGTTCAGTAATTATTTTGAATTTATTGGCTATAGAGTAAAATTTGCTGTTGTAAGAGGAAGTTTTCAAATTATCATTAATAGTAGAAAAATGTAAATAATTATAGTTATATATATTAAAAAGTAAATGTCACTTTGCTGATTTAAGTGTGCTCCCATTTAACAAATGCAACAAGGAAATATTGTACAACTGAAGTCGAAATAGTTTTAAAATTCGTCGATTTAAAAGTGCATAAATTATATTTCTTTTATGTTTTTAGAGGAGAAAGTGGTACTGTATTAATCAATTTATAATTGAAAAACTTGTTATCTTGATGTGGAAAAATTGTTGATTATTTCTGCTATAGTAAGATATGGTAATTGGTAGCTATTGTCAAATTTGATCTTCTATGTGCATCTATCTGGGATTAATAGCTTTGTTTTGCTTACATTCATGGTTTGTTATTATTATAGAATAAATTCAAGCTTCTAAATGTATTAATTAGTATGTTGCATCTTAATCTTACTGAAACTTGAAGTATACATTAAAAAATTACCTTTGAAGTAATTATTATCTAATGCCAAGTTTAATTGAATTAAAATGCATTAATAAATTATTTCTTTAATTTCAATACTCTAAAATAAAACTTATGTTTGTAGATAAGTGTCAAAGTAATATGATAGTTTATACACTTTTACTTTAATGGATTTAAAAATTATTTCTCATTCAATTTCACAATCAGTTCATTTTTTATTAATGGATATTTTTTGATTTTGTAGGAGTTAATAATTATGATGTTACAAGTAAATCCTGTTGAGCGGTATTCTGCAGCTGATGTTTTAGAGCACCCCTGGGTTCGTGTGAGTGTATTTTTTATTCTAGTTTATGGTTCATTTCAGTTTTTATTTTCATTGCATTTGTTATAAACTCTTAATGCTGGATTTTTTTTTTATTTGATAATTGAACATGCTTATTTTCAGATGGGAGCACAACATTTTTTTTTACTACTTTTTGTAAAATGTATATTTCTGTATTATATATACTAAGCCCTTTCAAGTAAATCAAAGGAATAAATATACTAGTTAACTATTTTAAAATAGTGAGATTTTGTAAAATGCTGAAATTATCTTTTCTATATAGATATTTAAGTAATTTTTTTTTCTTTTAGGCTGACATTGCTCACAATACTGATATGCAGAATTCAGTTTCTAGAGAAATAACTATGCATTTTGATCATAAGCCCAAAATAAAATCTGCAGGCATTGCACTTATTGCTGTAAGTAGCTGATTCCAAGAGCTTGTGTAGTATTTAAAGAAAATTATTTTGGGTCTAGTCTTCCATCCATCCATGTTATCCAGAAAAATTTGTGCAAATGAAGGTTTTTCTGTCTCATATTTATTATTAGTAATATATTATGTTTTTTGTGTTTTGGAATATAAACTTTACCTTGTTGAATGTTAAACACATTCCTTTGAAAATTACTTGTTTGGAATGGGAAATTATGATTTTATTTTATTGAAATAATTAAACTGACGGAATTAAATAATATTCAAAGCAATAATTTTTACCTGAATATTTGTTAAAATTGTTGATGATCAATGAAAGACATAGGAAGATTTTATTTATATTCAATGAGGCTATTTATTTTTATAAGTTTTCAATTATGAATTGTATTATTCAATATATAAAATGTTATTTTAAATTCAACTTTCTGTTTTATAGTTTTATTTTTCTAGTCCTGGGATTGTTAAATATTGTAGTCTTTGAATAATTAAATATGGAATACTTTAAAAAAAATATATATATAGCAACATTTTATGCTACATAAATTTTCCTTGGCTGCATTTTTCTTCTAGTCATTTATAACAAACAAGGAATTATAATATTAATCAAATATGGGAAAGGTTATACATGTAATCAGTCTTGTCTCCCCACTATTATGTTCTACTGTGTTATTTTCTCTCCAAATTTTTGTTTATCTAATTTTATGCTAACGATGAAACTACTTAAGAATTTAACATTTTGTTAATTTCAAAAATTAATATTTTCTGTAATCCTATATTAATCCATTTTGAAAATATTTCTGTTAATAAAAATCGAGACTGGCACTGCAGTTTCTTCACCAGATGTAACATCGGCTACCTGCCTTTTTACTGATACTGCTCAACATATAATCATATATTAAGGACTTATGGTAAGTTTATTTTTGTCGAATATTAAGAATTTTTGTACTTTACTTTTTATGTATGATTATAATCGTAAATTAGAGAAATACCTTTTTAAAAGTATTTAAAAGGGCATTTCACAGTTATCACCATTAATATATGCCATTAACTAATAAACTATTAGTCTGAACTATTATGATTTTTTTTCTCGAAAGAAATTCAGTTAGTAGTGAAAGATATAGCAATTTTTGTATAATTTTTTTCTCTTTGAGTGTGTGTTCTGTTTCTAATAAGACAAATTGATTTGCAATATTACTTTTGAATCACATCTTTATGTATGTATGTAAGGAATGCTTTCACTTTAATTTTTGTTAGCCTTAGAGAAGAAAAGTTTTAATGTCTTCTAATTATTTTCAGGTTACTAGATTGGATAAAGTCGAAAATAACTGGAAGTTATCAGAGGACTTTAGATTTAAATGTTGAAGGAAAGTTGTCAGAATTTGGATATATAATTGTATCAGTTTTTTTTTTTTTTTAGTTTTTATTAATCTATATGCATCTTGGTGCTAGTTGCGAAAACCCTTTAAATAATAGTTTGTGAAATAGTAATGTGTATATTATATTTTTAAAAGTTGCTAATATCTCAACAGTATGTTTTATAAATATATATATATGTATAAAGTTTTAATTAACTAGTAAGTAATATTTATGTGTCTTGTAGTTATTTTTTACAGTGGTTTCATGTTCAGCGTGTTTTGAAGTGGTCAAATCGTTAAGCACATGATTTCAAAATGAAATTCATACCTATTTGGTACAAAAGATTTTAATCTGTGTTATGGTATAAAAACAATAACTGCCTTAATAATGTACCACTTTCTGTATTTTAGGTGTGTTTAGTCTGTTTTCTAACATATAATATTCCATTTCAAAATATTATTGAAAGACAGCTACCTCAATATTAAATTGTCATTCCACTATTGCTGTCTTATTTTTTTTACTATTCTTGCATTTTTGTCACCATGGTCTATTTAAATGTTTTAGAACATTAGATTAATAGGAAATAAAATATATTTTTCCTAACTTTAGTGTCAGTTTTTATTAGGGTGTTTACCAAGTAACAGGTGACCAAGATCTTAAATATTTCTTTAATTATTAGACTATGTGAAACTATTAATCATAGAAATACAACTTGATTGTGAAGAATTAAATTTGTTTCGAATATTTAAAACTATTATTTAGTTTATTAATGTATTTTTATATTTAATATGAAGAATATTTTATTCTAGTTTTAAACATGCTAAATTGCAATACAGCAAATAGAATATAATTACATTAAAAAATGTTATTCTTTATATGTAAACTAAACATTCTTTCTAAGAGTCTTTAAAGACCTTGAGTAGACACCCTGTATATATCTTTAACTGAGACCTTAATAGCATCAAATCATTTTATTAAATTGAAATAATAATGTAAAAAAAAAAACACCTTGTGTATGTCTTATGTTAATTCTGGTTGCTTTAAATTCAACTATAATAAGGTATTTGCAGCAGAGGTTTCAATTAATCCATCTAAATTACTGCACTAAATTGAAAATATATATACTAATAATAATCACTGATAAAAGTATAAATTTCTGTGATGTAAGATTTTATTCGTTAGTTGTAGCATTGTGATTTTCCTTTATTACCTTCATATTTTCTTCTTTGTAGAGTCCTTTCTATTTTTGTTTTCAGTTTATTCTTATAATTTTTAAATTAAAATTTGTGTAACTTCTTAGATTCAGTTAATATTTATTTTATACTTTTATTAACTTTATTTAATTATACATAGCTTTTTAACACTTGAAAACAGGAATCGTATTTTATATTTTTTTTTCCCACAAGGAGATGTAAAATAATTTTAAAATTTAATAAAGATTTCAATATAAGGGAATCAAGGTGGGAAAAAACATACTGAATAAGGTATCAAAATATTTTAATCTGCAAACAATTGTACTTTTTATGTAATGCCATTAAACTAAGTATTAATCTGTGATGCAGCAAATGATTAGTGAAATTTGTAATGTTTTGTCTAAATAATTTATTTAATAATAATAATTGTATGTTGAAAATTAATTGACATGGAATATTTTTAAACAATACATGATAGTTAACCTTTTATCAGAGGAAATTACTAAAAATGTTTCATTAAATATTCATTATATGTAAGGATGTATTTGACTTAAAGAGAATCCGTTAAATCTAATTTTTTTATATTTTCTGATTTTGCATGGTTGCTCATATAGTTTTTTAGAATTGTTAAAGATTTATCCGCCCAGTATAGTAAAACCCGTCCTAGATGGATTAATTTCTGCAGCAGTCCCTTTCATTTTTTTTTTTATCATGTAAACATTTTATAGATTTTAAAGTAATCTTATACAATTTATTTAAAATAAAAGTAGTATATAAATTATTTTGTATAACATATGTCATTGTATCTTAATTCATTAATATACATAATGTTGCTATAAATTATGTTCATATACATCATAATTTAATGTGTTATTAAAACTTGTCTTTTTTATGAACTATAACTTATTTATATGTTGGTATTAGTGTACTTATAAAATGAATATAAATGTAATATTTCTATAAATAATACAAGAATGAAAGGAAGAATGTTTAAAATATTGTGTAAGAACAGAATATTTCTAAAAGTAAATGGTTTAATTGTTGTACTAAAATTTGTGTGTATTTTGTACTAAAATCAGATAGTGAGAATTATACTGCCTAGAAAGTATTTTCAAAATATTTAGTTTTTATAAGTTCATACTTCATGTTGTAGTTGAAATAATAGAATAAATCAATATCTTCCTTTTTGGTATTGTTTTTATTTCTTAAGTGACATAAACAAGGACTGATTTCATTATTACTAATATGCAAAACAAAAAATTGCCATAGAAATATTTCTTTCTATGCAAAGTAATTTTACATGCAAATTTATGCAAAAAAATTTTACATTACTACATATTTTAAAAATACATTTTTTTTGCAAATAATTTTACTTATTAAATTCAAAGTGATTTTTCTGTTAAAAATTTAGATTCTTGCAAAAGTTATAAAACTAGTTTAAAAAAAAAAAAACAACCTAGGTGTGTATATTATAATGATCTAAAAACATTAAAATGTGACTTTTGCTTTGTACAATCATGACTTATTCTAAGGATGGGAAGAATGTATTAATTTTCAAGAATAAATAATGAATAGAAAAGATATTTATATGGGCTGCTTCAAAAATTAATAATTTGTTATAAAAAGCGATGAAAGTTTAATAGTTGATGAAATTTACTGGGGAATTTTAAGGCTTGACATTATTTGCCAACAATTGCCTTATCTTGCAAACATAAAAGTAACATTCTCCATAATTCTTTATTAGCAATGATAAATATATTACTTTGATTTAGGCAATGAAGTTGCATATATAATAGGTGCATCATTTGCTAAGTAAATGTTTCAAGTATTTAGATACTTTCTACTATAATCATGTAAATTATATTACATTTATAATTATAATAATCTTTACACATGTTGCTTTGATAAAAAAAAAATTCGCTGTTTAATTAACAACATGTTGCTATTAATGTAGGTGCATTTAATTGTGTTTAGCCATCAAATTATCATATCATTTATCCAATAGAGATAACATTAAAAAATGACATGTAAATGACTTCAATTTTCTTTAATATTGATAAATATTCCCTTCTAAAAAAATGCCTTAATAAAAGGAATGCTTTTAATGATACCCTTAATAAAAGGAAAGAGTTCCATTTTGAATTCAATAGACTTCATCCTGGTAGATGTGAAGTTGATGAAATATTATGTATGACTTGCCAATTAAGCAATTGTTTATTTGTTTGCAATTGAAAAATATTTTTTCTAGTCAAAGTGAAGAACTGTCATTAAGTAGAATTTAAAATTCAAGATCTTAATTTTGTAGCAGGAATAGGGTGTTGGAGAAAGGTTGACGCAGCCAGGACCTTTTTTTCTTCGGAAAATGATTGCTCAGCTGCCTCAATCCATTGAATAAAGTCTAAGTTTGGTTTGCTAAGTACATTTGAGATTTTTTTTTTTTTTTTCAAATGTCTCTTTAAATAAATTTTAAGTTGCAACTTTTGGCACGAAACGTCTATAAATAAATCAAGAAATCGCTTAATTGTGCGACAGTAATTCATTTAGGAAAATTTAAAGTATGGTATACACATTCTGTGAGAAAATATCAAATTCTGAAATCGTAGAAATTCAATGGAGAAAACTCAATTCATTTTGATGTTTTTAAGCTGAGACCAACCATAATGTAGTAATTGTCCAAATAATATTTTGAGGTTCTCTTTAATGGAACAGGAAGCAACGAATGTGTATACATATGAAGACCATGATTTTTTAAAGATTTTGGTATATGTTGTAATGCATTAGCTACGTTCCAACGATTTATAGACAGCCCAAATTCCATTCTAGTGCTCTCAAGTAATCTGAAGGGAGTAATGATTGAATTTTTGTGGATTTATATGAATTTGATAGCAAGCTTAAATCACATTTATATAAAAATAAATGGTTTCATCAAAATAAATAAAACTTAAGATATGGGGTACTCCATAATTATCTTCTAATGTTTGAGCATTATGTGCTTGGTAGTCTCCATTTAGTGCTGTCTTTTTTAGTACCATACGTAACAAGGATGTATAATTACTTTTGGTAGGACATGTGTGATCAAGGACAAATATGGTAGTTTGAAATTCCACTTTAACAATTACAACGAGGCAGCCTGCTTTAACAGTTAAGACAATCAATAGGTTGAATATGAGCTATCGATTATTTCTTCTCTTGATCAGGACAAGGTGTTTTAGTAATTTAAGGAAATTATTTTAACAGTTTATAATAAATACAGTCATCTGATACACTTTTAATGGAATACTTGTCATTCACACTTAACTTACAAAGCGTATCAATTTTAAAACTGCTAGCTGTAGAAAGAGCAATTTGGGTAATGTTTCCTCACCACAACACCAGTATCATTAGGGAAAATCATGGTGAAGAGACAATAAATTCTTGACGAGGCTGTAGTCGCTTCTACACTTGCCGATTGTGGGTTTATATATTTGCAAGGGGAAACATTTTCAGGCCTTTTCACCAAATTCATGACATGACTAGTAATATTCATTATTTTTGGATTTTGATTTGCTATGTTCTCATGAATCACGATTTTGATTATAGCTTTTACTTTGTGAAAGAATTAATACGCAAATTTAATTTTAGTATGTCATGAATCACCTTATTTTCATGAGGTTTATTGATTAAACAGAAAAATCTTTGTGACGTGGTCCACGATTTCAACCATTTTATCCAAAGTGAGTGGAATGATGGCAGTCAGAATATTTTGGACGGAGGAAGGCAAATGATGAAATATCTCCTAGCATTAGTTTATTAGGAACAATAGTGTGACAAAATGCTAGGGACCCCATTGCGTGTTTGGATTTATTTCATTTTATTTTTTAATGAAATAAATGCAAACATTAAAGATTTCATTTCTTCAAATACTATTGTAAACTCAATTCGTACTTTCGTGTATTTGTAATGCATAAAATTTCTACTAATGACGTGCAATCCATGCGCATATAAAAACACTGTCTATCTTGGTCCTGCTCCTTTGTGACTATTATTTATCGGCACTATGTATGTACTCCTAAAATAGCTTGGTACGCTATAATCTGATTGACGTTCCCGTGCAATTTTTTGTTAGACGAAAATAAGAGTATACATGAGCACGAGTTACATAGGTCGTCTCTAGATAGATTTAGAGACTACACTAGTATGAACAGCCTTTCATAAGTAATAATTAACGACTGAGTTTATCATTATTATAGATGTTTTCAACTATTAATTATTAAAGTTCATAGAATGTTTCATCAACGTAAATTATTTACTGGAATACTAAACTAAACTTTCTGTAAATATTAAAGTGTATTTGTACTTCATTATCTACAATCCACTTTAAACTGTAGGTCCCGGTCTGTTTAGCCTAAAGTGTGCACAAGATGACTGTAGAACGACTACCCAACCCAACTCATTACCTACACTTAATACAAATATATTTACACGTTCGAGATCAATTGGAATGGAAAATGATTTTAAAAAAAAAACTACGTTTGTTTTACGTTTACTTTTTTAAATTTTATTGATTCTGTTCATGAATCTTGAAACTGCATATAGTACATTAGTATCCATACACATCAGAATGCACTCGATTTGAAACAATGGATAACCGGCACTTTTCTTTAAATATTCAATGAATAGTGGTCTCAGATCTTCAAATCTGCACTTCTAGAAAATATGATTTTCCAAATCATATAGTTATATGATCTTCTAATTATATGATTTGGAAAATCATACAATTTATTTCATTTCACTCACACGACCAGATCATTATCTTCTTCATACGCTGCTGCCATCTATTGTTAGCTGCAGAAATGAGATCTACTGGCGTACCGATTACGGAGTACCAATGGGGATAGACCCCTTAACCTCCTCATCTTAATTTATATATAAAATTTACAATTTTTAATTGGCTGCTTAAGGTTAGTATATGGTAAAAAATAAATAAAAGTAAGATAAAAAATTCAAATGAAAAGAATTTAAATGGAAAATTCTGTACAATTAGTGGCCACTAGTCGGTGCCATAAAAATAAAAAATTTTGAATTGCTGAATGCGCGAGGGGGGAGGGGGGTAACGATGAATCTGTAAAAAAGCATGATATGATGATGAAAGGAAAATGAGATGATAAAGATGAGATCTAAACATTGACCGAAATGATTGCAGTGCGAAGTAAAAAAAGAGTCGAGGTAGGCACTCACAAATTGTCCCTTCCCCTATACTTTTTTTTTTAAATAATTCTTTTGTGTACTTACATAAAATATGTCTGTTGAAATCTATACTTGGGGGCAATCTAAGTTGACTATGTTATTTGTGTAACAAGAATGATCTTTCGCAGAAAATTATGGTTATTCATAGAATGCAAGTTTACGGTAAAAAAAGTTTTGAATAACGTATTCAAAAATTATTAATATTATTCAACTATTAATTGAGAATTTAATTATTTTTTCAGTTCTCCTTTTGTCATATTTTTTTAAATTTTGATCAAATTGTATGCCTTAATTCTAAAAACGAACAGCATATTTGCCCAGTTACATCTTTCTGCCATTATACCTTTTCATTATCTTTTCATGCAACTTCGTTTTTATTTCATGTTAGTATTAAGGGATAAAAGTAATTCTCTATTCCCTCGTGAATTTGACTGTCTTTAGCATTTAGAATAATAACCCTGAAATATCGCCATAGTGCTTAATTTCCCCGTGCTTTTCATATAACTACATCCGCTTGTTTCTGAATGTTTATTTGTTTATTATTTACGTTCCATTACTCGTAGAATACCAGAATTTTTTTTTCTAACTTTTCGTAATTCTCTATCTTTTTAAATTCACTAATTTTAGGGATTCGAATACTCCAAATAAATACGAATTTCAACTTCATAAAAAAGAAAAATTATTACATTAAGTTATTTCTAAAAATTGAAACAGTAACAGCTAGAGAAATCTCATACTGAAATGTTCACCATTATATCAAATTTAATTTATGGTTCTGTAGCTTGTATAATGAGAATTCAGAACTAATTTCATCTAAAGCTGCTATTATTATATTTCTATCAAATAGACATTTCTATCTACCTTTAAAAGCAAAATATAGCTGTTAAAAATTTATTTAAAAAAATTAGGTTTACATTGGATTGATGTTCTACATCTTAAGATTTTAGTATTTGGTGGGAATCCCTTTTTAAATTAAAGGAACTAGATAACGATATAAAAGAGTGATTATTCATTGCTGCAAAATGGCTTTAAATTGAATTATTTGATTGATAAAGCATATTTATGATTAATAAGTAGAAAATAATAAGAATTGAACTCTTTTCACAAAATAAGTTTTTATTTAAAAGAAAAAAAATTATCATGTAGACTGATGTTAGTAAAAGATTAAATTATTTTCGTTAAAATTTTATATATATATATATATATCATGCGTTTATTATCATAATATAATAAAAGTTTGGATTGCTTGAATAATAGAATGTAACATTAGAATTGTAGAATTGATTTAACAAAACTATAAGCCATTATTTTTAAAGTATTCCATTAACTTTAAAGCCATTTCCTCATTACGGTTTTAAGTATAATATATATTTTTATATAAGAATAATACGATTGAATAAAAATTAATGAACGATTAAACTTTATAATTTCTAGTAGTTGTGATAAAAGTCCTAACATATATCTAGACACTTACCCAATCATATTTAACCTTTTTGATGTGAATCCTTATAATTTCTTTGCAATTTTTCAGATTAAGTATTCTAACTCAAATTTCCTTCTGACTGAGCCTGAATGGCTGAGTGGCTAGCGTTACCACAGGGTTCGAGTCTCGGCGGTGCCATGGATGTTTGTAGTGGTTCGGACTCCACTTTAAACCGTAGGTCCCGGTCTAATAGGATCGTAGAGCGTTGCGGGGGCATTGTTACTCCGCGTCCGTGGCTTATCTTCAAGTTACACGCGCCGTAACGTCTGTGCAGCGCTTGCCTTAAGGCATCCAAGACGTCCATGTCTGTTTGCCAGCTGCATTGGGGGGAAAAAAAATTCCATTCTGACTTAAATTTTTATCTTTTTACCAGTCAATCTCGGTGAAAATGCTTTGCAAACGTTTAGAATATATTAACTTAATAGGTATACAAACATGTAAGAATTAATTATTTCTATAATATTGCAAAGTGATTGATTATATTGCAAAATGATTGCAATTTATATAGCATTGCTGCTGTACTTTTAATATTTTTGATATTAAATTGTTAATGAGTTTTGAAAAGATAATTATTTAATCTCCATTATACTGTATGATAAATTATTTTGTTTTTTTAGTTTATAAATTATTTTATGCATTTTAAATAAAAGCATACTTTAACTGTTTAGTTATTTTTAGTTACAGACAAAAAAGTTCTTTGATTTTGCAGTGTAGGTTCTTTTTTTAAGTATTTGTCGTGGCACTATATCTAAGATTGATTTAATATCTGTTCAATTAATTCTAATAAAACAAGAATTAGGCGACCAATGTGTTTATTGCGTTTGAAGAATCAGATTAAAAAAGGCCATGAAACTGTACCAACAAAACGTAATTTTTGATATTTTATGGTTCTATCCTTCCAAAAGCAAAGCCTTAACTGACGTATACGACACGGCAAAACGTTTTAAAGTACTTCAACTTCCAATGATATAGATACTCATAGGCAGCTTGCCTAAATAATCAAACTTGTTCTAACTGTGCAACTACTCGTCACCGTTATAATAAATGTCATTCAGAACCAAAATGTGCAAACTGTCATAAAATCCTTCTTCAAATTCAAAATCTAACTATCCTATGTTATTTTTTCCAATACAAACGCAAGATCAACAGACATATTTTAGAAATTTGATCAATATTCTGTAAAAAAAGTAATAAAAAAAAATATTTTGAAGTCAATTCCTACTTTTTTTTCACCATATTGCAGAAAGTCCTTTATAAATAATTTTCATTTATTTTTTTAAGTTTATGTGGCGCCATCTATTTGTAGATATATGCAACTTAAATCTAAAAAAACTAAAATTAATTACTTAAATTTAATTACTGAATTAATATTTGAAAAAACTGTATTAACATCAAGTCTCATCCACTACAAGTTCAAAAAAATGCATTTGAACTTGAGTGGATGAATAAAAAGTATTTTATGAACGATTGAAAATTTGAACAAGAGTGTGAGCTAATAGAAGAAATTGAAAAATTACGAATTCGGGATAAATTAGGTTTAACCTGTTTAGGTTTTAGGTCTATGTATGTATATATATACACACACACAACTGTTTTGCTCTTCTGAATTCCTAACTTACAACTTACAAATTCTGTTGCTATACTAACCCCTATTAGTTCCTCGTTTTCTAGTAGGAGTTTCTTCTAACTGCTGTACTTCTTTAACTTATCGCTATTTTATGGCTCTTAGCTCCCTCATATGGACGACTGCGACCTAATGGACAATTGACTAGCGCTATTGCCTTTGGCGCCACAGACTTCAGGCTCGAATCCTGTCGGTGGCATGGATGTTTATTAGGGGTTCGGAATCCACTTTAAACTGTAGGTCCCGGTCTGATTAACACTCGTGTGTACAAAATTACCATAGAGCGACAAACCAAACGTATGGAAGACCACGTATAGGGATAAGTTTATAATTTTGTTCGCTCTGACTGCAAATACTTAGAAACTTTCACAGTGGAAGCGGCCTTTCGCTCGGACACTCCGAATTGAGTCCAAACTCTTTAAAAATATTAATTAAAATGAGGCAGATAAAATTATGTCTCTCCCTTATATATATATATATACACTCAAAAGCCAAAACATTATGACCACCTGTCAATAACGAGTTGGCCCACCTTTGGCACGCAATACAGTTTCAACCCACCTTGGCATGGATTAATACCACCACTTAATACCAGTTAAATACCACTTCCACCTGATCACGTGCCTTCCACGTCATTCAGGCGAGTTCATTGCAAAATGTAGGGGTGGTCATAATGTTTTGGCTCTTGAGTGTATATATATATATATATATATGCCCTGGTGGCAAGATTTTAGCGACGAGTTTTTCACCGTAACTCCACAAGAAATCATCTGATAGACAACAACAACAAATAAATTATAGTTTAGAGAAACTAAAAAACATGCTTTTAGAGTTAATCAAACTAAAAAGTAAAGAATAATTGTTAACATAAGAATAAAATTACTGACGAGAAAATTAATGTCACTGTTTTAAAAGGGTGGGGTGCTTTGTATGACATTTTTAAACTAACTCTGCATTTCGGAATGAAACTAGTGAAAAATTATGATGACTGATATCGAGCATCCCGCGCTTTTAGAACAGTGACATTAATTTTCTCCTTATGTTAACAATTATTTTTCACTTTTTAGTTTGGTTAACTCTAAAAGCATTTTTTTTTAGTGTTTTTAAACTATAATATTTAGATGAGGTCCCGGTACGGAGGACTGGAACTATAGTTCTTACAGTAATTTAATTGTGAGTAAAACAAAGGCCAAACGCGAATACGTCGAGCCAGCCAGGATTCGAACAGGGAATCTCCTGAACCGTAGTCTGGCGCGTTATCCGTTGTGCCACTGTCCCACGTAGGTTTGAATGCCTTAGGTACTTTCATTCTACATGGGTTAAATTGCTCTTCATAAGTTAAAATAAAATCACTAATCCTGGCGATCGTAATCATGATGAGATAATAAACCTATCAAAATATTTTATTGTCGTCGGTCCTTGATAAGTCTACAACGTTTAAATTAAATCTGATTGCTTAAAGTAGGGCAAAATCGAGCCCAAAGAGTCAGTTACAAACAAACAAACATACAGGTGAAACTAATAAAACCGTATTAAATATGAACCATAACCATTGTAGACCTTACTTAACTACAATGGCTGCTTGGTACTTTCTCCATACTCAACACCAAATTATCCAAAAGTTGTTAAGATAAGACTGCCCAGTTCTCAATATTTGTTTCAGTTGTTGAGTGTTCTTCAGAGGATATAATTGTACCGAAAGGCATCTCTTCAAAGCATCCCATACATGCTTTATTTGATCTAAAACAGCGTAAATTTCTCAACACAATGAGAAATTGAAGGTTTACATTGTTATTTTAAAACGTGAGTTTCGTTAATACAATTTTTTCACAATTTTTTTTTTTTTTTTTTTTTTGAACATTTGAAATAGCTTGTAAGAGATCCTAGATCCTGCCACATCCTAGATTTTGTCAAAAACTGAAAAAACAGCGAAGTTGAGGGAAAAGTGTAAAAATTAATGTATAAAAATATTGTGTGAATGATATATATTTCTGATAAGAAAATAATGGAAAAATTTTGCAAGAATTAATATTTTTTCTTAATGGTAAAATACATGAAAAGTAGGGAAGAAAAATCAAGAAAATATTAAACGTACTCGTATACATTCTTTAACTAAAATAAAGTGAAGCATAAATTGCAAATTTTCAATTTTTTAATCGGGTTTGCAATTTTTAAATTAATATTTTAAGAAAGGTATAACTTTTATATCGATAAACATACAAAAATAAATTTAGAAAGAAAACTATGCCATAATATTTGCCCGAGTTAACTGCCATGAATTTAAATTTCTGCTTCTCTAAATGTTCACTAGATGGCAGCACAGAAGAATATTTTCATCCAAGCTTAAAGCCTGTCTTACAATGTTGGTTCTACCAATTGCATTGTAATATCAAATCTGCTTATTGTAATTAGTAAAAAAATCGGAAGTAGATTTGATATTTGCTTAAAATAATACTTTGCAGTTTCATAGAAGTTGATTTCAATAAAGAGAGGAAGACGTTTTCCTAATGAAACCTTTTTAATTTAATGAATTCTCAACACATTTTTGAAGTTTTTTATTAAGTTCTAAAAGATCAATTGTAACAGAATTGAGTACACATTTGCACAGTAATTGGACAGCCGGGAATCCGAAACGACACCCGAAATATATGTGGCCGTGGAACTGGCAACCAACGAAATGTTGGATTTGTCCCTCTACGGTCATTTTTTTGCACACTTTATGCTGATTAGACCGGGACCTACAGTTTAACGGGGAATCCGAACTACTAACAAACATCCCTGCCACTCCTGAACTCGAATCTGAAACCTATTGTACCAAAGGCCAGAGCGCTAGCCAATTGGCCATCATTCCGCTGATAGATTTGGTTGTCCTTAAAAGTCCTCCAGGAAAGTGACTCGGAGCTAAGTCAGACTTCTACCTACGGGTGCTCTATCACAACAGAAGCTGCCCTTTTTCCTCCGTCCATGAGCAGATACTAGCATGGCTGGTCTGCACTGCTGGACATTGAAGATTAGACACACAACACACCATTAAGTAATAACTCATTTTTTTTAAAGTTTGTAAACGAAAATAAATTTATCTTCGCAGCTTGGCTCAAACTAGTACTTATATCCTTAAACAACACAGGCTTACCTACCTTACCAGAATTTGATAATAACTTCATAAAGCTACAGAGAAAAGAATAATAGAGTAGTGAAAAAATTCTTCTTCAATATTTATCACTACTATCATTGTTTAATTGGTTAATTAAACAGAAAATATGAATTGTTAACAATTTTATTAGAAATGTTAAAAAAGTTTCACGTTATTGTGTTTTCTATTATGTAATTTTGAGCTATAATCTTTAAACCATTGATTCCACCTTAATGTAGTTTACAAATTTAAAAAACCTGAGAAAAATTACACCAGGTAACTTGAAAAAAAATTATTTCCAATACCTAATATATCGAACCATATTATATATATAAATGCAAATGCACAAGTGATGCAAAATTTTTGGCTAACTTTGTATAAGAAAAAATATATTTTAATAATTTAGAAACCGATTTCCGTTAATATACAACATAATGTCCGTTGAGCTATCTGACTTAATGCCCGTTGAGAGTCAAATTTGATTTATGAAACACTATCAGGAACCAGAGTGATTAGAGAGAATGGGCTGTTTTCTTCCTCTCTTTTCTCCATCTTAAAAAATGAGAATGTCTTCCAACTTCCTAATAGCTTTAAAAAGGACATTGTTTGAATTTTGTTTCCGATTTTATTTTTGTAGTATTTTTACCGTACAGATATTAAATGATTCACCATCACTTAATACTTATTTATCCTACATCATATTATATGTCAGGAATCAAAACCGCAGGGCATTTTTCTGTTATTTTATTTCATCAGTAAAAATAGCCTACTGGGATGAATATATTATTTTTATTTTTAACAGATCAATGATTCACGAAAGTGTGTTTCGAACTTCTATTTATAATTTGCCATATAATTCCTGTTTAGGTAATACTCTTTTGAAATTGTTAGCATCTGAAGTTATACTAAGCACTGTGGCTTGCAATCTTTATTTAATATAAAAAAAATAATCAGGCACCTGTTTAGAGTTAAACACTCTATTTGCAGCATCAACTTTCTCAGTTTGCTATTTCAACATGCAGCATCATTCACAATATTTTCAAACACACTTTTTATTAAAAAACAGTTAAACCCTCACACTTACTTTCTAAAAACGCATTAACAGCTGAAATACGTTTCTGTTAAAACTGGCACTTAACAAAAGTTGGTATTCTGAAAGAAACGGTTAGCAAGCACTCTATCCCAAAGACAGAGCTGAAAATTTTGAAAGTTATTGTTACTTACAGCCTTACTGAAACTCAATCTATACAAATTTGGCCACTTACCGTAGAAACAAGAACATATAAACAAATCACAATTACAAAGAGAAAAGACCAGACATTCTTAACAAAAAACAGCCAAAGGCATTAAAAACAGTTAAAAACAAGTTAAATGTTCTAAGGATAAAAATTTAAAAAGCCAGAAGGGCCATAATAAAAGTCTGTGTATTCAGGACATGTTTTCCCCGGCCCTCCTGTAAAGAGTACACAATTTAACATTCTGTTTTAAGTTAGAGTCCAGTCCTGAGCTAACAAGTAGATGGGCGTTATTTATTTTCTCGGTCTTACACAAAATATATGTATCAATCCTAATTTTGGCTAGATGTTCGGCCAGTCAGTCGAGTTCTTAATCTAAGATTGGTGGCCTCTTTGCTAGATTTTCCACTAAATTTTTTCCAGTCCTCCTGGATTTTCTCCCAGACTTTTCCTTTGTTGTTAGATAATAATTCACTAATATACGATGACTCAA
Organism: Caerostris darwini; assembly: GCA_021605075.1. Taxonomy (NCBI): domain Eukaryota; kingdom Metazoa; phylum Arthropoda; class Arachnida; order Araneae; family Araneidae; genus Caerostris; species Caerostris darwini. The sequence goes on from BPLQ01013133.1 coordinate 407,749, forward strand.
TTTTGTCCCATATTGTTCTCCTAAAAGAGCCAAGAGAGATAGGACACTGACCAGGAACTTCTTCAATTCCTTTTTTTGCCAGAAGATCTGCCCTTTCGTTTCCATCAATTCCAGCATGTGATGGAATGCGCCGGAAAGTGATGTATTTACCATTTTCATTAAGGAATTTAATATCTTGTATAATTTTGGTAATTTTGAAAGTATCATTAGACTTATGGATTTCTCGTCAGCGTCACCATGCCACAAAAACAGCGTTGGGTTATTTATTTTATTGTTTCTACTGGAATTCCCAAGACAAGAACAGAGTTGTTAGAAAGCATGCCTGGGTTGTTTTTAACTCTAAAAGTGGGTTACTACCGAATACTAAAATTTCATGTTATAGAACGCCAGCCAATCTTAATCCTGATCCACAGCCCCTTTATGGTTCCGACGTTTACTAACTTTTTATGAAAAGGGAATCTGAGATTGTGAATTTTTTATGAGAAGGAAAGATTTTAGGAACCGAATATCAAAAAGGAAACCGAAATCAAAACGGATATGACTGGATCTTAATGTGGAAGGACAAAATTTTGGCTTGATGTCTGAAAATTTTGTTTTTTGTAGAGATTGATATTTGAAAGAAGGAAGAAATTCTGTGAATAATAAATGATAATAATGAAAATAAATGCAATGTTTCGTAATGTGCAATGTTTGCAATATGCAGAGTTTTTGTTAAATAAAGATGGTTTTCACTCTATATATTTTCAAAAAATTGTATGTGATGATATTGAGTCGTGGTTAGCAGTGATTGAAGCGAGTTTGGCACTCAAAGCAAGCCATTAAGGATTGTTTACTAATCTTCTTTGGTTAGCTGCAGGGAATGGAGCACCATAATTATTATTAATTTAAAGTTATTAGGGATATAACTTTTCTTATTAAGCTACAATAAAATGCGGAGAGAGAAGTTTCCTAGACCAGGGGTAGTCAACCTTTTATAGTTAACGACAATTTTTGTATCTCTGTTAGTAGTAATATTTTCTAACCGCCCACCAGTTCCACAATAATGGTGATTTATAAAGTAGGGAAGAAACTTTACTTTATAAAATTTATGAAGTAGAGTTACCGCAAGTTAAATCATATAATAATAATTTACCAAATACTTTATGTCAGATTTTCTCTAAGTTTGGCAGAATAAATCTTTATAAAACAACTTATTGTAGTTAAATCTGTCTCTTTATTTTATACTTTGCATATACAGAAGCATGAAATGTGATGAAATTAAATTTAATTAATTAAATTATTAATGAGATCCTTGAAGCTGATGCTTCAAATCTAAATACTGGATATCTGGCTCAATTTCTATAAAGAACAAACGAAGGTCTCATCTTCCGGAAATATTCAAGCGGTTTCTTCATAAGTCATAATAAGATTAATAGCATTAAAGCCTGATTCCACCACATATGAGGCAGGGAAAGGCATTAATAGACTAAATATTTTATTCCGCATATTTGGATACAGGCATTTTTAAGCAATATTTTAGAAAAATTCGGTTTCAACGCTTTTAAAAAGTCAAACTAAAAAAAAAATAAAAAAAATAGTTAGATGCTTCAGTATCTGACAAAACTCCTACAGCCGACCATGAAAGCTGGAACACCCACTAGTGGGAGGTAGGGACCAAGTTAAATACCACTGTCGTAGACATTTTTTAAAATTTTTTACAACAAGGGGCTTTGTCTCCTACTCATTTTGGCTCTGGTCTTTGGTATTCCAGGCTTCAGGTTCGAATCCTGGCGGTGGCATGGATGTTTGTGAGTGGTTCGGAATCCACGTTAATCTGTAGGTCCCGGTCTGTTTAGCCCAAAAGAGTGCATAAGATGACCGTAGAGCGACAAACCAAACCAAACCTACTCATTTTGCTCGCCAATTCTCGTAGTTTTTTTATCGAATGCTCAAATGTTAATACTAAAATTTTGATCAATGACTGTGTGAATGGTGGGTTATTTCGGAACCTATTCTCTCTTGCAGATAACTTATATAGATATATTAAGACCTTATTGATTGCAAGGATATCTGTTTTGAAGTTTCTATTGCTGAGCAACTAGTCAGCAAATTCAACCGATTATAGTTCTACACACATATTTTTCATTAACTATTAAAATAATAGAATTAATAGGATTTAATCAACCATTTTTAATAAATAATTATGGTTACGCTAACTATAACTATAAATAATATAATTACACAAATAAAAAATTAACCGACATGAACTTTGTAGGAACATTTTTATAGGATTGACCTGATTTTGAGAGATTTTTTTTTTTCGATTTTTTTGTGTTTTTTTTTTATGCTGTCTATGAAAAAAAAAATTTTTCACCGAAAAACATAATATAAATAAAAAGTAATAGAAAATGAATATATATATATATATATATTTGATAGAGTCTACAGTAATTGCACAAGCATGAAACAATATAAAAATAATTAATAAAAAACAAAAATAAGCGATAAAACAATATAATTACACAAATAAGAAATTAGTCGACATGAACATTGTAGGCACATTTTTATAGACTTAACCTGATTCTGAGAGATTTTTTTGCTATCTTTTTTGTGCTTTTTTTAATGTGGTCTATGAAAAAAATTGTTCACCGAAAAACATAATATAAATAAAAAGTAATAGAAACTGAATATATGTATATATAGTATATATATATATATATATTTGATGTTTGTAGTAATTACACAAATATGAAACAATATAATTACACAAATAAGAAATTCGCCGACATGAACTTTGTTGGCACATTTTTATAGATTTAACTTGATTTTGAGAGATTTTTTTGAGTGCTTTTTTATGTTGTCTATGAAAATAATTGTTCACCGAAAAACATAATATAAATAAAAACTATTAGAAAGTGACAAAAAAAGACTAAATAATACACTGAAATTTGTATTTGTGTGATCTCTGTCCAACACACAAAAACAGATTTGACAGAAGTTAAAAAATAAAAATAAATAAAAAAGAACTGGTACCTTAAATAAGAGAAACTGCACAGTCATTCTTGAAACAATAATACCGTATATGTCAAAACATGCATAGCTTTGAATATTTGGACACAGTGTAAGCTGCAAAAGGGGGGAACCGGAAAGCACAGATCGATTCTTGCTACTCAAGTATTACGCTAAACAGAAAGCTTTAAGGGAGGTCTTCCCGTGAGAACCTCCTTAACTCGGGTTCGGCATGAATTGCAAAGTTTATTCAGATCAGCCTGAAAAGCAACCCCTTTCGACAGTTGCATAAACATGAAGGGTAGGGCAAAACAGGGGCATGCTGATAAAATATTTCGTGGTAAGTAACAGATGTTTCGGATTGTACCGTTAAATTGGTTTCTAAGAGTTGCGGTTCTTTGAAAATGAATTGTGAAATTTATGTAAATACACAAATACCGCCAACTAAAAGAGATCATGGCTAGTTCTTGAATTTAGTGTGAACATACAAAATTACATGTTTTTTAATTTTGTTTAAGAAAACACTTACGTTTTTAATATAAATGCTACACAAATTAATTCATTTTAGTGTATTGTTTTTATAATTAATTTAATCATTAATTTAAAACACTATCTAACAAAATGAAGAATTTTTATGATCAGAAGTTGGATTTAGATTCAGATTTTATTTTGGATTTTTTTTTAAATATTAGATTGACTTTAGTGTATTTATTTTTATAATTAATTTAATCATTAATCTAATACACTACCTAACAAAATAAAGAATTTTTATGGTCACCACAAAATATTAGATTCACTTTAGTGTATTGTTTTAATAATTAATTTAATCGTTAATCTAATATACTATCTAACAAAATAAAAAATATTTTTATGGTCACCACAAAATATTAGATTCACTTTAGTGCATTGTTTTTATAATTAATTTAATCATTAATCTAATACACTATCTATCGAAATAAAAAATATTTTTATGGTACACGACATATTAGAGTTAATACTTGACTTATTACATTTTTCATGATGTTTTTTTTTATATTTATAAAATACTTGGGTATTATTCTAAATTAGTTATATTTTTTAACTTAATAGAGTCATAAGTATTCCGTAATTGGTCCATACGCTGCTGTTGCCATTATGTAGGAAGAAAATATTAGAAATATATTATGTATTTAAATACAAATGACTTAAAAGGTGTTTGATAAATAAAGTAAATAAAGTTAAGAAAAGCTAATATAAAATAATAAATTTTATGTACTAAAATAACTTTATTAAATCTTTTATTTTCGTACTTTTGTCTTTTGCTGGTGGTGGCATGAAAGTTTGTTAGTGGTTCGAATCTACATTAAACTGTAGGTCCCGATCTAATTAGCCTAAAGTGTGCACAAAATGACCGTAGAGCGACAAACCAAACCAAACCTCTTACTTTTGTGTTAAATGAATTTATTTATCAAAATTAATAAGAGCTCAGTTATCCGACCCACTAAGTTAATCGTTACCCTTCTTTACAATGGCTTTATTTTATATGTAATGATTAACGATAATAAAATTTCTTAAATTAAATATTTTCCCCCAGTTTATTTTCCTTTATTTTTTTTCCCATTTTATCCTCAGAAAAACAAATTTTATCTTTGATTTTCAGTTCTTAAATATAGCTTATTTATATTTATAACGAAGAAAAAGAAGAGTAATTACATATTTTTTTCATGAATCTGTCTTTGGTTTATTATTATTTTATAATATTTTACCTAAGCTAGAATAATTATAAATTTGCTTGCATATAATATTTTATTACTACTAGTATTTATTTCTTATCTTGTAATAATTATATATACTTAATAATTCGAAAATACAATTTATAATAGGTTGTCCGACGATTTTGTTTATTTGATAAATACGTGGTCCCGTGAGTGTCGGATAGAGCCTACTATACAGTAATAGTTATGAACAAATATTAATAAAAACATTGATTCAATTCTGCTTATTCAGATTTTGAAGTCAAATTTTAATTGCTTTTCTAGCTCTTGGAATCGTGAGTTAATATAATTTAGGAAAATATTGACAAATAAAATAAAAGTAAGTAGGATTAATATATAAGTATATATACTTAAGTCTTATGTATACTTACTATAAGTACATATACTTAAGTCTTCGTTAATCTCACTAGATTTTTAACTTTCGTAATTACTAATAGATTCTTCTTTAATGGCGCAACATCAACATGGTGGACCAAGGCCGTCTGTTTGCTGGCAGATTCCTAAACATGAGATGCTTTCTTTTCACGGGGTAGGTTTGTCAGCCCTACGCCCAATAGTCCTATTAGATCGGGACCTATTGATTTGAAGTGGATTCTGTGCCATTATAGGCATCTATGGCATCACCAGTACTGGAGGCTGAGATCTGCGGCCCCGATTGTCAGAGAGCTAGCCACTCAGCCATCAGACCCACTAATAGACTTCTCACCCACATCATTCCCAAACTGTATAGGGGAAACTCAGCTCTAGGCATAATGATGTGGTGTGATATGGTGAGGTATAGTAGTAGTAGTAGTTTTACAATCTCGGCAATTCAGCTCTAGGCATAGTGATTAAATAGTAGTAACTGTAGAATCTAGGTTAGGTATGGCCATTTAGATCGGGAGTCAAGTGTCAAGGTTGGCTCAGATTATTTTCATTTTTATTGTGAAGAAAACTATGAAATTTAACATCTAAAGTCAAATATGCTCTTTTTTTCCTATAAAAATTAATCTTTTAGGATAAGTAATCTGAGAAATGTAAAAATATTTTCTTCAAAAAATCTTTCAATAACTTCCAAGAAGTTTCAACATTTTAATGTTTTATTTTTTATAAATATCCTTATTCTCAACAACAAAAACAACATAAAAAAAAAAAAAAAAAAAAAAAAAAAAAAAAACCACACACACACACACACAGAAGTGTTATTAAGTAACTTGTTGGATTAACCCCAAACAGTCCCTTCTCAGTATTATATGTTGTTACTATGCAGCCATCATCTTATTGCAAGATAAAGAATTATTTGAGAATCCATTTAGATAACGTCATTAAAAAAATTCTGTAAAAAAAAATAATAATAAACACCAACAAAAAAACATAAATAGTCATATCTCACCATTTTCTGAATCGAATAAAAAAAGGGTTCTGTTACTTTCTTTGTTCTACACCCCTTTCTTTTAAGTCCTTTCAAGCGACACATTTATGATGCATTTTTCTCGCATGTCAGTTACAATGTCCCATGGAGTGCGAATGGTTTTTGTTTGTTCAGTTAAAAAAAAGAAAAAAGAGAAAGAGACTACTAGAAGAATAAAAAAAAATCTTGCTGTGGAACAACCGCATGGAGACATTCAGCTATATGCATACTCTGAGAACGTGTCTTTTTATCCTCTACCACGTTGAACTATAAGAAGAATGACACATGTCAGGAAGTAATGCAAAGGAGCAGTTTGTCAGTTTGCGTTTGAAGGAATCTCTAGATGTATCCTAAAAAAACAAAGCTAGTCGAGGTAGAGGGCACGTGTAAAAATTTAAATTTGGTAAATTTAGATCAGAAAATATTAGAACAATCTATATAGTTTGTTCTTGAAAAGTTAATTGCTATTTATTTCTTTTAAAATTCTTTTTCTTTTTTTGTTCCCGTTTAATTATTTAAGAAGGATTTAAATAGGTTTCTGATGATTACTAAATATTGTTTGACGTTATGTAATTAGTTCTTTTAACACTAAGAAAATAACATTATGAGTTTAGTTAAAAACTTTTGTATTAAGATGAATTAATTGTATGTTGCATGAATTTGTGATTTGTAAAACGAACGGATAAAAACTATACTGAAATTCTGGACAATTTAAATTAAAGACAAGTATTTGCAATATATTGTTTAATGTATTAAAATTAATTGCAGTTGTTATTGTTTTATGTTAAGCATGTATAGCTAATAGCGTGGACTGTAACCTGTTAAGCATGTATAGAACAGTAAAAAAACAAAAAACAAAAAAAATTCGAAATTCTAACATGCATGTAAATTTTGACATTTCGGTGACATTTTTAATTTTAGATTTTTCTTCCTACTAGAGAGAAAAAATTGGCAGAATACATAACAAAAATTAGTGAAAAAGTTTAGAGTAATCAATAAATATCTTTCAGTTCCACTTTGAGGTATAAATATGCGAAATATGGCAAAAAGTGGAGACGAAATTTAGTAAAGAACGAAAAACGTTGTTTCAAAATTTAATTTTTGGATGCTTTAAATATTTATTTTATAAAAAGGGGAAATTATATCTTATTACTTACTTAATATACTGCAAAAATAAGGTATTTCGAGTTCCAGAATAAAAGATGCAAACATTTAACTCTAAAATACTTCTATGAATTAAGTTTAATTCATTAATTTTTTCCTATATTTTTCTATACTGATTATTTGAAAATAAAAAACCCAAGTAGTTTAAAAAACACGTATAATATGAATAAGTATACAGTGACACGTCTTGAGCATTGACTCCATTTTAGATCTGATCTATCCATCACTATTGGTTTCTCCAATGATTGCAAGAGAAGCTTCCATTGTCAGTTTTACTCTATTTTTAACATATTGAGAGTAGCACGGGAAGTTTATGTTTCCAAATACAGACATTGGACATTCGCGAGACTATCAGTTGCACTGTATCCTCGTTCGTTAGTTGGTAATTCTTCCAATCTACGAGGAACATGTAAGATTTAGATTTAAAGTTAAGTCCAGGAATTTTGAACACATGATCTCCTATTTCAATTTCTTTCCTAGATTTTAAAATCTTGCGTGGGACAAATTATTGCACAATCTGGTCTAGGTTAACAAGCATTGATGTTTCAAGAAAACAAAAGCAACCACTTATTTTTTGGATGAAATGATCCATAACTAGTTTCAGATTGTCTGTATGATAAGTAAAGCTTAAAATGTTTCCAAAGATTTTGTGTTCCATCTGAACAATTGTGATATGATTAGATACTAAATCATGCTTTTTGGACAAAAGTCATATCTCGTAGTTCTTTGGAGGGATCATATGTATCAGTATAAATGAAAGATTCGATTAACAATTGTCCATCAGTGAACATGGAAAAGTTTTCCAGGATTTTTGTAGGGAAAATTCTAAACATGTCTTCTTTTTCAGGGTAAATTCTATTTTAAAGACATATCATTTGCTGCAGTAGTGAAGATATCACGAAGGTATCTCTGGTCTGTTTCAAAATTGAAACTGATTTTTTTAACATTTTAATAGTAAAATATGTATTTTATTATTTATTGAATGAAAAAAAATTTGCAATGCTTTTTTCATAAAAATGTATGTTATGTTATTCTTACATAAGATTTGTTTCATTATTACAGTTTCAGAAAAAACAGCAAGATTATTATATTAACAATAAGTTTATTAACAGAAATATTTTGCACAATGGAACTAGCGTGATGACTGAAAGAGCTATACATCACAAGGTAAGACAGCACATGCATATTATAAATATTATGCTTCTGTACGCATGCGTACTAAAATTCATATTATAAATATTAATTCTTATATACGCATGCGTAATAAAAAGCATATATTCAATTACTTTTTACAGTATACACAGTATACTGTAAAAAGTACACAGTAATTACAGTATAGGTTGCCGTATGCAGAAACTTTGTATCCTAATTGTAAATCAAATTATGTTAAACATTTGCTTCACGACATTGCGACTGTTTTTAGACAGTTTTCATTTTCGCTCCGATCACATTAGATATATTATATTATATTAAGTTTAAAATAAAAAATTACTTAATTTACTTAAGACAGTTAAGTTTCATTATTACAGTTTCAGAAATAACAGCCAGATTATAATATTAATAAAAAATTTACAAATAGAAATATTTTGCACAATGGAACCAAAATGGTGATGGAAACAACTATACGCTACAGGATAAGACAGCACATGCATATTATAAATACTCATGCTTCTGTACGCATGCGCAATAAAAAGTACATTTTATATACTTAAAGATAAAGTATAATTAAAAGTATATTATATATTATATATAATTAATGTATCTCGTATGTAATGTAATCATGTACGCATCCATGATAAAAGTGTATTTATATATATGTATTTAACATCATGTGATGTATAACGATTTCAATTACAGTATAGGCTGCCGTATACAGAAACTCTGTATCCTAATTGTAAATCAAATTATGTTAAACATTCGTTTCGACTGTTTCTAGACAGTTTTCATTATCGCTTCCGATCACACTAGGTACATTATATTATATTAAGTTCAAAATAAGAAATTATGTCACTTCTTCAGCAAAGTTGAAACTGGTTGTTTTTTAATATTTTATTAGTAAATTATGCCTTTTATCATTATTTATAGAAAAAAAATTTTAATGCTTCCTGCATAAAAATTTGTGTTACTATATTATTCTTACTTAAGATTTGTTTTATTATTACAGTTTCAAAAATAACAGCAAAATTATTATATTAACAAAAAGTTTATTAATAGAAATATTTTGTACAATGGAACTAATATGGTGATTGAAAGAACTAGACATCACAAGGTAATACAGCATGTGCATATTATAAATACTTATTTTTCCTTACGCATGTACTAAAATGCATATTATAAATATCAATTCTTATGTATACATACGTAATAAAAAGTATATTATATATACTTAAGCGCTGTAACATCATGCGATTTATAACGATTTCAATTAAAGTATAGGCTCCCGTATACAGAAACTTTGTATTCTAATTGCAAATCAAATTATGTTTAACTTACGTTTCACAACATTGCGATTGTTTCTAGAGAAAAATTTGTCACTCCTTAAGCAAAATTGAAACTGATTTTTTAAATATTTTAATAGTAAAGTATGCCTTTTATCATTATTTATAGAATAAAAAAATTTCAAAGCTTCCTGCATAAAAATTATTATCTATTTTATTTTTATTTGAGATTTGTTTCCTTATTACAGTTTCAGAAATAATAATAGGATTAATATATTAACAAGAACTTTTTATTAATATAATAATCTTACTGTTATTTCTGAAATATTTTGCACAATGGAACCAAGATGGTGACTGAAACAACTATTCATCACAAGGTAAGACAACACATACATATTATAAATACTTATGCTTCTGTACGCATGCGTAATAAAAGGTATATTATATATACTTCAGCGACGTAAAATCCCGTGATATATGACAATTTCAATTACAGTATAGGCTTTGTAAATGAAATTATGTTAAACATTCGTTTCGCGACTGTTTCTAGACTTTCCACTTCCGATCCCACGAGGTAACAAAACAAAACCGAGACTAAGCTTTTTGCAAAGCAAGTCTGCTGGTAATGAGAGCATGTTTGTGGTGGTACTTGGGTGGTCTGAATTTGTTTGAGCGTCATCTGGCTCTCCCAAGAATAACAATCTCTTCCTTCCCTAGCTGCATCCAAATATTGGCACATGCCTCCTCGCCGATTGTTGCCATCGTGGCCGCGCTCCTGAAGGCTCCAACGATTGCTGTTACCTCGGCAAACACTTGATGCAGTAAATGCGCGTATCGAATCGCGACTCAAAAAAGGCCGACGGACTTGAGCAAAATCCTAAATACAATCAATAGGAGATAATTGACTGGAAACGAGTTCGTTGCGAAAGATAAGCAAACACGAGGACCAGAAGATTTTCTTTGTAACATTTAGGAGGGGAATTATTCTTCTTTGAGTTGCATTAGTTCTTATTTTGAATGTTTGATCTTCCGGGTTTTAGAAGGAGAACTTACCAAAGTTCTCAGTGGTTGTTTTTTGTATTTTGTGTACTGAGGTATAGGACAGGGGGATTACTTCTCAATATCGTGATGTATCGCTCATCATAAATAGGCAAATTATATATATATATATATATATATTTCTTGAAGGTGTTGGGGAAAGTGATTTTTTGGAGAAGACGGTACAACGTAGAAATTTATCAATACTATAAAGACCCAGATATTATAAAATTTATTAAGATCAATAGATTAAACTGGGCTGCTCGTGTATTTAGAATGAATGATTTAAACACTGTAAAAAGGCTATAAAGACCTGTTTTATTTAAAGATTTGTTTTGGTAAAGCCACAGGGACAAAGAGGAAGGGACGCAGTTGAAAAAGAGTTTTCTGTAATAAAGGTTAAGAATTGGGGAACCCTTGTCACCCAGAGGAATCCATGGAAATCTCATCAAAGGAAAGCCTTGGCTCACTGTGGGTTGCTATTGATGATGATGATGATGATGATATATATGATGATATATATATGAGTGTGTGTATGCTACAGTCCAACTTAAAAAATTATAACAATTAGCGTTTTAATTATTTTCGCTATTCACTTTTCGTTTGAGTGGTATGTAGTCGGATCTCGAAAAGATTGTCATTATGTATTCTGCTTTATTTATGCCTGGCGCCATCTGGTGGCGGGATCACTTCATCTATAGTTTTTTTTTTATTTATCTTTAGAATTAAATTATTTTTTATTGGAATTTAAATTATTTTTTATTATTAAATTTTTATTTGCATAATTTTTTTTGTAATATATTTTTTGTTTCAAATATTCTGTTATACAGGATTATTTATATTTTACTTTCTAAATTCTCTTTATTTGGAATTTTGTTTGCCCGACTAGTGGTCCAGTGGCAACGTGCGCCACAAGTGAGCATTAGGGCGGAGGTTCAATACACTGGCGGCTTTGTTGTAGACACGGTTTCACAAAACGAGGAGACTCGCTGGTGTTTGTGGTGTTCAGCATGGGTCAACAATTCTGATGGCCCAACAATGGGCCATCAGGTCCATATCTCTCTCTTTCTTTCTCTCTCACTCTATATATATATGTGTGTGTTTCGTGGGTCTTCATAGAATTGTAACAAATTAGTAAATACTACAGTACGATTTGTCCATTGCTACTCTAGATTACTTAAACGTTTACAAATAATCAAAGTTTATCTTGGGATCATAAAGGAATAGATATCTGATGTAAAAAGAAGAAAAAAAAATATTCAAAAATAAAGAACCAATGTATTGAATGGTTCATGCTTACCGGAAAGAAAGCTTTTTTAAATGGCTAAAATTTATACTTAGACTGACAGCACATAAAACAGAGTTCCTCAAAACATGTTAACAGCTTTTATATTTTAATTTTATTGTAACATCAGATGAATTCCTCTCATCCTACTATTATGCAGTCGATAAACGAAAAAGAAATATTTTATTTCCAAAGGGAACTACTTGATAAAAAAGAAGAAAAAAAAATCATTCTTCGTATCATTCTTCCAAAATATCCTCTAATGCACTGAATCGCCTATAGTAATAGCATCCGATTCGGTACATACACTCGAGGAAACTGAAGAATAGACCGAGAGAGATATTAGTCTTTAGGTTACAAACGTGATCGATTGCATTAGAACGATTGGCAGTCGAGCCGAAATTCGATATCGCCGATTCCCTCTTCAAATATAGATTTGAGGACAATAGCAGCGGTAAATGCCATTTTCTGTAAATCGAGCCAATCATAATCGATTTAAAGGTACTCGGGATTTATCGATATTGACACGATAAATAGGAAGTTGTTTAATGAGAAAATGCCCCAATGATTTTCATTTTCTTTTTGGGACATAGTTTAGTTTTGTTAACAAGTTTTAGTCAGGGTAAATTTGATCATCTAAATAAAATTGATTTTTTACCGCATGCAAAGAAAAGAAAAAAATTCCTGAAACATTATAAATTATGAAAAATCAAATTGTAACTTTTGCGCCTGATGGCCGAGTGACTAGCGCTCTGTGCCACCGGTCTCAGATTCAAGCCCCGACCGTGTCATTTTTTTTTTCTTATCCCACTTGGTAGACAGCAACATTTAAACCAAGTTCAAGAACTCGTGTGGTCGCATGGAAGGAGGGGCAGCTCCTGTTGCGATGGAGCACCCGTAGGTAGAAGTTTAACTTGGCTCCGTGACACTGATGAAAGAGGGCAGTGCCTTCCGGGAGGACTTTTAGGGGGAACTACCCTTAGAAAATAATTTAATGGCTATATTAGGCTGAACAGAAAGCAATGCTGGATTTTAACTTACTTAAATTCAAGTCGATATAAATGACCGAATACGATTATGATACTTCTTTTAAAATAATTTTCAATTTAATATCATTCCCTTTATTATCCACTCCTTTACACTTATATTTTTATTTTTATTTTTCAGAGACCTGATGGAATAGGAAAAGTCGCATATTCGCAGTATCAAGCGTTGTGAGTTTGGGGTCTATGGAGATCATAGTGAAGAAATTCGAAACATTTCTTCCAAATATTCAATGCTTCCAAATAATCATCAATCTGCATTGGTCAACGACTTCTCTGTTCATTTCCAAGACTAAAATTACCTTCTCGGAACGTTTTGAAGCAATGTAGATATAAGGGAAAGTAAAGTTCAACATTGCTTTAAAACGTTCCCAGAATGTAACTTTAGTCTTGGAGATGAACACAGAAGTGGTTGGCCAATGTAGGTTGATAATGATGATTTGAAAGTCTGATAAAGCCAAAACTCAATATAACAAGCAGAGAATTATCTGATAGACTCCACTATATGTAAAAAACAATAGTGGAACAGCTAAAATGATAAGAAAAATGCTTGAATACTACATGAGCATACAGATCAAACCGTCTGCAATGAGTGAATATTTGTATTTCAATAGTCACAAGAAATGAAATTGGTCCTTTTTTAAAGTGTATAGTAACTGGAGATCAAAAGTGTATACTTTATGCAAATGTTACTCGAAAAAGACAATGGTTAATCCCAAAAGAAAAACCTATTCCTACTGCATAGCTAGGATTGCATCTAAAGAAGGTTTTGCTAAGCAGTTGAAGGGATGGCTTATTTTGAATTGATTGTAAATTACTAAACTGTCATCTCAGACATTTACTGTCGACAATTACAGAATATGAAGCAGAATTTACTCACTCCATTACTTATTGAACTGAGTGTCATTCTGTAACAAAATAAAGTCCGGTCTCACACCGCACAAATGACTCAACAGAAACTGAAAAAATTAAGATGGGAAATTCTACCAGACATAACCCCATCAGATTATTATCTTATTAGGTCTCCACAGTATTTTCTTGATGTTAAAAATTTAGTTATAAACAGAAGATAAAAATTTTCTCCAAATCGGTATTTTGCTGCAAAAGCAGAGAATTCTTTCAAGATGGATTCAAAAAGTTACTCAAAAGATAGTTATATGTATAGAAAATGAGGAAGAATATATTAATGATTAAATATGCGTAACAATAAATTTATGTGATGTGATTACTTATGTGATTTTATTTACCATTTTCACCATTTTATGGAACCACTGTGATAAGTGAAAAAATGAAATGTTTTTAGAGATGATACTAATGCTTTGCCAAATACGTATGTGAAACACATAATAGAAACTTTATTTAGTTATTATCAGATGAAATTCTGATTTTAGATTAATGATTTATGTAATAGTCAATAATTCTTAATTAATAAAATTATATTCAAATAAATATCAGTAATTTTTAGCAAATTTTAATAACTGGATGACCAATAATCAATTGTCAATAATTAGGGATATATATATAGAAATGATCTGTCTGGAAAATTTTTTCTTTACATAAATAAAACTTTCACAACCGTTTCTAAAAAATATATTTGCTTGTGTAAGGGAGGAAACATGAAAAATTTCAACAGGCATCATGACTATCGATGCGAGGCGCTTTATACACAATGTTTCAATCGCCATCGAGTTTCCTCGTTTTTGAAATTATTAGAACATTCATCATTTTCATATCAAGTAAAATAACAATACTTCATGTCAAAATGATGAAAGCAGTGATTGCAACGATTGCTGTCCAAAACAAGAAGATCAAATAAATAAAAACAAATTTAATACAAATTGTAATACAAATTTAACAACAGATTTAACACAAATTTAGCACAACAATCCAACATAAATTTTACGAAAGGAAAAAAGTAAGAAAAAAAACCCTATCCAAATCGTTCATAAAAAGAACAGAATAAAATATCTAACTCGCGTAACATTTTCAAATCGGATAATCGTACTTTCATTACTTAAAACGCAAATAAAGCGAAGAGAAGGAATGGGGGAGGAGGGAAGTCAACCCCCTATTGCAATTCTAAATGTTGTGTAAAACCGCAAAACGGGCGGCAGACAGGGAAAGAAGAAAAAATAATAATCATAACAACAAAAGCATTTACATTCAACCCGGAAATAATAATCGAGTTAAATCGAGAAGAAACGCAAGCGGTAAATGTTTGCAAAAAAAATTTTCAATTCTGGGTTTTTAAAAAATAAAATTTGACAGAGCGGGTTGGTTTCATCGCAGACGTTGTGCAATGAAATTGGATTAGCCACTCAGTATATTGGAAGAATCGGTACCGGAAACACTTTCTTCGCATCGACCTGGGAAAAAAATTAGCATTAAAAAAAAAGTTAAAAATAACACAGATGAATTCGTTTCTCTTTCATGTTTCGTTTCTTAAAAGGAAGGGGGTTAGATTTTTTTTGTTTAGTAAATATGCAGTTTTTCGTTTCGGATAAGTTTTCCAATAGTATTCCTCTGAAATTGACACTAATACAATTGGAAAGATGTTTAAAAAATGCAAAGGGTTAGCAACAACAATTTCAGCCTTCCTTTAACACGAAAGTGTGTACATTTATAAGAGTCAATTTCTTTCTGAAATATATTTTTAAGATTTAAATGGCTTATGAAATGCGATTAGGATAGAGAATCAGGGATCTTCTCCATATTAGACACGGCTTATTTAATGCAACAATCAGTTGATATGACATAGTTTTTTTTTTTAAATTAATATTATAGAAAAAGATATTTATTTGAGCTCTAATTCGTTAATCTGAAATTGATATCAAAATGCTGAATGTTCGATTAAATAACATGTTACTATTTTAAAATGTACTTTTTAAGTTATAAATTTCTTTTTCAGTCAATATTATATTAAAAAAAAAATCCATATATCGAATTTTTAAATAGTCAAAATTAATTTTAATTGAATTTTTTATCACTTTTTATTATATATACAACTTTTTTTTTCCAACTGTTATACCTTGCATTACATTTAGTGTTTCCTGGAGGGTAACGTAGATCTAGCTCCTCGTGGTGCATTCCGGGCAACGTTTGATACGAAACTCAAAAAGATATACTCAAAATAATCTACAAACATGGCCTTCAGTCTGGCTCTCAGTGTGAGTTTCTTAGAGTTCTGCAGTGGAACGCTGGTGGATTGTCCCAAAAAAAGAGAGAGCATAACTAAAAAGACCCTTAGATGCTCCTTCTTTAAGGATGTTGCCGCTAGAAACAGCCACAAGCCCTGTTGCGATTATATTCATGATATCCATAAATGACCTACAGAAAAATCGTTAGAATTGCAACGGGTTTTTTGTGGTCACGATTGTGTCTGTAAACACCTTCACAGATTTAAACTAACCCCCGACCCTCTCTGTCTCTTGTGTGATAACCAGGAAGAAATGGTTATATCTCCCTTTGTTTCCTATTCTGCACTGCCTCCTGTTTCTTTATGGAAGCGTTGTTGGATTGCCAGACTTAAGTGGATGGATTAATTGATGTCATTTGTTTGTATCTTTTTCTTTGTTTTTATTTTTTTAATGAAATCTGTTGTCCTGTAAACTTGCCATTGGAAATAAAAAAAACATTTAGTGTTTGATAAATTATATGATGTAGCAGTGAATTATTTTAAAAGGGAAAAATCTTACTTGAATTTACAATCTAAATTAATATACTGAAAACTTCGTTTAATTTTATTTGTACTTTATGAAACGTAACAAAAATCTGATTTTCTTATTTTCTGTTTACAAGATAAAACCAAAATTTTAATCCTGACCGTTCTTCTGATGTTAAGCCGTAAATTTAAATGGGGTATATGTCTCAAAAATACAAAGTTTTATTTGAAAATAGTGGTTGTATTAAAAATAACAGTGCACTTTACTATCAGTACGTGAACTATTTTTTGAGTTTGTTTTTTGTAATAATCATGTCATTAGTTGTCTGTAATTGTTTCAAATAATCTTATGCCTATTATATCTATAAATATAAATTGAAATTGGAGATCCTGCTGATGGCTCATAATATATGAAAATAATATAATTTATAATACAGATAAGTTGTCTGTTTCAGACTATATTGCATATTTCATTACAGTAGCAATTCCACATTTCATTATCACTGTAAATAAATGTGCAATTGCTGACAAGGACGTCCGTTTTTAACGTTATTTTATTCAAGTCTTTGAGATTCATCACTGTTGTAATGAAATGTGCGATTGCTTACATGGACGTCTGTTTTTTAGTATTATATTATTCGACTCTTTAAGATTCATCACTGTGGTAAATAAATGCGTGATTGCTTATATGGACGTCTATTTTTTAATATTATATTATTCGGCTCTTTAAGATTCATCACTGTTGTAAAGAAATGTGTGATTGCTTACATAGACGACAGTTTTTTAATATTATATTATTCGACTCTTTGAGATTCATCACCGTTATAAAGAAATGTGCGTTTGTTTACATAGAGGTCTTTTTTTTAATATTGTATTATTCGATTCTTTGAGATTCACTGACATTGTAATAAAATTGTGATTGTTGACATGGACGTCTGCTTTTTAATATTACATTATACAACTTTTTGAGACTGAATAAACTTAAAGATTCCGAAATTATCAGTGCTCATATAAAATCAGAAGAACCGAAAATCATGTCAGACTTATTGTAAGTCATGTTGGGCTTGTTGTAATCAATTTTTAATCATAATTGCTGTTTATTAACCTCAAATGCTTTGCAATGAAATAACTATTTAACATGAAACCGATTTTTGAAAGTAGTATTACATTATTGAAATCTCTATATTCTTTCTTTTCATTCCCATATAATTAATTAAATATCTCAAATTCAAGTATCACTGATTTTATTAATTAGAAAAAGTTGATAATTACTTGGTTCACATTACCATAGAACAATGTTTGAAAGGCGTTAATGGTAAAAAAAATTAAAGCCTTAAATTCCTGTATTTCTATCTTTGTATTTCTGTAAAGGCAATTTTTATGCGTAAATAACTTGTATTTTATTTCAAAGTGCTACTATATTTCGCTGAAAAATATCCGATGAAACTTTACTTGCCAAATCCGTTAAGTCATTGTCAAAACCAATGTCTACTTTTACAGTAGGTACTAATTCCTCCACACGATACAGATTTAGCAAATTTGCAAGAACGTGAAAACTAAATTCTTGGGGAGTTGGCAGGTTTTAATTACCGATGCTGACAAATTTCGTATCAGCTTCGAGCAGCGTCGCCCCACCATCTGCTTCGGATTACTGTCACTCATTTTCGCAGCGACATTACAGACTCGACGCCACTCGACAGTTTGTTTTTTCAACTAAGCGAGCTCTGTCTGTATAAATGCAGGCTACACGGATAACAAAAACATTGGCACATTAGTGGTGGTTGCTGCGAGTCAAAATGTACCTCCTACGGACAACAGGAGAAACATTGTGCCCAACCTTGGCACATCGCCGCGTTTTCATTTCCCCAGAAGACGAAGCGGGAAATGTCATTCAAGTCAATAAATGTTTGATTTAGCCAGAGCTCATGCCACGGGGAATTTGGATGGTAGATGGGTTGAAATCTTGGAAACTTGAGAAGAATATGGGGAAAGGAATGTTTTAAAAAAAATGCAAAATGAATGCTCTGAAATGCAAATTTGTTTTTTAATTAATTAATTAATAAATTTTTCATATTTACATGTTTTTTACTAAAAACAAAAATATGCATTTTTATAATTATGACGAATAAGTTTTTATCCTATTTTACTTATTTTTTTGCAACAGAAATTTCAGTATAAATTTAGCAATGCTGATTGCACATTACAATTATAACTATAATCCTTTACTTTATCGACAGAACTTTCGAGATCGCCATAAGACGCGTATTATGATATGACATATCACTAAAAGACCCTTTACTTTGACTTACTTCATTTACCGTTATTCTTTTACAATAAGAATACCGGAAAGTATATGCAAGTGGGAATAAGCAATAAATTACACACAACCTTCGCGAATGTCTGTAGCCTGATGACCAGCTAGTTAGCGCTGTGCCCTTTAGTGCTTCAGGTTTGAATCCTGGCGATGCCATGGAGGATGATTGGACATCTCGATGGATGATAGGATATGGATTCCAATCATCCATACAATAATTAAATTACTTCTAAGTCTTTTTCTTTTTGCTTAAATTGTTCTTAAAAAATTATTTTAGGAGAAATACTAGAAGTTTATTGGATTCCCAACCCACCTTTAAGTTTTTTCTTTATTATATTTCATAAAAAAGTTCATATGATGCACAGTCATTTTTCCGGGACAAACAGACATACCCTCTAGTCGTTACTCATTTAGCACCACCCAGGAGACATGTGTGACTTAAGGTTGTCACGGACGCGACAATAGGAGATGACTGGAGGAAATATAGTAGAAAAACTCGCAAAGAGGCTGTTGTCAATTTTAGATTAAGAACTGGACACGACTGCCTGGCCGAACATCTGGCCTTAATAGGGATTGTGAATTCTGATATATGTGTTTTATGTAAGACAGAGAAAATGAATAAGTCCCATCTACTTGTTTGCTAGGGACTGGATTTTAAATTACAACAGAATGGTGATTTGTGTATTCATTACTGGAGGTTCTAGATGAAACATGTCATGATCACCGGACTTTTATTTTGGTGCTTCAAGATTTTTAAATTTTTATTCATAGAACATTCAACTTGTTTTTAAGGCCTTTTGTTCATTTTTGTTAAGAATGTCTGGACTTTTCCCTTTGTAATTTTGATTTGTTTATATGTTCTTTTTTATTTCTACGGTAAGCGGCCAAATTTATATGGATTGAGTTCTAATAAAGCCATAGGTAACAACAACATATTTCATAAAAATATTTATTTTACCATATCAGAGGAATTTGTCTTTATTCTTACTTCTTTTCTGTACAATTTTTTAAATAATAAACAAAAGTTTAAAACATGCTTCTTAAAGTAATTGGTTTTCAAGAGAGGAAACATGATAGTATGCATAACATTAGTTCTCAAATTTTTTACATTCGTGACCCCATTTAATAATTTTCATCATTAAATATCATAATAGCCGTGAGGTTGTATTCAGTTTATTTATTATTAGCAATATATAAACGGCAATCTTTTTAAACAAAGTAATCAGAATATTACTATTATCATTATTATTATTAGTTGATTTAATTGCTGTAATGAAATGTTACGATAAGTAACTACAAATATTTGATATTTCACTACAAATGAATTGGAGATTTTAATGTTATGAATGAAATGAGTAGTGTGTTTTAAATATTTTGTTTCGTCTGATGTGTAATCAGACTGTTGTCTAGGTTAGTAAAAAATATTTGATTTTAATTTGTAATTTGATAGCAATTAAATAAAAGAAAACCACAAATTTATAAACACTATGTTATGAAAGAAAAGAAGATTTTTAAACTTAAGAATTCCATAAAAATTAGAGATTAATTATTCGTAGTTGCAAAGCTCAAAATAGTTTTAATTTATGTTCATAAAAAAATATCATTTTTTTTGTTAGTTTTTCTTCGTAAAAGGAAAACCAACAAAAGAATATGCTTTAAATATGTTTTAAATGGTATTAATAAATTAATTATTAATAATAAATTAATAAGGATTAATAAATATTATAAATGTTTTAATTATTAATAATTTAAATAATATTATTTATAAATATGTTTTAACTTTCGTCTGTTGGAAATACGGAATATTGAATCCTTGAATATATCAGCCCCTTGAATACACTCAAGAGCCAAAACATTATGACCACCTGTCAATAACGAGTTGGCCCACCTTTGGCGCGCAACACAGCTTCAACCCGCCTTGGCATGGATTAATACCACCACTTAATACCAGTTAAATACCACTTCCACCTGATCACGTGCCTTCCACGTCATCCGGGCGAGTTCACTGCAAAATGTAGGGGTGGTCATAATGTTTTGGCTCTTGAGTGTACATTAGCCATCCCTTGAATATATCAGCCCTTAACTCTGAAGTCAGGTTTTTAAGAGCCACTGACGTAATAACCTTTTATTAGGCAAATCATCTTTGGCAATATATATTTAAACATTCAGAAAGTTTCTTTTTCAACTGACAGGATCCAAGTTAGCATCTCAATTTCCTTAAAATATTCTAATTCGCATAATTGTAATATTTTAAAATATTGTTCAACAAAAACCTCTGACATTTTAATTTTCTAATAAGCTTTCTTTTATTTATTTAAAGCATGCTTCAATTTTTATTCGTTGGAAATATATCGATTCCCTTTCACCATATCCATCCTCCCTTTAGGAATCTCATCCCACATTGTGAGGACCACTGATGTAAAAGTCTGATAGTCTGCAAACCAACTTGGGGAATACTTTTTGAAATTAATTCTTCTTTTCCAACAGATATAACCCAGGCTTCTTAATTCCTTAATATATTCTAATTTGCATAATTGTAATATTTTAAAATAATGTTCAATAAAAACTCCTAACATTTTATTTTTTAATAAGTTTGCTTACATGATTAATTTTATTATTATCATTTATTTGCTTACATTTATTTATTTAAAACATGTTTCAGTTTTCATTTGTTGGATGTACGTCGACTCCCTTTCACCTTATCCATCCTTCCTTTCGGAATCGCGTCCCACATTGTGAGGGCCACTGATGTAAAAATCTGTTAGTTGGCAAATCATCTTGGGGAATACTTTTTGAAATTTTAAAACTCTTCTTTTCCAACAGATATAACCCAGGCTTCTTACTTCCTTAATATATTCTAATTTGCATAATTGTAATATTTTAAAATAATGCTCAATAAAAACTCCTAAAATTTTATTTTTTAATAAGTTTGTTTACATGATTAATTTTATTATTATCATTTATTTGCTTACATTTATTTATTTAAAACATGTTTCAGTTTTCATTTGTTGGATGTACGTCGACTCCCTTTCACCTTATCCATCCTTCCTTTCGGAATCGCGTCCCACATTGTGAGGGCCACTGATGTAAAAGTCTGTTATTTGGCAAATCATCTTGGGGAATACTTTTTGAAATTTTAAAACTCTTCTTTTCCAACAGATATAACCCAGGCTTCTTACTTCCTTAATATATTCTAATTTGCATAATTGTAATATTTTAAAATAATGCTCAATAAAAACTCCTAAAATTTTATTTTTTAATAAGTTTGTTTACATGATTAATTTTATTATTATCATTTATTTGCTTACATTTATTTATTTAAAACATGTTTCAGTTTTCATTTGTTGGATGTACGTCGACTCCCTTTCACCTTATCCATCCTTCCTTTCGGAATCGCGTCCCACATTGTGAGGGCCACTGATGTAAAAATCTGTTAGTTGGCAAATCATCTTGGGGAATACTTTTTGAAATTTTAAAACTCTTCTTTTCCAACAGATATAACCCAGGCTTCTTACTTCCTTAATATATTCTAATTTGCATAATTGTAATATTTTAAAATAATGCTCAATAAAAACTCCTAAAATTTTATTTTTTAATAAGTTTGTTTACATGATTAATTTTATTATTATCATTTATTTGCTTACATTTATTTATTTAAAACATGTTTCAGTTTTCATTTGTTGGATGTACGTCGACTCCCTTTCACCTTATCCATCCTTCCTTTCGGAATCGCGTCCCACATTGTGAGGGCCACTGATGTAAAAGTCTGTTATTTGGCAAATCATCTTGGGGAATACTTTTTGAAATTTTAAAACTCTTCTTCTCCAACAGATAGAACCCTGGTTTTTTAATTCCATAATATATTCTAATTCGCATAATTATATTATTTTAAAATAATGTTCAACAAAAACTTCTACCATTTTAGTTTTTAATAAATTATCTTTTATTTACTTAAAACATGTTTCAGTTTTTATTCGTTGAAGATACATCGAATTCCTTTCATCATATCCATCCTCCCTTTAGGAATGACATCACACTTTGTGAGGACCATTGATGTAAAAGTCTGTTAACTGTCAAATCATCTTGGGGAATACTTTTTGAAATTTTAACTCTTCTTCTCCAACAGATAGAACCCAGGTTCCTTAATTCCGTAATATATTTTAATTCGCAGAATTATGTTATTTTAAAATAATGTTCCACAAAAACTTCTACCATTTTAGTTTTTAATAAATTATCTTTTATTTACTTAAAACATGTTTCAGTTTTTATTCGTTGAAGATACATCGACTCTCTTTCATCATATCCATCCTCCCTTTAGGAAGGGCATCACACTTTGTGAGGACCACTGATGTAAAAGTCTGTTAGTTGGCAAATCATCTTGGGGAATACTTTTTGAAATTTTAAAACTCTTCTCCAACAGATAGAACCCAGGTTTCTTAATTCCTTAATATATTCTAATTTGCATAATTGTAATATTTTAAAATAATGTTCAACGAAAACTTCTACCATTTTAGTTTTTAATAAATTATCTTTTATTTACTTAAAACATGTTTCAGTTTTTATTCGTTGAAGATTACATCGACTCCCTTTCATCATATCCATTCTCCCTTTAGGAATGGCATCACACTTTGTGAGGACCACTGATGTAAAAGTCTG
Source organism: Caerostris darwini (assembly GCA_021605075.1). NCBI lineage: Eukaryota > Metazoa > Arthropoda > Arachnida > Araneae > Araneidae > Caerostris > Caerostris darwini. The sequence continues at coordinate 431,480 of BPLQ01013133.1, forward strand.
TTAGTTGGCAAATCATCTTGGGGAATACTTTTTGAAAATTTAAAACCCTTCTTCTCCAACAGATAGAACCCAGGTCTCTTTTCTTTTTCTCCCTAAAGACCTTCAGATACTAAATGAAAGGTTAAGATGTGTTCTATACAAAGTTTTTGGTATCCAAGAAGGGAAGCAAAATGTGAAAGGGATTATAAATAGTGCAAGACCTTTTCGCCACAGTTGCACATTTCGACAGGAAACAACATCCACCTGCTGAGTGCTTCCGTTCGCTTCCATTTACTTGGATGGAGCTCCTGACTTCAAGAAAGAAAAAGTCTCCCTTGCAAGATGATGTAGCGGCTCATTCTGCTGTATTTTTACTGTAGTTGAGCTCCATGAGTGTAAATAAGAATAGATTCAATCTAAAATTATATTGTGAAGCATAAAGGGTGAGTTTTATTTGGTAGCAAAGCATATGAATATGAAGATTGTATGTTTTTGAAATTCTGTTTTAAGTACGAAACAAAATGTAGTAGTAAAAAAAAAAAAAAAAAAACCACAAACATTTTACTGATCTGAAATTTGTTCTTCATGCAAATAAAATTTTACTAAACGTAATTTTCAAAAAGACAGGTTCCGTTCGCTTCCATTCATTTATATGGAGATCATAACTTCAAGAAAGAAAAAAGTTTCCCTTCCAAGATGATGTAGCGGCTCATTCTGCTGTATTTTTACTGTAGTTGAGCTCCATGAGTGTAAATAAGAATAGATTCAATCTAAAATTATATTGTGGAGCATAAAGGGTGACTTTTATTTGGTAGCAAAGCATATGAATATGAAGATTGTATGTTTTTGAAATTCTGTTATAAGTACGAAACAAAATGTAGTAGTAAAAAAAAAACCACAAACATTTTACTGATCTGAAATTTGTTCTTCATGCAAATAAAATTTTACTAAACGTAATTTTCAAAAAGACAGGTTCCGTTTGCTTCCATTCATTTACATGGAGATCATAACTTCAAGAAAGGAAAAAGTTTCCCTTGCAAGATGATGTAGCGGCTCATTCTGCTGTATTTTTACAGTAGTTGAGCTCCATGAGTATAAATAAGGATAGAGTCAATCTAAAATTATGTGAAGCATAAAGGGTGACTTTTTTGTGGTAGCAAAGCATATGAATAAACAATATATGTATATGAAGATTGTATGTTTTTAAAATTTTGTTATAAGTATGAAGCAAATAGTAGAAATTAAAAAAAAAAAAAAAAAGTCGTACATTTTATTGGTTGCCGGAATTTTGTCTTTGATGTGAATAAATGTTTACTAAACTTAACTTCCAAAACGACAGTTTCCGTTTGCTTCTATTCATTTATATGGAGTTCCTAACTTGAAGGGGAAAAAGTCTCCATTGCAAGATGATGTAGCCGGCCATTCTGCTTTTTTTTAAAGTAGTTGAGCTTCACAAATATAATTATGAAATTACTATTCTTCATTGAAAAATAAAACAGCAACAAAATATACTTGAATAATATTCAGTAGAACATTTCTAGAAAGATACACAAATTTTACGGTTTTTTTTCTTGTAGTTTTTTAATCAATCGAGTACCGAGTCTATTTTTTACCAAATGACTGTATTAAGAACAAATGACTTTTCTGAATACTAACTTGCTTAATTCCTTCCAATTTTATCGTCTTTCCCGTTTCTTACAATTAAATGCATCTTGCAATTTCCGAATGAAGAGTATCTGATTAATAAGACAAAATGTATCTAAAAATACTTAAAATTGTTAGAATTTTTTTTTTTTTTTGTCTTTCACATAAATTTATTGAAATTGAATGAATTTTTTTGATAAACTTCAATAAAAAAAAAATTTACAAAAAGTGTTGAATTTACTTTAGTACTAAAACAGCATTTTTTTTAAATAGGAATATTTTTTAAATAATTAATGGTATCAATCACAATTTTAACATTTTTCTTTCCATCAAGCCCAAACAAAGGCATCAATCATATCGCAAGTCATTGAAAAAAATAAAACATTGACAAAATATTTTTTGCTTAATACAGCGGCAAATCCCTGAAAAACCTAAAAAAATCAATTATTCAAGATTTGTGAACATTTCTTCCCACCTTTATATTCCTTTGATTTCAATTTTACTCCAGTCATCCAGTTATTCTTTTTATAATATATAATTTCTGTTGCAACTTCTGTTTATTTTTAAATATTAAAATATTTAATTACAAAGCATAGGAGATAAGACCCCTTTAAAGTTATAAAGCGCCATCAATAAAAATATTATTGTCTTACCTGATACCAGTTAGATCACTGAAAGGAACGAAGTGATCAGCCGCTTTCACATTTGAAGCATTTAGCAGAACGCTCGTCTTCAGTTTGAACTCAAATAAATCGAGTTCCCCCTTAAATCGAGTTCAGACGGAAGTGAGAGACAAGCGATTCGTTCTCGCTAACCGATTATAAACCGATTTGACTCAGTGTGGACAGAAACCTCCTAGTGAGTGAACTATGTCGCACCGCTTCAATCAAAGTCGGTTTCTCCCGCAGATCAAAGAGATTTCTCATGGGCGACATTTTCTACCAACTGTCACTCACAGCGAGAGAAGACGTGATTTGTTCCTAGTTAATATAGGAGCAAGGAGCTAGGAGATATTAGGAGTCTGGTACTCTCGTCTGGACGCTTTATGAGTGAACTCTCCCTTTATAAGTGAGCCTCCAGTCGTCTTTCGGAAGGTTATAAATCCTTTAATGCGGGAAAAAACACCGTACGGTAATTCTTCTGACCGAAAGCTGACATAGAATATCGCATGCTTTATGTTTTCGATCTAAACTGTAGCAAACTGGTTTGGAGTGCGGCGCTCAAAAGTTTCGTCAGTTAATGTGGACATGGCTTTAAAAGAAGAAGTTAGGCGAATTTCGTATGTAAAGTAGCATCAGGCGAAATGTGAGTATTTTTTTCATCCAAATTATTATATTCACCACATGCAGGAGTTAAAAAAATAAATAAATAAATAAAAAAAACACCCGAACAGCTAGCTGATATGTGTAGATGTAACACCATTAAAAACTCCAAAATATACTGCAATTTTTTTTTTTCTTACTTTCTCCTAACCGATTTTTTATCCAAATATATATAAGCTAACAATAAAGTTGGTAAATTCCAATAAAAAAACTGAGAATTCTTTTCTTGCCAAATAATCACACAAAAAACATTAGCCTTTTGAAAACAAAAAGAAAAAAGGATATTGTTGATTACTAAATAATATCCTCACAATCCTGACAAATATCCTCAATCTGTTAAAACAAACATCTCCGCGTCATCCATCTCTTATTGATCGATAACATACTAGAACAGTGCATCTGGTTAGCATGACGACAGAATAGAATTAAATATCAGGAAAAAAAATTGCCACCTTTTTAATATCTCTTTATATTAAAAGATTT